>OX578135.1:94846095-95181095 GCA_951213105.1 Amaurobius ferox
TATACATATATATATATATATACATATACATATATATATATATATATATACATATATATATATACATATACATATATATATATACATATATACATATACATATACATATATATACATATATATATACATATACATATATATATATATATATATACATATATATATATATATATACATATATATACATATATATACATATATATATATACATATATATATATATATATATGTATATATATATATATATATATATAAAGTTTCATTAAAATTTATTCATTTAAATTTATTTTCGAAACTTTTGAATAGTAGGTATTTAAATGTGTTGAAAACAAATTCAAAATATTGATAACTTAGATTTAACAATTTAAATCATTGCATTATTCAGTCTAAAGCTGAACTCTTACTTTTTTTTATCACCTTTTCTTAGATATTTTTCATTCCTGGAACAAACTTCTGCATTGCATCGAAATCCTTTGGAAATGGGTATCGCGTTTCTGATATATGCGATAGGTGTTTGTCAGATATCTCCTTACGTAAGAGGAAGCAAGCCGATTATGCCAATCATGCGGAAGAAATGTTTGACGAATATTCTTTCAGATAAATGCTGTGACGTTGGAAAAAGGAGGATATTTTGCGTCCAAAAGTGTGTGTTTTTTCATCTCCAAACACTGACATAGACAAATGTAAAATTCTGTTTTAAAGTTTTCTACCACTATTTTAAAGAAATTAATTCAATAAAATTTATTATACAGATTGGCAAGTATGATATTACTACTATTAAAAATGCTGTCTTATTTGTGGGTTTTGCAATTGTAGGGATGGGCTGAGGAGCAAAATGCAAAGTTTTCAGAACAAAAAAATGAATAGCCAATTGAGTCATACTTACTTGCAATTACGTACGTTATTAGAAATAAATGCATTTTATATATTACTTGTATGCAAAAAAGGTGAAATGCTTTTGTTTATTTTAGTTCTAGAAAAAGCAAAAAACTGGGATCGATGGACTTACCCGATTATTGCAAGAAAATAAAAGAAAATGTATATTTGTGCAAAATGTAGCCTTATTGAAGTGTAAAGTACAGTAGTTTAAACAAAAATAGCCATTAAATTACTATTCTGGTTCCTAACTTGATAAATAACAGTTTAAATATGACTTTGTAAAAAAACAGCGCCCGATGGTTATTTGTCATCAGTTTCTGATGTCTGATAACAATCGTTTCGCTCTTCTAGCTTAATCTGATTGCACAGCCAAGTGTCACTTGGAGTTACATATGATGTGGTAAATTCAATCACATCTGAGTGTTTTCATGTGAATAACATCTATGCGAATCGGAAATCGGAGCGTTATAAAAAATGTAAACACTTCAGATGCTTATATGCAGCAGTGAAAGTCCTTCCGAGAGGTTGGTGGTAGGGGAAGGAGGGTACGGTCCCTGTGGATGCCTCCCCCACTGGGTTCTGGTCTAAATTGGGTGGCACTTCCCGACCGTCCAAACAGTTACCTTACACCTTTCTGGTAGGTCGGACGGTCTGGGTTTCAACAACAACAACGTGTTGCAGCTCAATATGTTTCATCCTTAGTGAAAGGCTGGGGTACAAGCATGGGAAGAATATCTAAATCTCATTAGAGATATTGCATATGAGTTCAGTTTGTATGCCACCAAGCAAGTTAGTTTAATCTCATCTTTATAGTCAAAGACTTCAGTCAACGACACGGGTATAAATCCAAACACAATGATAACCATGGCTGGCGGAGGTAGTCCAGGGCAAAATCGATCATCTACTTTGGGCGGAGGCTGTCATTGAAAGCAAAAGCAGCTATGACTTCTCACCATAACTACGCAGTACCACACAGCTCTAAATATAGACTGTGTGTTTACTAGGCCACCTTCGGGACCCTATGCAGCACAGCTGAACCGCGACAACTGTTGTCAACTGAACTATTTGACAGAATTAATTTACTTATCAGCGTTCCAAGAAGTAGTACCAAGACAACTTTGACCACGCGGCTTGATTGCGAGGTTCCAGACGTTAGGCCACTACGCAACACATAAGCCGCAGCATCTACTTACACGAAGCCGCCATCGATGCTTTTAAGAGATCATGATACAAGAGAAACTTGCCTGGAACTATTCTTAGAGGTCTTGGTTCACCTAATCAGAGTACCATGCCGCAGTACAAAGACATCTCTGCACTAGCGGCGTAATTGCGATTTTTCAACTTTTAGGTCTCTGCGCAGCACATAAGCCGCAGTACATGCAAGTTCGAAACCATCATCGCTTCTTTCAAGAGATCGCGATGCCACACCATTATTACCTAATCAATCCGGATACATCCGAACCATCATGATAGTATGGCTTAGCCACTAGCTCCTATGGCCTTCAATCCTCCTCGAGCACTAACCTCTTCGGGTCACCATGGCAATATGACCCATCTGCAGCTTCGGTGGCCTTAGACTCTAACCAGCCAGTCCTTTGCCAGATTGCTGATGAGCTTGATTCTATAGGCGTAATCCTGCCGAAGACGTCTATTCTCCAAACCAAGTCCTCTGGGAACTCATAAGGACGTTCCGCTAAGGGCTGAGCACTTACACCCTAGTAATAGAGTGACTGAAGTAATGTGATTTTAAATTTTTATTGCATGCTATTTGCAAATTAAATTCTATTGTAGATATATGTGCGAATGCCAAATTTAGATACATTTAATTAATTAGAATTTGGATAATAAGACAAACGTAAGGCATATAAATGTCAGTTTTGAGCGCATGGTCCCCATTGAAGACAACATTGTGTGTTCACTTATATATGTAATGTTTAATATGATTTGATGTTCTTAAATGGATATTAATAAAAAATTAGTGACCACAAAATCAACTAAAAATTTCCAAACACTACACAATGGTTGACTGAATAATTAGCACCACTATCCTTCTCTGAACTGAGTTGACGTGACAATATGGGGAAGTAATTATATCTTATACGTGTAGACTCACCGTGTCACAGCTTACTTGTCTACTGAGTTTTTCGAAAATCCTTATTACCGTCATCAAAAATATGAACGATAACTCCAGAATCTGAACCTGGAATGATACAGATAATGCAAATGTAATTCACACAAAATATAAAAAAATGCTATATTTTGTACTTAAGAATTCTGATTTCGTGCTACTAAAATTCTAAGCATTGGAAACATCTTCAGTCATCGCAACTCTTTTTTTTTCAGCAAGTTCGATCCAGATTTTTTTCTCCCGATTTTAAGGAGCTTTAAAATGATGCTCAGAATCTGTTGAAAAGTAGAAAATCTAGAATATATCAGCCCAATGTTAAATATTTGAAATTGAAAAGTTTCACTCTGACTTTAATTGCCGAAACAAATTTTTCAATTAAACGTGAAAGAGAGGTGAAGTTTCGAAAGTTTTTAGATACCCTCATTTCGAGAAATCGAAATACCACGTTCTCATTTTAATTTCAATTAGATATTTTTCCTCGCACGTCGAGGTTTTTGATAACTAATCAGCATCACAATGATTATTTTTAATTAGAAGTAAAATTTATTCAAATACGCAGGTGGATTATTTTGTGTTTCAATTTGCAGCCGTAGTATTTTTTTTAATTATCTAATTTGTTTCAATTATGCTGTAACATAAAGAATATAGTTGAATAAAATTAATCATGCACCGATGCATTATTGGAAGAATAGATTTTATATAATAAGATTTGTTTAATTAAACATAATTTTATAAGGTAAGTGTGCACAATTTTGCCAACCTAGAATTTGGAATTTTTTATATATTTTTTAATTATTCATTTAGTGAAATTTCTATGCGTATTATAGAATATTAGGTTTATATCTTCTGGCCGGTATAAAATGTCTCAAAATGAACTTTGATTAAGACTGGAGCAAAAAATACTTACAACTGGCGAAGTTGATATTCACGGTGTATATACCTTTTCCATGATGTAGTGAAATTGTGTTCAAGGTTAACTGAAAATGTACAAGCAAGTTTTTATTCCACAGAAAAGCTAAAATCTTTGATTTAACT
This sequence comes from Amaurobius ferox, assembly GCA_951213105.1. NCBI lineage: Eukaryota > Metazoa > Arthropoda > Arachnida > Araneae > Amaurobiidae > Amaurobius > Amaurobius ferox. The sequence continues at coordinate 94,850,138 of OX578135.1, forward strand.
GTCTTCGCATTTGGAGGGAGGAAATAGATATTTTAATCACATTAGCTCTGTACCTTAAGGTTTTTGTAGTTTTTCTAGCTAGTTGAATCTTATAAGAAATGCGTAGTGAATCTTTGTATCTTCAAAACGAAGTTTCACTTTGGTATTACTAGTATCAAGATTACCTATATCTTGCAGAGTAGTCACCTTTCTTGCGTATTTTCGAAGATCCGACATCAGCCAAACGTATAATTATCTCCAGAGGAACAAAGTAGCAGTACTCGTTTATGGCAAATAATTAATTATACAGAAATTTAAAAAAAACTACAGTTTCAAATACAGCAGATGACACGGAGTTCATTGACATATTAACAATTAAACATGTATGGTTCACAAATAATAGGATGTTCTTACTGAGATAAAAGTAAGATTGACCATATTGTTTACAAAAAAATGACTACTGCTCACTAGCATACCGCATTTTGTAGCTGATACTTCGTGAAACGAAGTTTGTCTTCTCTACAGACTGTTCGCATATGTCATCCAGTGGTTCTTACTCCTTCTTCGTAAATTCAGTATGGGTGGCGAAATTGGAAACACCGGCGAACCTATTAGCATGCCAATATGGATTAAATATTCGACCAATATTGTATATTTTAACTTTGCATTGGAAATATATCCAATGTAACGTCAACAGTGGGGATACATTTGCCTCTAATCGCCAATAATATCTAGATATTGCCATTACATAATTACACCAATATTGGCGTTATATTGGAGCTATTTCTAATATTTGGAATACATTTTCAACCAATAATAGCTAAATATTGGGTATTTTGTTGGCATGCCAATATTGGTTATAAATGGCCAGCCAATATTGGAAGCCAATATTTTTGCTATTGAGTCTATGTTGGATACTAATATTAGGACAATTTTGAAATGATACTCGGGTGTGAACGCCAACTTTAGTTGAGATTATATAACTTCATTTGAGAGACAGTCACGTAGCCAGGGAGGTTAATGAACCAGAACGCCATTGAATGAATAATGCCATTCAGTCAATGAAGTCATAACTTCTTAACGTTTTGGGCCCTTAACCTCGTTGATCTTCATTGGATCCCCAATATCTAAATGTTATCAATCCATTATTCTATGTTCTCCAATATCTGCCATTTCCAGACTGTAATGAAGATAAATGAAAATATTTAGTTATAAAATGTTCAATACTTTCTTAAAGATATCAAGCATATCTCATTTCTTTAAGGAAGTATGGGGAGTTTTATTCTCACAATTAAGAAGTTTTATTGGTTGTGATTTAGTTATAACTCTGGCATCTGACAATTTTTTGGTGAGTACTCGATAAATAATATATTATATATACATACTTACATATGAATATATATACACATGCATACACATATACTTATGCATAGATACATACACTACGTGACAGTGATCAGTTACCTTACACCTTTCTGGTAGGTCGGACGGTCTGGGTCTCAACAACAACAACTACGTGACAGTGAAAATGAGACACGAAGAAGGAATGGGCAGAAAGTGATGAAAATTGGCAAACAGATAGAGACAGTAACGAACAATAAGTGATTCTTATTGCAACATGATACACCTATACACTGAGCGATAACACCGTCTGATCCATAGGTTGTACGACCACAGTGAGCGGCGACACAGGCAGTAACACCTCTAGGTACAGAGACAATGAGCGTGAGGATGGTGTCCTGAGGGATGGTTGTCCATTCTCTGCGATCCATTTGCCAGAGTTTGTCTTCTAAACTCGGCGGTGGTAACGCACGCAAGCGACGTCCAATTACTTCCAAGACGTGTTCAATTGGTGAGAGATCAGGGTAGACTAGTGGCTAGGGAAGAACCTGGGTACCTTGCAGGGTATGTTGCTCATGCGTGACGTGTGTGGTCGGATGTTATCCTGCTGGTAAATGACATTGGGTACCCCCTGAAGTACGAGTAGTGTCACCAGCCGTAGCACGTCATCCACGTATCGTTGGACTGTCATAGTGCCCTCAATACGAACTAGAGTTGACCTGCTATCGTAGGCGTTTGCGCCCCAACATCATGATACCGCGTTGTCGCGCAGTGTGGCATTCCAATAATGCGGCAGGATTGGACCTGTCATCAGCTCGGCGCAAGACTCATATACGGCGACTGTCATAGCTAAATCAGAAACGTGACTCGTCTGAGAACACGACTTATGCCTTTCCGCCGTCTACGTGGCTCTGTCCTGACACAATTGCAAGCAGAGGTCTCTGTGCCGTTGGGTTGGCAGTCTTCTTAACGGGCGCCATGAATGCAGGTCGTCGGTAACCAATCTGCGAATAATGGTCTTGGTCGATTTGGGAACATCAAGGATGTCCTGCACATGTTACAAAAGGGTGAAGGAAGTGGCTTGCAGGGAGCCAACGCTTCCAGGCGGATACGCCGGTGCAAGCGTACTGACTTCGCTGTGGCCGTACCAGCACCCCTTAAACGTGCCACATTCCCTTGTTTCAAATATCTACGCCACAGCCGGTGCATCGTGGACGCGTGTAGGTGGCTGTCCGCTGAGATTCGACGTATGGACCAACCTGCCCGTTTGAGTCCGATCACCATATCCCTCCTGGACTAGATTGTCTACTGGAACTGGCGCGGTTGGCGGCGGCTTGGCATTCTTTGTAACTACACGTTTCCTCTGAGACAAAATAAAATTGCAAAATGATTTCGCTGGTAGACAGAGCGGCGCGACTATTGCCGATTCTGCAGGTTCATTCCCTTATATCTCACTCAAGGTGCGCGGGACAGCTGCGCATTTTGCATTATTTACATAACTCGGCGAGCTGCACCTACCTTGCAATTTGCATATTTTTCTACCCACTCCTTCTTGGTGTCTCATTCTCAATGTCACGTACTGTATATGCATATTTGGAATTCGGGTGTTTTAAATTTACTTATAAACGGACTTTAACCGAAAAAAGTATACGTCAATATTCAATAAATATATTTTTATAAATTAAATATATAATATAAACTGAACTAACAGAAATCAAATTTTATAACCTCACCGAAAATGCAGCAAGCACCATCACTGGAGCGGGTTTGCAATTGTTACAGTTCAGCAATAACGAAGTGTTACTATGGTAACAGGGAAATAAATTTTATCGCAAAATATCATTATCAGCGTGGTTTAAGTGATTTCTATAGTTAACACATACATCGTTATCTAGCAAATTCTTCCCGTGTCACTAGTTGTAATTTCTTTTTAGAGGAGCTCTAATAAAATAAAACACTGCCACGTCAGTTTTGTCGCATCACTGAAAATAAGAATTCAATTTTTCTTGTATGTCTGGTTCAAGGAAATTTTGGTACTACAGAACGAAAGTCCTCTGAACTAATATTATACTTGTATTTTTTTATATTTTAAAATCAAATGTTTCCTTATTCCTGTTATTTATTTGAAAATAATGAATAGTTTTAATGCTATTTATAACTAAAATTGCATTATATAACTAAAACTTTCAGGTTAGTTTATGATATATTTGCTGCATATTTACATTTTATTCTGTTATACCTTTAAACACAAATAATGAACATATTTGATTGTTTGTTGTACGTAAAAAATGTTATAGTAAAAGTAAAATATATATACGTTTTCTACTATCATATGTACGTAGATAAAAGGAAAACACATTAGGAGAGTAAAATATTTTTCGAGTTTTTTATCATTTTCTGTAATATGTTTGAAAAATTTGTAAACAAATTGTTATACACAGTGTTTAAAAAAGATTGCATGATTAAATATCTCTTGAACGATTGATTAGTTCCATAGTTATAATTTAAAAGATGCTATAATTAAGGTAGACTGCCATTATATACAAATTCTGATCATGTAACACCTTTTACTAAAAAAATAGCCGAATACCCGTTGAAAATCAACGGTCTCGCAATAAGCAGCCCCTGAATAATGTAAATTGTTTAACAATTCGCGTTTCACAGTTATTCGACAAATGGAAAATTTTGGTGTGCGGCACCCCCTAAAATAGAAAATATTGGTAAACTGAAATTGTACACTTTCTTCCTTCCAAACTATCTACCCCTACACCAAATTTGATATTTCTATCTCATTCCGAAGCATGTTTTTTTTTATCAATTCACTTTTCGAACGTTTTACTCTGGAGCACCCCTAAAACGAACATTATTCAAAATCTATATTCGGCTTGGGTGCTTTCGTCAAATAATTAGCCCATATACCAAATTTCAAGGCTCTATCGATTTTTAAAGGAGCCTTTTTTCATTTATTCGGAAAATCGAATATTTTGGTGTGCGGCACCCCCTTGAGTAGAAAATATTGGAAATCTGAAATTGCTCACTTTCTTCCTTTCGAACGATTTACCATTACACCAAATTTGTATCTATCTCATCGCAAAGCATACTTTCCTATCATTTCACTTTTCGAACGTTTTGGTGTGAAGCATACCATCCAGAGAACGTTTTTGGAAAATTCGATTTTTCCAGGGGGTTTTATCAAACGACCGAGCCATGTACCAAATTGCAAGTCTCTATCCATTCAGGAAGTGCCTAAAAAGCGTGACAGACAGACATACAGACGGACACTTGGCAATCTATATAAATAAAAATGAAAATCTGTCTGTCTGTCTGTCTGTCTGTCTGTCTGTCTGTCTGTTTGTCACACCATCACGAGAGAACGGCTGAACCGAATTTGATGAAATTTTGTGGGTAGCTCAGAAATAGCCCCACTTAAAATTATATCCGTGTTTTGAGTTTCTACGACCAGTGGTTCTCGATATATTAGTAAAAAACAAAATTTTCGTTTGTCTCATCATCACGGAAAAACGGCTGAACCGAATTTAATGAAATTTGGTGAATAGCCTTGAAATATCCCCCCATAAATTTTGTCCAAGTTTCGAGTTTCTAAGACCTGAGGTTGTCGAGATATTAATGAAAAACGGAACTTTTTCCTAGGAGTTCTACTCCCTAACTCCGTGGTTTATCCAAACGAAAAGCTTGAAAATCGTTTGAAAGTAAATTAAAATTTAATCTCTGAGTTTGATGGGAGATTTTTTGCGTTAATTAGTCACTTTCTGAAAACATGAATTGTTTGAAACATGATTTAAAGGGGAAATCTATCTCCATGGTTCATGGTTTATTTAAAACAAGCTTTTACGGAACAATGAGAAGTATAGAGAAATCAAAATCGTTATTTAATTTCGCAGTTTATGTTATAAGACATGACATATTTAACATGTTATAAGATTCTATCTTATATCATGTTACTCAGAAACGCAATTAAATTAAATCTGTCTGTTAATTTTAATAATTATTTTTTCGATTTGATTAATAAATAAATGGATATAAAAATATATTTTAGAAAAGAACGATTTGATTTTTCTTATAGCATTTTTGAGTGGATAATATCAATTACGGTCTTCAGGTTTAAAAATTATTATTATTTATATTTTCGGGGATTATTGATTCAAGGATTATTGATATTTTCAAGTTATTATGCAATTATTTTATTATGACAAAAATTGTTTAAACTCATATATTGTATGTTGTACGAAACTTCTACAAATACACGTGTATATCTTTTAATCTACGAGAATATAAGTAGTACAGGTATATTGACATATGTTTTGATATATATTGGCATATATTGGAATCAATTACGACCTTCTGGTATAAAGAGTACGGATATTATTGATGTTTTCAATTTATTACGTCACCTTTTTTATTTTGGCAAATATTTTTGAGACGCATATTGTAATACGGGTAATCTTCTACTAACACATTGGCATATTTTCTGATCTGCGACAATATAATTAGTACGGGGTTGCATATATTCATTCAATTCCTATTTTTTCTTCTGTAAATTTGCTTACAAAAGGGGGCAGGATGTTTTATTCTTCAGATCTGATCGTGAAGATAATTTTGCATAGTGAGAACATATATTCTTAAACTTTTCTCTAGGAGCAATAAATTTAATATTTTAACAGAATTTGCACATGTTTGCGAACTTTAAGTTTCTTTAAATTATACACTCCGTACGAATAACGGGTGTGCTGTTAGTGGTTAATAAATTTTAACATTTTAGGAGGATATATCATGTTGCTCGGCATCGCAATTAAATTAAATGTGTTTGTTAATGTTTTTATTAATTTTTTTCGATTTAAATAATAAATAAATGGATAAATGGATATAAAAGTATATCTTATGAATGGACGGTTTGATTTTTCTTTTAATTATATTAATTGCTGACTGCGTACATCAATTTCATTTATTTTGGCAAAGAGTTTTCAAGCTTATATCGTATTTAGCTACTAAACTCATATATTGTGTTTAGGCAATAAATTCATATAGCCGATTGTTGAAACAGAAAAAGAGTAGAGCGGGTATATCTTCTAATACAATTCTAGTGTTTTCATTTAGTATATTGAAACGGGATAAGAATGTTTCATTCAGATCTGCAAATTCAAAGCTACGAATTTGGAGGGATATCGCTAATTTGACAACTTTTCTTAAACTTTGCCAAATTGACGGAAATGTCGCCAAATTGATATAAACCACACACAAACAGCTGCCATAAACCTTCGGGTTGGTCGTGTGGCTTGGGTCTTCTACATATCAATGAAATTTTTTTTTGTTTTGTTAGAAGAGAGTACTGAAATGATGTTTGGTTAGCATTTATCTGTCAGACCAACCATCCTACTTAGTAATACATTTAGCGAATTTTTAAAATGTCACCAAATTGATAAAAATGTTTTCAAATCTATAAAAATATCTTGAAATTGATAAAATTGCGCTACATAAATGATATTAATTGTTTTTTGTTAGGGGATAGTATTGTGATGATATTTCGTCAATTTGTCGCAAAGTGGAACTGTCAGTTCTACAGTCCCACTTGGCGATAAATTTGGCGATTTTTTAAAATGTCGCTAATTTGACGAAACTGTCGCCAAATGTTCCATAGAAATATAACTATTTAGACGATATTTTTTCTACCAATTTATTTGAAGCAAATGATATCATGTCGCTTACCAACGGATTTAAATCCAATGTGTTTATGCGGCAGACGATTTTTATTAAATCCTTTCCGATTTGTATAATGAAGATATGTATATAAAATAAATTTCATTGCCATTTCATTTTGGACTGGATAATATCAATTACACTCTTCAGGTTTAAACATTATTATTATTGATATTTTCCGGAATTATTGATTCAGGGATTATTGATATTTTTAAGTTATTACGGCATAGTTTTATTGCGGCAAAAATTGCTGACACACGCATATTGTACGTTGTACGAGTAATCTTCTAGGAATGCACGGGTATATCTTCTAACCTACGAGAATATAAGTAGTACAGGTATATTGGCATATATTTTGACATATATTGGCATATATATTGGAATCAAGTACAGTCTTCTGGTATGAAGATTAAGGGGATTAATTATATATTCAATTTATTACGTCGTCTGTTGTATTTTACCAAAAAACATTTGTGACTCATATTGCAAAACGGGTAATCTTCTACTAATAATCGGACATTATAAGTAGTACGTGTATATCTTCCCATATAATTTTAGCACTTTAATTTTGACATATATTGGAATAAATGACTGTCTTCAGATTTAAAGATTACGGGTTTATTGGTATTTTCAATTTATACATGTAATCTACTAATACAGGTTATATTTTCTAATATTCGCGTATATAATTAGTACGGGTCCCATACAATTTTAACGCTTTTATTTTGCATGTATTGATTCAATTCCATATTTTTTTTTATATTTGCTTACATAAGGGGTCCAAGATGTTTTATTCTTCAGATATGTCCATGAAGATAATTTTATATAGCGAGAACAGAGATTCTTAAACTTCTTTTTAGGAGCATTATATTAAATATTTTAACAGAATATTTTGATTAAACATGTCATTTAGTATACTATAAGAATTTGGGCATGATTATGAATTTCAAGTTTCTTTATATTATATACTCCGTACGAAGAACGGGTATGCTGCTAGTCTAAATAAATAAAAATGAAAATCTGTCTGTCTGTCTGTCTGTCTGTCTGTTAGTCTGTTTGTCCCATCATTACGGGAGAACGGCTGAACCGAATTTAATGAAATTTTGTGGGTAGCCTACAAATAGCCCCACTTAAAATTTAGTCTGTATTTTCAGTTTCTACGACCAGTTGTTCTCGAGACATTAGTAAAAAACGAAATTTTCGTTTGTCTCATAATCACTGAAAAACGGCTCTATCGAATTTAATGAAATTTTGTGGATAGCCTTGAAATAAGCCCCCATAAATTTAGTCCAACTTTTGAGTTTCTAAGACCAGGGGTTGTCCAGATATTAATGAAAAACGAAACTTTTCCCTAGGAATTCGACTCTCTAACTCCGTGGTTTTCCCAAACGGAAAGGATGAAAATTGTTTGTTTAAAACGTCAAAATGACATAAAACTTTATTTTCGAGTTTGGTGCAGGATTTTTGCATTAATTAGTCAGTATAGGAAAACATGAATTGTTTGAAACATGAATTTAAATGGAAAAATCTACCTCCATGGCTTATCTTTCACAAGCTTTTACGCAACGATGAAAAGTATAAAGAAATCAAAATGGTTATTTAATTTCGCATTTTATGAGGAATATTCTATTTGATATCATGTTGCTCGGCAACGGAATGAAATTAAATGTGTTGTATAATAAATGTGTTAATATTTATTATTATTATTTCTATTTTAATAATAAATAAATGGATGTGAAAATATATATTTTATAAATGAACGGTTTGATTGTTCTCTTAATTATATAAATTGCGGACAGCGCTCATCACATTTATGTATTTTAGCAAAGCGGTTTCAAGCTCATACGTATATTGTGTTTACCCAATAAATTCATTTAGTCGATTGTTGAAGCAGAAAAAGAAAAGAATGGGTGTATCTTCTAATACAATTTTAGTGTTTTCATTTAGTATATACGAACGGGATCAGGATATTTTATTCTTCAGATCTGCAAATTCAGAGCTACGAATTTTGCGGAATATCTCTAAATAACCTCTAGGTAACTTTTCTTAAACTTTACCAAATTAGCGGAAATGTCTCCAAATTGATAAAAATGACGCAAATCAATGAAATTAAATTTGTTTTTTTAGAAGAGAGTACGGAAATTATGTTTCGGTAGCATTTGTCGGTCAGTCTATCCATCCTACTTAGTAACACATTTACGAATTTTTTTAATATCACCAAATTGATAAAAATATTTGTAAATCCATAAAAATATCATGGAATTGATAAATTAAAACGCTTATTAAATGAAATTAATTGTGTTTTGTTAGGGGATAGTATTGTGATGATGTTTCGTCAATTTGTCGCAGAATGGGACTATCAGTTCTACAGTCCCATTTGGCAATAAATTTGGCGTTTTTTTAAGTTATCGCTAAATTGACGAAAATGTCGCCAAACCTTCCATGGAGATCGCATTATTCAGACGATATGATTTCCATCAATTTAGTTGAGGCAAATGATATCATGTCGCTTAGCAACGGATACAATGTGCTATGCGGCATACGATTTTTATTAAATCTTTTCCGATTTGAGTAATAAAGATATGTATATAAAATAAATTTCATTGACATTACATTCTTGACTTAATAATATCAATTACAGTCTTCAGGTTTAAACAATATTATTATTGATATTTTCGGGTACTGTTGATTCAGGGATTATTGATATTTTCAAATTATTGTTACATTGTTTTATTATGGCAAAAATGTTTAAACTCATATTTTGTACGTTTCACGAGTAATCTTTTACAAATGCACGGGTATATCTTCTAATCTACGAGAATATAAGTAGTACATGTATATTGGCTTACATATTTTGATATATTTTGGCATATATTGGAATCAATTACGACCTTCTGGTAAAAAGATTACGGGGATTATTGATATTTTCAATTTATTACGTCATCTCTTTTATTTTGGCAAATATTTTTGAGACTCACATTGTAATACGGGTTATCTAATACTAACACATTGCCATATTTTCTAATCTGCGACAATATAAGTAGTACGGGGTTGCATATATTGATTCAACTCCTTTTTGATGTAAATTTACTCTCAAAAGGGACCAGGATGTTTTATTCTTCAGATCTGCCCATGAAGATAATTTTGCATAGTGAGAACAGATATTCTTACACTTCTCTTTATGAGCAATAAATTTAATATTTTAACAGAATTTGAACACGATTGAGAATAGTTTTTTTATATTATATACTCCGTACGAAGAACAAGTATGCTGCTAGTCTATATATATAAAATTGAAAATCTGTCTGTATGTCCCGTCATCACGGGAGAACGACTGAATTGAATTTGATGAAATTTTGTGGGTAGCCTGGAAATAGTCACACTTAATATTTAGTCTATGTTTGGAGTTTCTACAGTCAATGGTTCTCGAGATATGGGTAAAAGACGAAATTGTCATTTGTCTCATCATCACGGGAGAACAGCTGAACCGAATTTGATGAAATTTTGTGGATGGCCTTAAAATAGCCCCCCATAAATTTAGCCCAAGTTTTGAGTACCTAAGACCAGGAGTTGCCGAGATATTAATGAAAAACGGAACTTTTTCTTAGGAGTTTTACACTCTAACTCCGTGGTTTATCCAAACGAAAAGCTTGAAAATCGTTTGAAAGTGAATTAAAATTTAATCTCTGAGTTTGATGGGAGATTTGTTGCGCTAATTAGTCACTTTCTGAAAACATGAATTGTTTGAAACATGATTTAAATGGGAAATCTATCTGCATGGTTTATTTTAAACAAGCTTTTACTGAACAATGAAAAGTATAAAGAAATCAAAATGGTTATTTAATTTCGCAGTTTATGAGGAAGATTCTATCTTATATCATGTTGCTCAGAAACGCAAATAAATTAAATCTGTCTGTTAATTTTAAAAATTATTTTTTCGATTTGAATAATAAATAAATGGATATAAAAATATATTTTAGAAAAGAACGATTTGATTTTTCTTTTAGCATTTTTGACTGGATAATATCAATTACGGTCTTCAGGTTTAAACGTTATTATTATTGATATTTTCGGGTATTATTGATTCAGGGATTATTGATATTTTCAAGTTATTATGCAATTGTTTTATTATGACAAAAATGGTTTAAACTCGTTGTACGTTGTACCAGTAATCTTCTACAAATACACGGGTATATCTTCTAATCTACGAGAATATAAGTAGTACAGGTATATTATCATATGTTTTGATATATATTGGCATATATTGGAATCAATTACGACCTTCCGTATAAAGATCACGGGGATTATTGTTATTTTCAATTTATTACGTCATCTCTTTTATTTTGGCAAATATTTTTGACACTCATATTGTAATACGGGTAACATTCTACTAACAGACTAGCATATTTTCTAATCTGCGACAGTATAAGTAGTACGGGGTTGCATATATTGATTCAATTCCTTTTTTTCCGTAAATTTGCTCACAAAAGGGGCCAAGATGTTTTATTCTTCAGATCCGCCCTTGAAGATAATTTCGTATAGTGAGAACAGATATTCTTAAAGTTCTCTTTAAGAGCAATGCATTTAATATTTTAACAGAATTTGCACATGATTGCGAATTATAAGTTTCTTTATATTATATACTCCGTACGAAGTACGGGTGTGCTGCAAGTTAGTATATACTAGCCGAATACCCGTTGAAAATCAACGGTCTCGCAATAAGCAACCCCTGAATAATGTAATTTTTTTTTATAATTCGAGTTTCACATTTATTCGACAAATCGAATATTTTGGTGTGCAGAACCCCCTAAAGAAGAAAATATTGGGAAACTAAATTTGAGCATTTCTTTCTTTCGAATTATCTACCCTTACACCACATTAAAGTGTATCTCATCCCGAAGCACCCCTATATTATTATTTCTCCTTTGGAACTTATTTCTGTGAAGCACATCCATAAATGAACATTTTTGAAAAATTCTGTTTGTCTTGTGTTTTTTATCAGATAATTGGCCCATATACCAATTATCAAGCCTCTATCACACTTAAAACGAAGCGTCCCTCATTTATTCGGAAAATCGAACATATTTGTGTGCGCACCCCTTAAAGTAGCAAATATTGGAAATCTGAAATTTCACACTCTCTTCCTTTCAAACTATCTACCCGTACACCAAATTTGAAGTCGCTATCCTATCGAGAAGCATGTTTGTCTATCACTTCACCTTCCGAACGTTTTTCCGTGTAGCACCACGTTAAAGAACATTTGTGTCAAACAGTATTCAGCTTTGTTTTTTCGTCAAATGGTTAGCCCATATACTAAATTTCAAGTCTCTATCACATTGTAAAGGAGGTCTTTTTCATTTGTTCGGTAAATCGAATATTTTAGTGAGCGCCCCCCCCCCCCCTATAATAACAAATGTTGGAAAACTGAAATTGCACACTTTCTTTTTTCCAACTTTTTACCCGTACACCAAATTTGAAGTCTCTATCTCATCGCTAAGCATGCTTTTCTAGCATGTCATCTTTCGAATGCTTTTGTGTGGAGTACCCGCCCCCTTAAGTATACATTTTTGAAAGACTCTATTCTTTTTGTGATTTCTGTCAGATGATTTGCCCATATATTAAATATCGAGCCCGTATCACGTTTTAAAAGGGGCGTTTCTCCTTTATTCCGAAAATCGAACATTTTGGTGTGCAGCACTCCCTAAAGTAGAAAATATTGGTAAACTGAAATTGTACACTTTCTTCCTTTCAAAATATCTATCCTTATCCAAATTTGATAGCTCTATCTCATTCCGAAGCATGGTTTTTTTTATCAATTCACTTTTCGAACGTTTTACTCTGAAGCACCCCCTTAAACGAACATTTTTGAAAATATTGGAAATCTGAAATTGCACACTTTCTTCCTTTAGAACGATTTAATCATACACCGAATTTGAAGTCTCTAGCTCATCGCAAAGCATGATTTCCTATCATTTCACGTTTCGAACGTTTTAGTGTGCTGCACCCCCATAAGTAGAAAATATTGGAAATCTGAAATTGCACACTTTCTTCTTTTCGAATGATTTACTCATATATCAAATTTGAAGTCTCTACCTCATAGCAAAGCATGCTTTCCTATCATTTCACTTTTCGAACGTTTTAGTGTGCGGCACTCCCTTAAGTAGAAAATATTGGAAATCTGAAATTGCAGACTTTCTTTCTTTCAAACTATATACCCATACACCAAACTTGAAGTCTATCTCATCGCAAAGCATGCTCTCCTATCATTTCACTTTTCGAACGTTTTGGTGTGCTGCACCCTCGTAAGTTGAAAATATTGGAAATCTGAAATTGCACAGTTTCTTCTTTTCGAATAATTTACTCGTACACCAAATTTGAAGTCTCTATCTTGTCGCAAAGCATGCTTTCCCATCATTTCACTTCTTGAGCGCTTTGGTGTGGGGCACCCCCTCTATAGAACGTTTTCGAAAAATTCGATTTTTCCAGGGGTTTTTATCGAACGACCGAGCCGTGTTCCAAATTGCAAGTCTCTATCTATTCGGGAAGTGCCTAAAAAAGCGTGACAGACAGAGAGACGGACAGACAGACAGGCGGACACGTGGCAATTAGTATATACTAGCCAAATACCCGTTGAAAATCAACGGTCTCGTAATGAGCAATCCCTGAATAATGTAAATTTTATAATAATTCACGTTTCACATTTATTCGACAAATCGAATATTTTGGTGCGCAGAACACCCTAAAGAAAAAAATATTGGGAAACTAAATTTGCGCATTTCTTCCTATATTTGTCTTCTGTTTTTTATCAGATGATTGGCCTATATATCAAATATCAAGCCTCTATCACATTTAAAAGGAAGCGTGCCTCATTTATTCGGAAAATCGAATATATTAGTGTGCGCACCCCTTAAAGTAGCAAATATTGGAAATCTGAAATTTCATACTTGCTACTATATTCTTCTTGCGTGTTTTTTCCATTCGAACTATCTACCCTTATACCAAATTTGATATCTCTATCTCATTTCGAAGCATGGTATTTTATCAATTCACTTTTCGAACGTTTCACTCAGGAGCACCCTCTTAAACGAACATTTTTGAAAAACTATATTCTTCTTGCGTGTTTCCGTCAAATGATTAGCCCATGTACTAAATTTCAAGCCTCTAACAAATTTTAAAGGAGCGTTTTCTCATTTGTTCTCTAAATCGAACATTTTGCACCGCCTTAAGTAGAAAATATTAGAAATCTGAAATTGCACACTTTCTTCCTTTTGAACGATTTACCCATACACCAAATTTGAAGTCTCTATCTAATCGCAAAGCATGCTCTCAAGTGAAAAGTGAAATGAAGCGTGCTCGCAAAGCATGCTCTCATTTCACTTTTCGAACGTTTTAGTTTGCGGCACCCCCTTAATTAGAAAATATTGGAAATCTGAAATTGTACACTTTCTTCCTTTCGAATGATTTCCCATACACCAAATTTGAAGTTTCTATCTCATCGCAAAGCATGCTCTCAAGTGAAAAGTGAAATGAAGCATGCTCGCAAAGCATGCTCTCATTTCACTTTTCGAACGTTTTAGTTTGCGGCACCCCCTTAAGTAGAAAATATTGGAAATCTGAAATTGTACACTTTCTTCCTTTCGAATGATTTACCTATACACCAAATTTGAAGTCTCTATCTCATCATAAAGCATCATGCTTTCCCATCATTTCACTTTTCGAACGTTTCGGTGTGGGACACCCCCTCTAAAGAACGTTTTCTAAAAATTCGATTTTTTTAGGGGTTTTTATTGAACGACCGAGCAGTGTACCAAAATGCAAGTCTCTATCTATTCGGGAAGTGCCTAAAAGAAGCGTGACAGACAGACGGACGGACACTCGGCAATTAGTATATGCAGATAGATAGATTTCTAAATGTAACAATTTATATCGGCCCCTTAGGGAAGTACATTTTCAATTATGAATCTAGTTTAAAACAGCTCAATTGTCTGAGACATCATTAATTGAAATTTACGACGAATAATTGAGGTCTAAAATCAAAGACAACCAAATAAATATTGAAAAGTTGTTTCTTAAAATCGCCTTATTATGACGTTTACAATCACATAGCCAAAGCGCTTTCGGACATTATTATGCCCTTCATCACTGGCGAAATCTTCGCCACTGAGTTTATTGATTGACGTGTTTACCATGCCGTTTATATATTTGCTGTTATATATTTGCTGTTTATATATATGCTGTTTATACATACACGATTTTGAATGGAAATCTCATCTAACGAAACTTAATTTTTGTGCCAGTCCTAAATTCCATGTTTTCGTCGTTTTTTTGATCGGATGAAACATTCCAATAACTTTGACAAATTTTCCAAAGTCAATTTTGCGTATTAGAGAACTGGGATATTGTTTTAGATCTTTTAGGGAATAATAAACTATTCCTAATTGGAATTTTTTTAAAGACCCGTATAAACAGTTAAATTTTGTGTATTTTTACAAAAATGTGCCACGTAGCCGAAACTGGAGTCTGAAAGTCTGTATTAATTTAAACCTTTTACTTTTCCGAGTAATGCATAGGGGAAATATTGGAAACGTGACGAAAATCGTAACTCTAGTTTTTGACGAATCTACACGATTTGGGAACTCTAGAACATGAAAAATATATTTTAGGGTGACGTCTGTGTGCATGTGTTTGTATAAAAACTAATACATGTATAAAAACTAATTTGCCAAATTTTATAAAATTTCGTAGGCAAGTCGTGGTCACCCTAGTGTTGATTACATTTTGGTACGATTTGGGATAAATGGACTCGCCTTTTCTTACAAAATGGCTCGCAAAGATCGTATGCATCCATTCTAGCTAAAGAACTAATTGATTAAATTTCACAAAATTAAGTGGATTAGTCACTTATGATTACCCTGGTATTAATTAGATTTTGGCATGCTTCGAGAAAAATAACCCGCCATCTTTTTGCAAAGTAGAAATAATTGCCAAATTCTAAAATAAAATACTACGTATGTTCAAATGTTTCATTTAAATGCTTGTCTTTCACGTAGTTTTTGACGATGAAGAGAATAAGACAAACCCCATTATTTTAGGCCTGGTCATTCTCGATATATTTTAGCTGAGCATTTTTACTACACCGTCTATGAAAATACATCTAGTTACCAATAAAAACTAAATTGAATTATTAAAGTGTAAATTCAGAGTAATTTTAAATAATTGTGAGTGTTATTTTATGCAATGAAACTCAATTTAATGAATTAATAAATAAATAAACAGAAAATGAATTTGAGTCTGTAGGGTAAGTCATGTACTGCCCACATCAGAATTGAAACGATGTTTCTCTTACCAATCGTTCAGAAGCAGTCCGGAAATTGTTTTTAAATTGTTTGACTACCCCCTCTAATAATTGTGCCATAGCGCCTCGTACTTTACTTTAGCATACAAGTCTAGGTCAGGAATACAGTGCCTCTACTGCTACAAAAATTTAAACTAATTGAAAATACTGATAATTATATTCCATTATAGAAAATTTGCATTATTTAAGAAATATCTTCAAAATTCACGGGGTCATGTATCTGTTATCTATAGGGCCACGTCACATTTGTCCACTCCAATTTTTACTTTCCCTGCAATACATGGTAATGCATAGGGAAAGTATTGGAATCATGTCGAAAATCGCAACTCGAGTTTTCGACGGATCTACACGTTTCGAGACTTCTAGAATACGAAAAAACTATTTTTAGCGTGACGTCTGTGTATGTGTGTGTGTGTGTGTCTGTCTGTCTGTGTGTCTGTGTAAAGTATGTATTCATTCTAACTCAAAATCTAATGGACCGAATTTCATAAAATTTGGTAGGTAAGTCACTTGGATATGACCCTGGTGCTGATTAGTTTTTGTACGATTCGCAAGAACAGACCCCTCCTTCTTTTGCGAAATAGCCCGTAAAAATTTCATTTATCCGCTCTAGATAAAATGTCAATTGACCAAATTTCACAAAATTTGGTAGATAAGTTACTTGTTGGATACTCTGGTGCTGATTAAAATTTGGTACTATTCGGAAAAGAAGAACCCGCCTTTTTTTACGAAATGGCCTGCAAAAATTTCATGTATCCGCCCTAGCTAAAATACTAATTGACCAAATTTCACAATATTTGATAAATAAGTTACTTGTGGGACACTCTGATACTAATTCGATTATGGTACCATTCGGAAAGTAACGACCGACCTTTTTTTACGAAATGGCCCGCAAAAATCTAAAAAAAAAACAGACTACGTATGCTGATATGTATCAATTAAATTCTTGTTTTATACACAATTTTTGATGAGGAAAAGTTTAGGACTAACCGTTCTCAAGATATTTCAGATTTCTTATATTTTTGTTACGCCGCTATCGGAAAAATGTCCAATTAGCAAATAAAAACAGAAATTGAATTAAAAATGCAAATTTAGTGTTATTTGGGGTGCAATTAAACTCAATCTAATGAATTATTAAAGAAATGAAGAAAATATGTATTTAAGTCTGCAGAGAAAGTCACGTGATGCCCACATCAGATTTTTAGCATTCAGAGTTCTAGGGGTGGCGCAGAAATAGTGGTTATTTGCAATGAACATGAAAGACAGGGTAAATTTTACATCAGATGATTTCATTCCAAATCACAATTTTCGCAAGTGCTAAATCGGCCAAGGGATAATGTGGGAATAAAATAAATTTTCGGATTCCTACCAGCATCAACTATGCTGTTTCAAATCTAAATTTCATTTTGTTTTATTCACAGATTGACAGGTCTTAAATATTGTTTTTGACAGAAATCATTTGGACATCCTTTAGATAAACACAGAATTTATAACATTATCCTATCACCTTGCAAAGTATGAAATTACGAAAAAGTTAAACAAAAATATTTTTGTGTGCTGTCTATATATACCGATAAAATTTTAAAAGTGCGTCTTATATAATAAGTGCTTTTTTCATGTCATAAGTGTTTCATAAGTTCCCTAGGGAATTGTGATCAAGAACACTGCACCGAAATTGTAACTGCAGTTGATTGAAATAGAGAGGACAAGCAACTCCGGAATATGTATTCCAGAACACATTTGGCTGTCTATGAGGAAACGTGTCACGTAACATGAAAGTCCCCTGTGTAGGGTTGCTTAAAATTCGTCTATGTTAATACCGAGCGATAGTCCATAACTTCCCTATTTTGTCAAGACCTTTTAATAATATATGTCTGCGCTTCTTCAATGCTGTCAATTTGCGTCGAGGACCGCGTTTGAACTGCAAAATGATTCTGTCATGCGGAACAGCAGCACGCATTTAAATAAAACATTTGAAACAAATTTAATAATTTGAATTTTCAACAATTTCTGTTTGAAGTTCTGATATATATTAACAGCATTTACGCATGTTTTAAACAGGGTCGTGTTGACATGTATCTTATTCTGTAGTGAAGTGTAAAATTTATAGGAAACTGAAGATTTGGATATACATTTTTTTTTATACGGGTAATATTTCTCAAGCTCCTGCAGGAAATTTTACGACTTATTGCAAGGTCAATACATTTTAATAAAAAATTTTAACTTAAAATTTTTCTTTCCTTATATACATAATGTATAAGGAAAGTATTGTGACGGGGTCGAAAATTCGGATTCGAGTTTTCGACGGGAGAGCACGTTTCAAGCATCCTTGATCACGAATCAAACATTTTTGAAGTGATGTCTGTGTGTGTGTGTGTGTGTGAAAGTATGTGTGTGTGTGTATGTGTGAAAGTATGTGTGTGTGTGTGTGTGTGTGTGTGTGTCAGTGAGACTGTGGAGACGATAACTGACGAATGAATTGACCGATTCGAACAAAATTTGGTGCAAAAATCACAATTTATAAACACTGGAAGCCTGTTGTTTTTATACGCAATCGAATTTTCAGAACCCCCCTAAATTTTCGAGTAAAATTTTGAAAAAATCGTCAAAAAATCAAAACCGCTAATAAAGTTACGCAAATAGACATTTTTTATGTTAATTTTCATTAGAAACCGATTGACATTAATTTTAGAACGCTAACATGAACCGTTCTCGAGATATTGCACATTTTTCAAAAAAATTATCAAAAAGTCATATAAAATAAAAAAAAAAACATATTTCCTATTTAGAAACATGTTCACTTTTCGTATGTAATACCATGCGATAAATTAGGTGACATCATTCTCGTGGAACTAGCTCATTCCATTCAGGAAAAAAGGTACTTTGAGTAATACTTTTGTATTTGAATGCCAATAGTCATTTATCTGCTGTAAGAATAACTTATTTCTCTGTCCATAACGCTTGGCGAGATTTTGGCGACGAATTTGGCGGAATGTTGCCAACTTGGCGACATTTTTAATTGTTGCCAAATTAACAAAAATCTCGCCAAATGGATAAATATGACGCAAAATCAATGAAAATGACGACTCATTGAAGAAAATTCAATATGTTGGAAAGAGTATAAGTATCTACTATAAGAATAACATTTTTTTAACTGTAAAAGCAGTAAATTCATTGCATTATATAAGGAAAGTCATGTGTTGCCCACATCAGATTTTTTAAAATGTTGTTTTGAATGCTCTCGAACTTACATTGAACGTGTCGAGATTCAATTCGCTGTCCTCTAAAGGGCACTAGATTCCGGCTAGCAAACGTTGGACTGCTAGCAAGCAACAGGTTGTGCGGATCTCTACTCTAGATAGATGATGGATGCATGGCGAAGACGAAAAATTAAAGTAGAAAGTTACAGCTTTCTGGGATCAAACGTCATATTTAATCCCTCTCCCCGAGAAATATGTTTCAGACTCAACGTCTCCAATGTTACGTATTTATATCTAATAGTATTTACACATAAATTTTCATGATCTACATTCTAACCATACTTCTGTCAAAACAGAGAAACGCTGGGAATATTTTACGTCAACATTCATGACCTACAAATCTTTGACGTCAATCACATGAATTTCTCTATATTGATTATCAGATATTATGACAACACAATAATGTAAAAATTAAAGTTATCTTGGTTATTTTAATGAAATTTTATATCATGATTATGTAAATGAAATTATATAGCATAATTATTTAAATGAAATTTCATAGCGCATGATCATTTAAAAGAACTGAAATGCTTATATACATGTTTAGAATAAGAAATATATAATATTTAATGAGTGTGATAGATTCTGTACAACTGAATTTCATAATATTTGGTGCAGAGAGGACTTATGGCATAATTAAATAACGTTATTTTATCTATTAGAACATTTTTATATAAAACGAATATAAAATGCGCTACAAAATGTTTCGTCTAAATGTTGGTCGTGCTAATTTTTTCTATACTTCAACCTTTGAAATTAATTTCAGTAGAATGAGCTCTTATTCATTATTGAGAGCCTCATAACAATCTAGCGAGAAAATGGTGTTATCGTATTTGAACACATGAAAGGATTTTCGAAAAGAAAACGAAGTTTAAAAGCTTAGTTAATATTGCGTTAAACTATAAAGTTTCTGAATAATAACATACAATAACGATGAAGTATCTAATATCATGCAATAAACTCACGAAATATGTGGATTTTAATAACATATTTATCATTATTGTGCGTTAAGACATCTGTAATCTTATTTTGTAACATTTAATTGATTAACTACTTATTGCGATTAATTAGTATTTTAACTACATTCTACATACTTTTTTTATATTTTATAAATTTCCGTGTCATCTGCATCTATAAAATGCCCTAAATATATTTGACATTTCAATCTCAACAAAATAACAAGAAATAGGAAACATGCGTTGATTATGAAACATATTCCAACTAAAATGCAATTTTATTCTAAAATGGGATACATTCAATGTTGATGTTTTTAAAAGCATTACAGTACTACAGTAATTTATTATACTTGAAAACTTAAAACTTCATAGAAAAAGACAATGCTAATTACGCAAAATGAATTTTATTTTTTTATTCGAAATATGAATCGTCTGAATCTCTATGTAAGACCTATGATTACATTTATATCACTTATATTCCAGATTCCAGAGCTAAATAAATTTGCGTGAAAAAAAATCAGCAATTCTTATACAACTCTCATTACAATCGCTTGACTTGTTTACATCTTGTATGTTATAGTTTACATTTTGTATGTTATAGTTTAGAGATAAAATTGGGAACAAAAGAAGTTTAGTGTTCATTTAAAATAAAAAAAAATATTGTAACTGCGTTGACACAGAATTTAGATACACAGATAATACGCAAAAATAAAACGATTTTATGACGGATACAACACTAAATATAAATTTAAACGATCCTTAAACAACTACACTATGCAGAGAGGAAAAAAGTGGAAGCCTTCTTTTATTTTGCAATGAGTCACGTGATCTCTCCATAAGTGTGTAATTATTATTTTAATTTTTATTTAAAAAACTATCCAACATATTTTGTTGAATTTTCTTTTACACATTGCATATGATAATTTGAATACTTCCAAAAATTTTCGAAGCAATTTGTGAATTTTAGCTCTACTTAAAATTACTTGAAGAATTAATCTCATAGGATTCAATGTATTTAATTTTTTTTTAACCCAGGTTAAATCCGAAACTAATTGGATGATATTATTCATTTTCATTTCCAAATATCCCCACAGACCGTCTCTATAAAAGAGTAAAATTCCATTTTTACGGAAGTTCTCGTGAAAACGGACAGACACACATACAGATAGACAGAATGACCAAATTCATAAACACTTTTCAACTATGTTGGAAAGTGTTATAAATGCCTTACATAATCAAATATGTATTTTGTACCATATTGTTTGTAAAGAAATTAAGCGTACTCGATGGAAAGAAACTGATGCAGTTGATTATTTTATTCTATAGTGAAGAGTAAAAAATACAGCAATCTAAATAGTTGAATATATATCTTTGATACGGGTAACATTTTGAGAGATCGTGCGGCTAATTTTGCGACTTATTGGAAGGACAGTAAAGTTTATTAAGAAATTATAAATTTCACCTTTTTGTAATGTTGTTTTGAGTTTTCTCGAATGTACATTTGAGCATTTGAGTGCTCTCGAGATACAATTCACTGTCTTTAAAAAAGCACCAAATTCTGGATTGCAAACATTGCACTACTCGCAAGCAACATGTTGTGCGGACCTCTGCACTAGACGGTCGATGCATGGTGAGGAACTTGGCAGATGCAGCTTTTTGGGATGAGACTTGATATTTATTTCTTCCCACAAATGTGTCTCAGATTCATCACCTCAAAGTTTCCGTATATATATATAAATATATATATATATATATATATATAACAAGAAAGATCAATCATGCTTAAAACATTGATTATGAAACACTTTCAAACTTCAATGCAATTTTATTTAAAAAAGTCGAAAATGCAATACATTCCTCGGTAATATTTTAAAACTTATCACAATACTACATTGATTTATTATATTTGAAAACTTAAACCTTAATTGAAAAAAATGAACTTCATTCAAATGACGGCATTGAAATATAAATTGCCTGGTTTAAATGTCTCTAAAATGCGATACATTCCACGGTAATATTTTTAAAACAATCATAATACTACGATAATTTATTATATTTGAAAACTTCATCGAAAACAACTGAAATAAATTCAAATGACGTCATAGAAAAAATAACACGCCTGGATCTCTCTATAAAAGCCGGATGTCATTCATTTCATTCATCACAATACTATAATAATTTATTCTATTTAAAAATTAAGACCATGGAGCTACAATTCATAAACTCTATGCTTAAAACTTCATCAAAAAAAATCGTCCTTCTGTTTATAATATCAATTAATATTTCATTCATATCAGCCATGCAGACTCCATGGACTGAATTATTTTGTGTTAAAGAAATACAGAAATTCGAATACAACTCATTCTACATATTTTGCTGTTTACATTTTACATAGGTGAAAAATAGGCTTAGTTGTAGCAATAATCAAATTTGAATGATAATTTAAACTCAAATATATTGTC
This sequence comes from Amaurobius ferox, assembly GCA_951213105.1. NCBI lineage: Eukaryota > Metazoa > Arthropoda > Arachnida > Araneae > Amaurobiidae > Amaurobius > Amaurobius ferox. The sequence continues at coordinate 94,873,206 of OX578135.1, forward strand.
ATTGTGTTGTTTTAGTACGTAGATGCACAGAATTTAAGCAAAAATAAAGTAGTTTTAGGACGGATACAACACTCAATATGAATTAAAAAGAAATAAAAAAAATCACGATTTTGAAACAAGATGGATGCCATATATCATTTTGATGTGGGTCATGTGATCGTTTCATATCATGGTCACGTGATCGTTTCATATAAGGGGTGTAATTAATATTTTAATTTTTATTTAAAAAACTACTGAATATATTTCGCTGAATTTTTTCTTATATATTTTATGAAACAATTTGAATATTACCTAAAATTTTCGAAGCAATTTGTGAATTTTAAATCCGCTTAAAAAATGTTTGAAAAATTAGGTCCCATAGGGCTCAATGTATTTCATTTTTTTAACCCGGGTTCAATCCAAAACTAATTGGGTGATATTATTCATTTATATTCCCATAGGTCTTACAGACCGTCTGAACAACATACTAAAATTTCATTTTGATTAAGTCATTTTACGGCAGTTATCGTGCTAACGGACAGACAGACAGACAGACAGACAGAATGAACAAAGTCATAAACACTTTTCAACTTTGTTGTAAAGTGTTAAAAATAGTTTTACAACAAAATGTCTTTAAACTACCTTCTAACTATCGAGCTGTTGAAGCAAAATACCGCAGGGAATGTTTTTTGTCAACATTCATGATCTCTAAATGTTTGACGTCAAAACACAAGATTTTCTCTATATAGATTATCAGGTATGACAAAACAATAAAGGAAATTAAAGTTGCCATGGATATTTAAATGAGGTAAAATGTTTTTTACACGTATATATTATGAAATATATAATGTTTAATGAGTATAACAGATTCAGTACGACTGAATTTTACGGTACTTAGTGCAGGGAAGGCTTATGGTTAAGGTATCACTTTGTTTTGGATATGTATTGTACATTCATACATGTATTAAGTTATCATTAAATAGTGTTATTTTATTTATTAAAATGTTTCTATATAATGTGAATATAGAAGGTGTTACAAAATGTTTCTCCTAAATGTTGGTCGTGCAAAATCTTCCTATAGTTTAATATTTAAAACTAATTTCAGTAGAATAAATCCTTAATCATTTTGGAGAACCTCATAATAATTTAGCGAGAAAACGGCGTTATCGTATTTGAACACATGAAAGGATTTTCGAAAAGCAAACAGAGTTTAAAAGCTCAGTTAATATTGTGTGAAACGATAAACTTTCTAAATAATAACATGCAATAACGATAAAGTATCTAATAGCATGCAATAAATTCACGAAATGTGTAGATTTCAACAGCATATTTATCATTATTGTGCATTAAGAGATCTGTAATGTTATTTTGTAAGGTTTAATTGATTAACTACTTGTTGCGATTATTTAGAATTTTAGTTACATTTTACATACTTTTTTTACATTTAATAAATTTCCATTTTATCTGTATCTGCACAATGCCCTACATATATTTTAAATTTCAACCTCAACGACATAAAAAGGAATTAAAAAAAATATATCAAAAAAATCACGATCGTTTTTTGCTCATTTAGCATTTACTTTAATTTAAATATATATGATGTAGGAAACAGAGTATTTTCACTACGTAATGTAATGAACATAATGCAATGTTTTCGTAGCAAACGAAATCATGTTAAAGATTCAACGACAAAAAGTTTAGTCATATAAAAACGAGAATTGAATTTAATAGTAAATGGTTAATGGATGATATGCACAAAAAAATCCGATGTCTGCAGAATATGACTTTCTTTATATAATGCAATGAGTTTACTACTTTTACAGTAAACAAGACAGATCAATCATGCTTAAAGCATTGATTATGAAACACTTTCCAACTTCAATGCAATTTTATTTAAACATGTCTGAAATGCAATACATTTCTCGGTAATATTTTAAAACTTATCACAATACTACATTAATTTATTATATTTGAAAATTTAAACCTTCATCGAAAAAACTTAACTTCATTCAAATGACGGCATTGAAATATAAATTGCCTGGTTTAAACATCTCTATAATGCGATACATTCCTCGGTAATAATTTTAGAATAATCATAATACTACGCTAATTTATTATATTTGAAAACTTCATCGAAAACAACTGAAATTTATTCAAATGACGTCATTGAAAAAATAACACGCCTGGCTCTCTCTATAAAAGCAGCATCTTATTCATAAATAATTTCCCATGTCATTCATCACAATACTATAATAATTTATTTTATTTAAAAATTCAGACCATGGAGCAACAAGTAATTAAACTCTATGCGTAAAACTTCATCGAAAAAAATCGTCCTTCTCTTTGTAAAATCATTGAATATTTCATTCATATCAGCTATGCAGACTCCATGAACTAAATGATTTTGTGTTAAAGAAATACAGCAATTCTAATACAACTCCTTCTACACATTTTGCTGTTTACATTTTACATAGGTGAAAAATAGGCTTCGTTGTAGAAATAATCAAATTTGGATCAGCATTTAAACTCAAATATATTGTAATTGCGTTGTTTCAGTATGTAGATGCACAGAATTTAAGCAAAAATAAAGTCGTTTTAGAACGGATACAACACTCTATATGAATTAAAAAGAACTTTAAAAATCACGATTTTGAGACAAGATGGATTCCATATATCATTTTGAAGTGGGTCACGTGATCTATTCTTATCATGGTCACGTGATCGCTGCATATAAGAGGTATTATTATTATTTTAATTTTTATTTAAAAAAACTAATGAATATATTACGCTGAATTTCTTTTTATATATTTTATGGAACAATTTGAATATTACCTAAAATTTTCGAAGCAATTTGTGAATTTTAAATCCACTTAAAAAATGTTTGAAAAATTAGGTCCCATAGGGCTCAATGTATTTCATTTTTTTCAACCCGGGTTCAATCCAAAACTAATTGGGTGAAATTACTCATTTATATTCCCATAGGTCCTACAGACCGTCTGAACAACATGCTAAAATTTCATTTTGATTAAGTCGTTTTTACGGCAGTTATCGTGCTAACGGACAGACAGACAGACAGACAGACAGAATGAACAAAGTCATAAACACTTTTCAACTTTGTTGTAAAGTGTTAAAAACTACCACCTATATGTCATGTCCAGTCTACGACATTACCTATTGCTCCACCACAGATGCCTGCATTAACCACTAACCTGGATTAACATCGTCAGTTTGTCATTCTGACAGGGTATTAAAGCTGAAAGCAAAAATGCTGGCCGGCGACCTGATAGAGGTAATAAATTAAAAAATTACCGCTTTATATTAAAAAAATACTAGCTCACACAGCCGCTGTTTGAGGAACTTTGCGTCCTTCACGTTTTTCTGTCTCGCATCGCAAAAAAAGTAGTATACAAAAAATATCAAATGTGATACATATGTAAAAAATATTAGAGAGGAACAAACTGATATGAACCTTTTTTTTTCCATTTAAACCTTAAATTAATATATATTTAATAAAGGAAATTAAAGAAAGAATACTTGATACATTGACAATAGTTAGAGCACACACTTTTGCAGGTATCTCACTACATAGCAGAATTTTTGCATGATGGAGCACTATTTTATTTTGTTTTAGTTTATGAGTTATTCTCTTTTTTATGCAATTTCGAAGTGAACATTTTATTTTATTAAAGATCTAACCTATCATTGTTAGAACGTTTCCATATTGAAATATTTAAATGATTTAAACAACTGAAATTAAATTTATTATCCAGAGTTCTAATACTAAAGCTATCATAGAGACTTTCGTTATCGTTGGATAATGAGATTTTTTAGTGATTGCACAGACGTGGTAAAAAAAATCGAAGTCTTAATCGTTATACGTTTCCTATTTCCATTATGTACATGATGTACTCGTATTATTGATTTGGGTGTCACTTTTGATGATACATTTAACTTTCAGAGTCATATCGATAATACTATTAAAAGAGCCTACCAAAGACTTGGTTTCACCTTAAGGCGATCTTGTGTTTTTGCTAGGAGGTCTGATACTATTATTTGTATTTATAATACCCTTGTTAAACCAATTTTGGAGTATTGTGCAATGATCTGCGATCCTGTTTACAATCTGCATTTTTAAAGAATAGAAGTCGTGCGAAATGAACTTTTACGCATTATGAATTATAGACTGTCTAGCTGTTATCCTTATGATATGCACACAAGTGAGCTCAGGCAAAAATATCATTTAATGTCTCTTAAAAAAAAGGAGACAAGAAAGATCAAGCATGCATAAGTATTGATTATGAAACGCTTTCCAACTGAAATGCAATTTCATTTAAAAATCTCTAAAATGTGATACATTCAGTGGTGATATCTTTTACATTATCACAGTACTACAGTAATTTATTATGCTTAAATATTTAAAACTGTGTCGAAATATAAATCATCTTATTCAAATGCAAAATCAATGAATATTTCATTCATATAACTTGCATTCCAGACTACAGAGCTAAATAATTTTGTGTGAAAAAAATTCAGCAATTCTTATGTAACTCACCTTACAATCGCTTGAGATATTTGCATTCTGAATAAGTTAAAATTAGGCTTCGTTGAAGAAATAAGAAAAGTTTTGGGATCATTTAAAATTACAACTATTGTAATTGCGTAGGCACAGAATTTAGATACACAGATAATACAGATACACAGATATTATATGTGTGTGCGTATGTATGCATTCAAAGTATTGGAATCGTGCCGAAGATCGGAACTCGAATTTTTGAAGGATCTACACGTTTTGGGACTTCCAGAACACGAAAAACTATTTTTAGGAAGACATCTGTGTGTGTAAGGGTGTATTTGTGTGTGTTTCTGTGTGTCTGTGAGGTTATTGCATCCACTCTAACTGAAAAACTAATGGACCGAATTTAATAAAATTTGGTAGGTAAGTTTTTTGTGGGAAACCCTGTTGTTTATTTGATCGTAGTACGATTCGTAATAAAAGAATCTGCCTTCTTTGCGACATGGCCGGCAGAAATTGCCTTTATCCACTCTAGCTAAAAACTAATGGACCAAATTTAACACAATTTGTTGTATAAAGCACTTGTAGGTTATTCTAGTACGATTCGGGAAAAAGGAACGGGCTGTTTTTGCGAAATGGCACGCAAAAATCGTTAAATATAAAAACAAAAGACTGCGTGTGCTCAATTATATCAATTAAATTCCTATTTTATACGTGATTTTTGACAACAAAAAGAATAAGACTAACCCCATTATACTAGGACTAGCCGTTCTTGTGATATTTTAGTTTTTTTTTGTGTTTTCGCTACGCCACTTTTGACAATAAGTCCATGTGTCAAATGATAATCAAATTTAAGTTTAACGTGCAAATTCAATGTCATTTAAAATACTTATGGATGTTATTTTGTGCAGATGAAATCAAATTGTTATTGAAGAAATAAAGAGAACGTGAATATGAGTCTGCAGTGAAAGACATGTGCTGTCCACATCAGAATGTTTAACAATATTACAACAATGATTTACAGAAGTGAACAGGGATTATTTGCAGACCATTTCGAAAAAGATGTAGGATCTATATTTAAAGATCCACCAAATTGTTGTGGAATAAAGTATTCTACAAATTCAAGCTGTGTACCAAATTTTAATTCTCTAGGACGTAGGAAAGTGCATTAAAAACGCCAACAAATAAGTATATCATGAAAAGTTATATAAAATTAAAAACATTTTGAAAAATTGTTATCTACCAAATTTATTTTTAAATAGTGAAGCCTCTCTCATATGCAAAGTAATTAAACTCTTGGAAAGATATTTATTATAAATATATCTATTTTTTCTTTCTGGAGGATATCGCAAAAGTCAGAATTTAATTGAATTCGTTTTTCTCCCTATATTAAATAATTTTTAATTAAAAAGCTACCTAACATATTTTACTGAAAATTTTTTTATATGTTTTATGAGATAATGTGAATATTTCCTAGAAATTTCGAAGGAATTTGTGAATTTTAAATGTGCTTAAAAGTGTTTGAAAAATTAGGTCCCACAGGGTTCAATGTATTTCATTTTTTCAACCAGGGTTCAATAAAAAACTAATAGGGTGATATGATTTATTTATATTCCCATAGGTTCCACAGACCGTCTGAAAAGCATACTAAAATTTCTTTTTGATAAAGTCATTTTTACGGCAGTTATCGTGCTAACGGACAGACAGACAGACAGACAGACAGACAGAATGAACAAAGTCATAAACACTTTTCAACTATGTTGCAAAGTGTTAAAAAATAGGTTATTCTTATAGTAAATATTTATATTATTCCCAAGATATGAAATTTTCGTCAATCTGTCGTCATTTTCATTGATTTAGTGTCATTTTTATCCATTTGGCGATATTTTCGTTTATTTGGCAACATTTGAAAAAGTCGTCGAGTTGGCGACATTCCGCCAAATTCGTCGCCAAAATCTCGCCAAGCGTTATGAACGGAGAAGTAAGTTATTCTAATAGCAGATAAATGACTAATGGATGATGATATGCAATTGAATATTGGCGTTCAAATACATAAGTATTACTCAAAGTATATTTTATCATGAATGGAACGGGCTAGATCCACGAGAATGATGTCATCAAATTTATTGCATGATATTACATATGAAAAGTGAACATGTTTCTCAACAGTTTTTTTTTTAATTTATGGGATTTTTTGATACATTTATTTGAAAAATGTGCAATATATCGAGAACGGATCATGCTAGCTTTCTAAAGTTTATGTCAATCGTTTTCTAAAGAAAAATTACATAAGAAATGCCTATTTGCGTAAATTTATTAAAGGTTTTGGTCTTTTGATGATTTTTTAAAAATTTCACTCGAAAATTTGGGGGGATCTGAACTTTCGATTGTGTTTAAAACAATAAGCTTCCAGTATTCATGCATTGTAATTTTTGTGCCAAATTCGCCTCGAATCGGACCATTCGTTCGTGAGATATCGTCTCCACAGACTCACTGACACACACACATACTTTCACACACACACACACACACACAGACATCACCTTAAAAATGTTCGATTTGTGATCAGGGATGCTTGAAACGTGCTCTCCCGTCGAAAACTCGAATTCGAATTTTCGACCCCGTCGCAATACTTTTCTATATACTATTTCCTATTATACTATGTATATAAGGAAAGTAATAACAAAAGATGGCAGGAAAAGTAGACCATTGGAGGAATTGGAAAAAGAAAATTAATTAATCAACACTATTAACTTGACAAAAATTTACTTGGAAATATAGCTTGGTGAAAAATCTAAAAACAAAACTTCAAAAATAATTTAAACAATTTTTTATCTGAAAACGAATTGGGAGTTATTCTTTTTTTTTTGTATGTAACGAGCCGATTTATGATACTGCAGCTCATTATATTTTTAGTATAGAGTTGTAAAGATAAATTTGAGACACCTTGTTGCATGCAGTTAGAGAAATATATTACGCATATAGAGAAAGCAATATATGGTTGCTCAAGGAATAGAGTATATTATTATTTATTTTTTTATGGAGAAATTTATACCTACATTTTTATTACATTTTCGGAAAAACAATATTATTTAGAATGCTAAAAGCATTTGCTCATTTTTAATCACGAGTAGCGTTGGCTATACACCCTAAGACAAAAAAAACGACAAAATTTGGTACGTGTAATGTGAATATACAGAAAAAAAATTAGAATTTCAGAACAATTGGATTATTTATTGCACTGAAAAATCTACACAAAGTGAGCACGTCAATATGGCGTCTGTCCATCTCTGGAATTGGTACAAGCTGTTATCCGACGTGGCTTTGATGCATAAATTTGCCGGAGGGTCTTCTTAGGGATGTCGTTCCAAATGACTCCCAATTGACGAGCTAATTTGTCTATATTCTGGGATACTCGCTGGCGACGCTTCATCTCAGTCCAAATGTGCTCAATAGGCGAGAGATCTGGGGATCTGTCTGACCAAGGAAGTGTGTCGTAAGCACGCAGTCAATCAAAAGAGAGGCGTGCCGTGTGTGGCCTGGCATTATCTTGCTGAAAATTTAACTCGGGGTGCCGCGAAAGGAATGGCGATACAACTGGTCGTAAAATGTCGGCAACGTACAGCTGGGCTGTGATGGTACCACGGAAGGCTATCAAAGGGGTCCGGCTATCAAACGAAATGGCACCCCCAGACCATTACTCTCTGATGTCGGGCCGTGTGACAGTAAGAGCAGGATCCTGACAATGTCCGGGCTGTCTCTAGACATGTCTGCGCTGGTCGTCGGGACTCAGTTCGAAACGGGCTCATCATTGAAGACAATTCGTTCCCAATCCGAACAATTCCACGTTGAGCGGGCCCGGCACCATTGCAATCGCTGTTGACGGGGCATAATGATCAGTGGTAGGCGGCGTAATGTGCGCCGCAAGTATAGATTCTGCTCTCGTAGTCTTCTATTAATGGTCTGGGTGGTCACTTCGGTGTTTGTCACACGTTGGATGGTTGATAACCACGAATATCGTGCTATCACAGCTGATCTGACAATCGTTTTATCTTACCATTCTGTCGTCGCTCTAGGCTATCCGCTGCCCGCTGAAATCTGCCATTCTGGACCCATTACTGCCAACATCAATTTTGTGCAAATTGTATCTCGCATTATGTGGGTAGCCTATATGCTTAAATTTGATAGAAACTTTTTTAAGGTATGAATACTAAGATGCTTGAAGAGTAAAAGCTATTCACCATTAGCACATTTTTTTTCGAAACTGAATAGAATAACCATTGCAGTGTATTTGTTATACGATGTACTTTAGAGATTCATATTTTTTTATCATCTTTAGATGATTGTAAACAAGTTTTTATGCAGATTACTTTCGGAATTTCTCTGACGGCAAAACAAAGAAAATATTGATTTAGAGAAACCACTATAAAATTTCCTCCGATGCCATCCGATATCGTTTCTGGGGAATGAGGTTTCTTTTATGTTTCACATTTCACTGAAAACGCTATAAAATTCGCCATTTTCTTTTTAAGGGATTGCAGTTATTTCTCCACAATCCAGGAGTTATTTATGAATTTATTTGGAATTTCACGCTTTATGCAGTTGTTAAACGAAATAAAATACGAATTAGCATTTTAATTTGTTTGGTTTATTCACTTATAGTAAAATATTTGATGTGTCAGTACAGGACTTTCCAGACTGACTTTTTATGAACAGGTGTCGAAAGCCCAGACCACCCGACTCGTCCGAGGATTTAGAGCAGCTATTTGGATGGCCGGTTATGAACAGGTGTGAAAATTCTCTTAAACACTGGCATTTAATACTAAAATGCGAATGTTTATAACGTCAGCAGTACGATAATTAGAGTTTAAATTCTTTTGTTGTGTTAGTAGATTTATAAAAGAGAAACAGTCATGATTTTTTATACATTTTATAAAAAAAAATCTGATGTGGGCAACACATGACTTTCCTTATATAATGCAATGTATTTACTTCTTTTACAGCAAAAACAAAATAGGTTATTCTTATAGTAGATACTTATATTATTTCCATGATATTGAATTTTCGTCAATGAGTCGTTATTTTCATTGATTTAGCGTCATTTTTATTCATTTGGTGAGATTTTCTTTTATTGGTAACATTTAAAAAAGTCGTCAAGTTGGTGACATTCCACCCAATTCGTCGCCAAAATCTCGCCAAGCGTTATAGACGAAGAAATAAGTTATTCTTACAGCAGATAAATGACTATCGGCGTTCAAATATAAAATTATTATTCAAAGTATCTTTTTCATGAATGGAACGAGCTAGATCCACAAGAATAATGTCACCCAATTTATCGTATGATATTACATATGAAAAGTGAACGTGTTTCTTATTAGGAAATATTTTGTTTTTATTTTATATTTTTTTTTTGATATTTTTTTTAAAATGTGCAATATCTCGAGAACGGTTCATGCTAGCGTTCTAAAATTTATGCCAATCGTTTTCTAATGAAAAATTACATAAAGGATGACTATTTGCGTAACTTTATTAAAGGTTTTGATTTTTTGATGATTTTTTCAAAATTGCACTCGAAAATTTAGAGCGGTTCTGCACATTTGATTGCGTATAAAAACAATAGGCTTCCAGTGATTACGGATTGTGATTTTTGTGTGACACATACTTTCACACACACACACACACACACACACACACAGATATCAATTCCAAAATATTTGATTCGTGATCAGGGATGTCTGAAGCGTGCTCTCCCGTCGAAAACTCGAATTCGAATTTTCGACCCCGTCACAGTACTTTTCTTATACATTATGTATGGAAAGTAATTAATAGTATGATATACGTGGAAAGCATCGTATAGGTTGAAAATTCGAGTTCGAGTTTTTTTTTATGGAAGAACACATTTCAAACATTTTTGAACACGGATAAAAGATTTTTGAAGTATTGTATCCTGTGTGCGTGCTAGTGTAAGCATTTCGAAAATAATTCAGCATGATAATTACGAAAAACGCCACAATTTTTGAATGAATTTTTGATAAAACTGGGACTTTAAGTAATAATAAATAGCATGTCAAATGCCATTTTTTATTAGAAAATGAATGATACAAACTTTAGAAGGCTAATATGAATCGTTCTTGAGATATTTGACGAATTATGAATGAATTATTGGAAAAATTATTGGCATTTCACTATCTTCAAAACTCGTAAATAAGTGATCTATAAAACAAATGGCATACATTTTAGAAAGCTAGTAGAAACCGTTGTCGAGACATTGTTACATTTTGCAAATAAATTTATAAGAAAAATGCAGAAAATTACAAAAGTGAAAAAATTCGTCTACTGCGTTCACTTTTTATGTATAATATTATAAAATATCATTGTCGGGATCTAGATCGTTCCCTTCACCAGAGAAATTACTTTTTGTAATAGTTTAGTATTTTGACGTCCAAGAATTAGCCAATAGTTATTTATTTCATTCAATTGATAGGAATTAAATGTTGCTTGCATTTTGATGAAGTTTCTGCAGAGTAAGAATAAGTCATTCATTTGACCTCATAAGTTTGTCCAAAACATCGAAATTTAATAAGTGTGTTGTTAATTCAATTCTAGACCATTGTTTTGCCGACCTTGTACACTATTGTTTTGCTGTGAAACAAATAAAGTCATTGCCGTAGGTATAAATGCCATGTGCTGATCTTATCAGCTTTTTTACTTTCCTTATATATATAATGTATATAAGGAAAATATTGTGACGGTGTCGAAAATTCGAATTCGAGTTTTCGACGGGAGAGCACGTTTCAAGCATCCCTAATCACGAATTAAACATTTTTGAGATGATGTCTGTGTGTGTGTGTGAAAATAAATGTGTGTGTGTGTCAGTGAGTCTGTGGAGACGATAACTGACAAATAAATGGACCGATTCGAACGAAATTGGCAAAAAATCACAATCTGTGAATACTGGAAGCCTATTGTTTTTAAACGTAATCGAATGTTCAGAACCCCCCCCCCTAAGTTCTCGAGTGAAGTTTTGGAAAAATCATCAAAAAATAAAAACCTTCAATAAAGTTAGGTAAATAGACATTTCTAATTCAATTTGTCCTTAGAAGACGATTGACATAAATTTTAGACGATTGACATAAATTTTGTGAATACTGGAAGCCTATTGTTTTTAAACGTAATCGAATGTTCAGAACCCCCCCCCCCCCCCTAAGTTCTCGAGTGGAGTTTTGAAAAAATCATCAAAAAATAAAAACCTTCAATAAAGTTAGGTAAATAGACATTTCTAATTCAATTTGTCCTTAGAAGACGATTGACATAAATTTTAGAACGCTAGCATGATCCGTTCTCTATATATTGCACATTTTTAAAATAAATTTTACAAAAAATCCCATAAATAAATATATATATATATTAACTGTTGAGAAACATGTTCACTTTTCATATGTAATGTCATGCGATAAATTAGATGACATCATTCTTGTCCATCTAGCTCGTTTCATTCATGAGAAAAGATACTGTGAGTAATACTTTTGTATTTTAAGGCCAATAGTTATTTTTCTGCTATAAGAATAACTTACCTCTCCTTCCATAACGTTTGACGAGATTTTGACTCCAAATTTGGCGGAATGTCACCAACTAGGCGACTTTTTTAAATGTTGCCAAATTAAAGGAATCTCGCCAAATGGATAAAAATGCCACTAAATCAGTGAATATTGAGATTAATTGACGAAAATTGAGTTTCTTGGAAATAATATAAATAACTAATATAAGAAACACCTATTTTTTTATTGTAAAAATAGTAAATTCATCGCATTATATAAGGAAAGTCATATGCTGCCCACATCAGATTTTTTTTTATAAAATATATAAAAAATCATGACTGTTTCTCTTTTATAAATCTGTTAACAGAACAGAAGATTTTAAACTCTAATTATCGTACTGCTGACGTTATAAACATTCGCATTTAAGTATTAAATGCCAGTGTTTAAGAGAATTTTCACACCTGTTCATAAAATAAATTACCTCTTCTAAAATATCTTGCAAATCGGACTGTTACATAACATATTCCGTCATACATTTTCTTTCTAACGCCATTAAAACTTATATTTCTGTAGTATATTACTTGCTGCTCATCAGATGAAAACAACACGCCATAATGCGCTCTCTGATTAATTACTGTGAATAATAACTTAAAGAGTAAAGACGTAATACAACATAGTTCAACATATTCAAACCTGAATTAATAACTGCAATTATAATGTGTCAAAAATATTTGCTTTGTGAACGTATACGTGCATATTATAAGTTTTCAGTTTTATTATAATTTGCATAGCACGGGTTTGTAGTAAATGTAATTACAATGCATTTCTAGAGTAGAAAATTTCAAATTCACGTTCTGAAAATTGGTGTTTAGTTTGCTAAACACTATAACATAAGATTGAGAACAATTAATTAATTCTTTAAATTACTTGTTAAACATATTATTATTTTTGAAATTATTTGCCAACATGTCTTTATATTCATCACCGATTTCGTTGTATCTTCAATCTAACCCAATTGTTTACTGCTGCTGCATAAATACTTGCGTTTCACTGTAAGCTAACTTCACTGGTGAGGAGAAGTCAATAACTCCTCATTTAGTTTCTCATATTTATTATTTACTGCAACATTTTACACAACTTAGTTATAGTCAGGCAACATGAATGTTAGAATATTTAGATATATGGTGTCAAATCGTAAGTTATTAATACATTTTGTTAAGTTAACTATGTCGATATTACAACAATAATTAATAAATATGTACAGTTACGGACAAAACAACAACCGTAAAAACCCTCATTATTCTCTCACTGTTCATAGTAGAGCAAATTCAAAGATATCATTCGATATGGTATAACATCCTTTACAAATTCATATGCTTAAAATTTGCATAAGGGGCTGTCTTCATATTTAACCAATTTCAAAATCTCTAATAGCAGCACCCAATTATGACGCCAGAATTCAAATATATGTCAAAATTTTACCTATGTTAACATTTTTCAAGTCATGTGGTGCATATATTTCTGAATTATGAGTATTTAAATTTTTATCCTCCCAGTGTTAAATGATTTTCCCAACCTTTTATTCACAACTTCCGAAATAGTTTTCTTGCCACACTGATTTTTTTTTTTAATTACGTAACTATTAAACAAGCCATGTAAAATTGCGTAATTTTTCTCTTTATTAAAACTTTTTCTTTGCAATGTGAATTATGAAATTAATATTCGAAAAAAATTATGAATTGTGGCAACCATTTTAAAAATAATAAAAACTTAAAGTTAAAATTAACATTATTATACCACTACGTTGTGCTCGCAACAACCCTCCTATTATTTAACTTTCGCGCGAATTCTGTAAAGGAATTATTAATTAATATAATACTAAATGGAGCACACCATTTAAACTTTAACAATAAAACATTTATGTTGTTGTTGTTGTTGCTTATAACCTCCTGTTTCGGTGGAACCACAAACAGGACCAGTGATGCCAGAAGACGGATAAAGAATGACACAAGACAAGATCACAAAGTTTATTAACACAAACAACACCACTGAAGAAGGTCAACGGGGGTGCAGCTTCTCATTTAGCGAGGACCCAGAGGGCGGAAGACTGTCTTCATCCTCAAGAAAACAACCATGCCTTACTCGGGATTCGAACCCAAGCCCACTTGACAGCAGTCGGAGAAGCTATCCACTTCACCGCCTGGGCGGCATAAAACATTTATTAACAACATAAACACTTATTAATTCATTACACAATTAATTATTAGTTTTGGCGGGGGAACGTGTGAGACCACCTAACTGGCCTAATATATTTGTTTAGACCTAGATATCTTTTTGAGAAACACATACCTTCAAATCTGTCTTGTACTTTGTCACCACCAGGTACTACGCCGCTCATATTAGAGGAATTTAACTCGAAGTATGTATTCACCACTCGTAATTCGACGATAATATTGTACTGCTGGCCCAACACACGCACTTAAGTCATTCTCGTAGTCGACACATCTTTCTAAGTTTCGTGCTCCTTAATTTCGAGCTGTTAATCTCTTGCCAAGTCAAGTCATCGTATTCTATGTCATCTCCAAGTCATAATTAGTCATCGTCTCGAAGTTATCTGTATATGTCTACCCCTAGTGTCCTTCTTTGGTCACAGGTTGAGGCTTTCTTTTTCCCTTGGGGGGTGCCACTCCCCATTTTCTTTTATCTGCAGCATTCAGTGTGACGTAACAAGAAGTTTCTCCATTGTTTAATGATTGAACCAATGTCGCTACTTGGAATCCTCGTAAGGGCCCGCTCGGCCCCCTCTGTCTTGACGCTCCTAAATTTATGGTTTGCTGTAAACCTCGGCGCGGTCTAGGTTACAAGTATTGCTCGATGTTTCAGATCAATAAATAAATGGCATAAAACTGTCTCACCAAAACACATGTGAGATCTATTTCTGGTCTCACATGAATATCAACCTTTATCTATGTATTATAGCAACCTGGATGGAAATATATTCAGAAGGACGTTTTATATGACAATACAAAATATCTTCTCTTTCCTACTGGTATTTTTTTCGCTATATTTAAATTTCCATCATTACGATGATTGCAGGGGGCATCTTTTACTTACAAAAAGAAATGACTAGATTGAAAATTACATTTGAAAGAAAATTTTGGAAACTCATTAAATATTTAATACAGCGGATACTGATTTTTACACAGGTATTATGGAACTTTGTATAAAAAGTGTAATATAGTGTGACATAATAATAAACGTTATTCTACGACTTTTTTAATATTATCTACGATCAAAGAAATGACAGAGAAGAAAGATCTTAAATTTTACACAGTTACATAAAATGCTCTAAAACTACTTGGATCAAAATATATCAAAATTCCTATTCACATTTTTCCCGAATATTAATTTCATAATTCATATTTCCAAGTACAATGGACATTGAAAACGAAAAATACTTTATTCTCAAAGCGTTTGCCGAATTTTCCCTATTTAATTAAAACTGTATATTTTTATAATTGAGTTATTACATATGACTTTTATCTTGCAATTATGACAGCACCAAATATTTTAAATGACTGAAAAGTGATAGTTTGAAAACTCATTATAAGATGTGAATTTAAACCTTCGACACGCCACAAATAAATAAATGTTAAAGGGATATTTGAGAAATTATTATTATTTTAACGCTATGTAGCATCTACTTGAGCATCCGGCATCTGATTGAATGTGTCTGAAACTGAGTATGCAAAACTGACATAATCTTTCATTTGAAACAAGAATTGGGAAAAAATATCGGGTATAATCATATTACCAATTGTATAACATGTCTTCGTATTTAGGTTTATGTTGGTTACATAGAATTTAAAACTACAGTGCCGATCCGGTGGTCGAGCGGTCAGGGGCATGCATTTCCGTCTGATCTCTGGATTGCCGGGTTGCGGGTTCGAATCCCGCTAGCAGGCATGGATGTTGTCATGTCGAAGCCAAGTCAGACTTCCGCCCTTCGGGGTGCTTCTATAAAAGTGAAACTGCAATTCTTCTCCCCTTCGCCATGGGATACCCTGGGGGTCTTGTGGACGTGGTGCGTAGGTGCCCCTTCAACACGGGGTAATTAGAAAAAAAAAAAACTACAGTAAACCATCTTTGAAATATCCTTTCGATATAGTTATCCAACTATTTTGCCATATTTTAATTCTCTTACAATTTTCTGATTATGTCATTTGCATAATTTGACTGAATTTAGAATCCCATAACCCATTGACGGATCAAAGAGGGTTTCATATTTTTTAAACTTCAGACGGTAATTCAGAAATAAAAAATCTGATGTGGGCAGCACATGACTTTCCCTGCAGACTTATATCCACGTTCTCTTAATTTTAATTCAATTTAATTCACTTTTAATTCAATTTTCGTCCTCATTCAGTAACCGGACTTATTTTCAAAGGTGAGAAAAAATACGAAAAACTAAAATATC
The DNA here is from genome assembly GCA_951213105.1 of Amaurobius ferox. Taxonomy (NCBI): domain Eukaryota; kingdom Metazoa; phylum Arthropoda; class Arachnida; order Araneae; family Amaurobiidae; genus Amaurobius; species Amaurobius ferox. The sequence continues at coordinate 94,889,713 of OX578135.1, forward strand.
TCGAGAACGGCTAGTCCTAATGTAATGGGGTTGGTCTTATTCTTTTCTTCACTAAAAATTACGTATTAAATAAGCATTTAATGGATATATTTGAGCATACGTAGTTCTTTAGTTTAGATTTGGACGATATTTGCGGGCCATTTTGCAAAAAAATGCAGGTTATTTCTTCCGAATCGTACCAAAATCTAATCAGCACCAGGGTGACCCACAAATGACTCATCTGCCGAATTTTGTGAATTTCGGTCCATTAGTCTTTTAGTTGGAGTGGATACAAGCTTTTGCGGGCCATTTCGCAAAAATAGTCGGGTTCTTTTTTCCCGAATCTTACCCAAAACTAATCAACACCAGACTCGTCCACAAGTGACTTACGTACCAAATTTTGTGAAATTCGGTCCATTAGTTTTTTAGTTATAGTGGATACAAAATCTGCACAGACAGACACACAGACAGACAGACACACAGACAGACACACAGACACGCACACAGACGTCACGCTATAAATGTTTTTTTCGTATTCTAGAGGTTTTGAAGCGTGTAGATCCGTCGAAAACTCGAGTTGCGATTTTCGACATGATTCCAATACTTTCCCTATACATCACCAAGTATTGCAGGGAAAGTAACAATATCGGCTTTCAGTAAATAATCAAATGATTCATACTTTATTAGAACAGTTATAATTAAACCGCGCTCTTCAAGTTCAAGTGTTAAATATGGAGATTATCCTTGAATTATCTCCATATTTAAAACCGTAATATTTTCGGATATAAATCCAGGAATTTATACAAATTTATATTTTGACATAATTAATTTATAGTATCAGAACTGGGTGTTGTCGCTGGAAATTTTGAGCTTTATGCGTAAATTGATATAAAGAAGGCACCCTTACGCAATTTTTTTTAAATATATATAGAAATTATTCTTCTCTATTGAATGATTTTTTTTATTTTGCTCTAGTATAAACGACGGTAGATATACAAGGCAACACTTGGAGGGGGTGGTTCCTTTTCAGTGCATGGCATTGTATAGGGAAAATAATAGAATCGCGTCGAAAATCGGAATTCGTATTTTTGACGGATCTACACGTCTCCTGTACTTTTGAACACAACTATTTTAAGTGTGACGTCTGTGTGTGATGTCTGTGACGTCTCCAGCTAAAAAACTAATGAACTTTTACAAAATTTGGTATATTAGTCACTTTTGGATTACCCTAGTGCTGATTCAATTTTGCTGCCATTTGAAAGAAAATAACCTGCTTTTTATGTGAAAAAATAGTATGCAAAAATTGTCAAAATCTAAAAAATACTGCATATATTCAAATATATCATGTAGATGCTTGTTTTATACATAATTTTTTAACGCAAAACTAATAAGTGCAACCCTATATCTGTATGACTAATCGTTCACGAGATATTGAATTATTTTCGATTTCTGCCACATAACCATTGAAAATACTTCCAGTCGCCAAACAGAAACGAAAATTGAAATATAACTGCAAAGTCAGTGTCATTTGAAATAATCATACGCGTTATTTTGCGCAATTAAATTGTATCTAGTGAATTAGGAAAGAACGAAAGAGAAAACAGCTTGAGTTCGTAGGGCAAGTCAAGTACTACCCGCATCAGATTTGTTTTCCTACCGCTGTACTTTACACCACACCATTGTTACCATTATCAGTTTCAATCGAAACATTTCTGTAGGGATCTATGGTTGTCACACTCTCTTGGCCAATATTTATTACACTACTCAATGATATTAGGTTTGTTTGATTGTTCAGTTACTTCATATGATCTCTGCATTCTTGCACACCTTGGCACCCGTTCACCCCCCCCCCTCGCATACCTCCGTCTTTTCATCCCCATCTTTCTTGAAATTTTAACGAGCTTCATCTGCCAATTTGTTGTACTGCAAGGGTAGGTCATAGAAATCCTGCCTTCCATCTCTGGTTGGCCGGTAAGCAACTTAAGTAATATGACGTGGCTTCTTGGAATTCATATCTGGGTAGTTGTCCCACCTGGCTCACAAATATAAAATTTTATAATGTCATTTTATGTCGTCTGTATGATTCTACCATTGTATTCTTGCTGGGTTCGTGGACTGCTGACTACAAGGAGGAATTGGTGCACCACGATTTTCGTATTGAATGTCCACATTTGGAATTTGTAAAATTTCTAGCATCGCAAACACGTGAAACATTTCCTGTAAATTGTGTTAAATTATAAAGAAAAATTAGGAAACTCAGTCGTTTTCTTTTAGGAAACACGATTATTTCCGAGCCAAGAAAACACTTAACAAGAGATTTCTAAGAGGCGTAAATAAAGATATTCTACTTACAGGGGATATTCCACCATCTGCAAAGCCCACTCATGCCAAATGATTTTATCTTGGCCTTGAGATAAAACAGGAGCCAGACTACCTAATCCAAGTTTGTCTATCATTCCGCACTGATAGATATAGGACTATCCTATAGCTGAGAGATAAACTTAATAACGTTGTTTGTATCTTTGCTACCGGTTGGACATCTATTGATCAAAGAAGAATTACGAAATACAGAGTTTAGGGTCCTTAGTTTGATTTTCAGATAAGGGTGAAGAGCTCTGTGTATGCATACATGCTCGTAATGGTTTAAAATTTAGTTTAAACTTTAGGTTCCGTTCAAAATAGTCCTAATGTGTACTTTTATGTACGCCGGGAACTGTACTGCTTAAAAATTTTCCAATGAACCCTGTATGTCATGAATTGCAGTGCCAAAATTCCCCAATGCCATCAAAACCGATAGATGTAAATCTGAACGGAAAAACGTTTTCTTAATAAATCCTTTGTATAATAAGATAACTTTCTATTTCCTACCGAGCGGATAGGTTTCTCCTACCTACCAGACATTTGTGCGCATATATGAATTTTATAACGTAATGCTTTTGTTAAAATGAAAAGAAATGTGTACACGAGGTATAACTTAACAGGAAAGTAACACTAAATGTTATTAAAATATATCATACAGCTGTCTATTATAAAAATCTGATTTGGCATTACAGTGCTTTCCTTAGAAATCCAGAAATAAATTATTTCATGTTTTTTTTCTTACAATACTTTTGTTGCATAAAATAGTATATAAATGAAATATTTCTTCAAATTTAAGACGACTCTCAAAGAATTTACAGCGAATTCTCAAGTTTTCAATTATATACACATGTTTATTTGCCAAATTGAAACATTTTTAAATCCGCTAACATTCCGAAATTTTAAAAATCAAAAATATATTCACGAAGCTTTATCTTAACATTGTAAGAGTATTTTTATTCATCATTTCATCAGAAACAACTCCTTATGTTTTTGTTATAGTTTAGCTCATTCATTATTTTCATTAATTATGTTAGGATCATTTCGTAAAAGGAAGATAAATCCTTATTTTTCTGATTTGTTTCAAGCTAATAAAGATAAATGGATGTAAAATAAATTCTGAGGAAAGACGAGTTTTTTAATGTCCAGCCCCACACAACGCACGAAATTGACGCAAGTAAAAAGTAGAAAATAAATTTTAATCATACACGAACTTAAACCAAATTGCGTGTGGAGGCCGATTGAAATCAAAACAATACTATATAAATCCTATCATTATCTTAAATTTGTATTATGTAACATTTTCGAAGATGAAACGAGGGCGTAGGCAGATGAAATGGTCTTGGCAATTTTGCATAATATATCAATTTTGGATTTATATTATTGTTTTGAATTGAATCTACGCATACCCTGAATTTGGTTCAATTTCTTGTGTCATTAAAATTTATTTTCCACTTTTCATACTGTTATGTAGGAGGGTTGCGTAGGCTGCTGTGTCCTATTACATGTTTACTCCCACCAGCTAAGTGGAGAACTAACGGCTGACGAGAGATAGTGAGATTGTTGAAATCGGACATTTAGAACAAAATATCGAAATTTGAACTTAATATCTAGCGGCTTTCTATATAAAAAAAAACTTTTATTAGACTGTAATTAAGATATTATATTTTTAAATTAGGGGGAGGGTTAATAGCCGAAAACGACACTTGTCATTAATACATACAAATTAGATATATGGTTTCACGCGTTTAAACAGTGTAGATTATAAATTTAACAATCTCGATATCGAATTTTTGACACTTGTTACACTTCTCCATACATACGAGTTGTGCTTTTCTTTTTGCCGGAAACTCGCAAAAATAAAGATCTACAATTTTATTCCTATTATTATAATTTACTATTTATATTTAGTGTTGAATTCCTCCGCTATTTCCATAGAATAAAAAAAACCCATCACGACGGGTCGCGAAAAAGACATTTGCTTCCTCAAAATGCAGCTAGTTTTGAAGAGAAGAATTCATTTGGCCGCGCCATAAAGAAAGAAACGGTTGATTGCGTTCTCTGCTGGGCATGGAGAATGGTGGAATCCATATGTATTAGCATAATGAAATTTGCTTGCTTAAACATTCATGGCAGGTGTTCCGCCAAGTGGAGGCAATTTAATTTTGTCCCGCATGACGTTTTGTTGTGCCAAGGTATTCTTCTATTATTATGTGCATAAGGCTAAGAATTTGTTAGTCGTAAAGGTATTGTTGGTATTTTCATTTAAATAATCTATGTAGACGAATAATTTGCAGAAAAAAAATTATATTACACACATAGAGAAAGGGAATATAGAAAATATTATTTGTAGAAAAATTTATTCTACCCACATAGATAAGGGGAATATAGAATGAATAATTTGTAGAAAAAATTACATTATACACACAGATAAGGGGAATATAGAATAAAAAATTTGCAGTAAAATTTACATTCCACGCATAGATAAGGGGAATATAGAATAGAAAAAAACTTGTCCATTATTCAAGAAATAAAATAATTGTTGTCTTGAATGCATGTTTCTGTATTACTAGTAAATGTATCCGGCGTTGTTTGGGATTTAAAGAAGTGATTAATTGAATTCATTCAGACATTTTTTTACTTTCCTTATATACATAATGTATAAGGAAAGTATTGTGACGGGGTCGAAAATTCGAATTTTCGACGGAAAAGCACGTTTCAAGCATCCTTGTTCACGAATCAAACATTTTTGAAGTAATGTCTGTGTGTGTGTGTGAAAGTATGTGTGTGTGCGCGTGTGAAAGTATGTGTGTGTGTGTGTGTGTGTGTGCGTGTGTGTGTATCAGTGGGTCTGTGGAGACGATAACTGAAGAACGAATGGACCGATTCGAACGAAATTTGGTACAAAAATCACATTCCGTAAACACTGGAAGCCTATTGTTTTTAAACGCAATCGAATGTTCTGAACTCCCATAAATTTTCGAGTGAAATTTTGAGAAAATCGTCAAAAAATCAAAACCGCTAATAGACATTTCTTATGTAATTTTTCATTAGAAAACGAGTAGCATAAAATTTAGAACGCTAACATAAACCGTTCTCGAGATATTTCACATTTTTTAAAAAAATTATCAAAAAGTCATATAAAATAAAAAAAATATATATTTCCTATTAAGAAACATGTTCACTTTTCATATGTAATACCATGCGATAAATTTGGTGACATCATTCTCGTGGATATAGCTCGTTCCATTCTTGAGAAAAGATACTTCGAGTAATACTTTTGTATTTGAACGCCAATGGTCATTTATCTGTTATAAGAATAACTTATTTCTCCATCAGTAAAGCTTGGCGAGATTTCGGCGACGAATTTGGCGGAATGTCGCCAACTTGGCGACTTTTTGAAATGTTGTCAAATTAACGAAAATCTCGCCAAATGGATAAAAATGACTCTAAATCAATGAAAATGACGACTAATTGTCGAAAATTCAATATCTTGGAAAGAATATTAGTATATACTATAAGAAAAACCTATTTTTTTTACTGTAAAAGTAGTAAATTCATTGCATTATATAAGGAAAGTCATGTGTTGCCCACATCAAATTTTTAAAGTCGTATTCGAGGCTCACCTGCTTTTTAACAATCATTTTTAAGCAAATGAGCAAAAATGAATTTTAAGCGAATTAGCAAAAATCGGTATGACGTTCTCTCTTGAGGCCGTCATCTTTTTGAGTCACCCCTCGTAATACTCGCACCATTTGGACATAACACTTGACACCATTGCCGTCTCCCTCCGACAAGCTTGAGCTTCCAACATCTCACCCTTTCTCGTCACACCCGATCCGCTGACATAGTCTCCATGTCAGGGGCCGACAAAGACGTTATTCTACATAAAAAATCCTGATGCCGGGAACTCATGACTTTTCTTATATAATGCAATGAATTTACTACTTTTACAGTTAAAAAAAATGTTATTCTTATAGTAGATACTTATATTCTTTCCAAGATATTGAATTTTCTTCAATGAGTCGTCATTTTCATTGATTTAGCGTTATTTTTATCAATTTGGCGAGATTTTTATTACATTGGCAACAATTAAAAATGCCACCAAGTTGGCGACATTCCGCCAAAGTCGCCACCAAAATTTCGCCAAGCGTTATGGACGGAGAAGTAAGTTATTCTTACAGCAGATAAATGAGTATTGGCATTCAAATACAAAAGTATTACTCAAAGTATCTTTTTTCATGAATGGAACGAGCTAGATCCACGAGAGTGATGTCATCAAATTTATCGCATGGTATTTCGTATGAAAAGTGAACATGTTTCTCAATAGGAAAAAATTTTTTATTTTATGTAACTTTTTGATAATTTTTTTGAAAAATGTGCAATATCTCGAGAACGGTTCATGTTAGCGTTCTAAAATTTATGTCAATCATTTTCTAATGAAAGATTACATAATAAATGTCAAGTGGCGTAACTTTATTAGCGGTTTTGATTTTTTGACGATTTTTTCAAAATTTCACTCGAAAATTTAGGGTGGTTCTGAACATTTGATTGCGTATAAAAACAATAGACTTCCAGTGTTTACGGATTGTGATTTTTGTACCAAATTTCGTTCGAATCGGTCCATTCGTTCGTCAGTTATCGTCTCCACAGACTCACTGACACACACACACACACACACACACACACACACACAGACATCACTTCAAAAGTGTTTGATTTGCGATCAGGGATGCTTGAAACGTGCTCTCCCGTCGAAAACTCGAATTCGAATTTTCGACCCCGTCACAATACTTTCCTTATACATTATGTATATATGTATATAAGGAAAGTAAAAATTATATTGAACTTGAAAAAAAATCTCGACGAGTCGTTTTATCTCAGGAGGTGAGGTATCACTGTGCAAATTTTATGGTTGAACGAGGCTTAAATTTTTCACTACTGACGACACAGATAAACAGACATATTCTTTTATTACTGTGGACTAGAAAACATACCCGCCGTTGTCTGGGATTTAGCATGCAAATCATTGAGATTAAAAATACATAGGAACTCGCGGCGAATTCACGAAATGCTTTAACAATATAATTAAAACAACATAAAAAATCTGATGTGGGCAACACATGACTTTCCTTATATAATGTAATGAATTTACTACTTTTACAGTTATAAAATAGGTTTCTCTTATAGTAGATACTAATATTCTTTCCAAGATATTGAATTTTCGACAATTAGTCGTCATTTTCATTGATTTAGCATTATTTTTATCCATTTGGCGAGATTTACATTAATTTGGCAACATTTCGAAAAAGTCGCCAAGTTGGCGACATTCCGCCAAATTCGTCGCCAAAATCTCGCCAAGCGTTATGCACTAAGAAAAAAGTTATTCTTACAGCAGATAAATGACTATTGGCGTTCAAATACAAAAGTATTATTCAAAGTATATTTTTTCATGAATGGAACGAGCTAGATCCACGAGAATGATGTCACTCAATTTATCGCATGGTATTACATATGAAAAGTGAACATGTTTCTCAATAGGAATTTTTTTTTTTATGCGACTTTTTCATAATTTTTTTGAAAAATGTACAATATCTCGAGAACGGTTCATGTTAGCGTTCTAAAATCTATGCCAATCGTTTTCTAATGAAAAATTACATAAGAAATGTCTATTTGCGTAACTTTATTAGCGGTTTTGATTTTTTGACGATTTTTTCAAAATTTCATTCGAAAATTTAGGGGGGTTCTGAACATTCGACTACGTATAAAAACAATAGGCTTCCAGTGTTTACGGATTGTGATTTTTGTACCAAATTTGGTTCGAATCGGCCCATTCGTTCGTCAGTTATCGTCTCCACAGACTCACTGACACACACACACACACACATACTTTCACACACACACACACACACACACACACACACACACACACATAAACACACACAGACATCACTTCAAAAATGTTTGATTCGTGATCAGGGATGCTTGAAACGTGCTCTCCCGTCGAAAACTCGAATTCGAATTTTCGACCCCGTCACAATACTTTCCTTATACATTATGTATATAAGGAAAGTAACAATAGAAAAAAAACATTGCGTGGATGGTGTTAAGGTTGTCACTTATCTCCGAAATTGCGTTTTCAACACAAATAAAGTATACTATCTTATTTAAAAATACACGAAAATTCAACTAGCAATAATATAGATTCTTTTTGACGTCTGTTTGAAAGATATTTTTCCCGTCTTTCCGATGGTATTAACACGGAATCTTTGTCTTATTATTATTGGTCGCTAAAGACCCGATGTCTTGTTGTTGTTGTTGTTGTTACTCAGGCAGACCGACCTACCCGAAAGGTAACTGAAAGACCCGATGTGTAGAAGGCCAAGACCACACAGCCAACCCAAAGGCTTACGGCAGTAAGATGTGTGGCCGGGAGAAGACCCGATGTGTTGAAAACACAGGCCGTCCGACTCATCCAGTGGACTTGAGCATCAATTTGGACGGCCGGGAGACCCGATGTGTTGAACGTTGAAAACCCAGGCCGCTCGGGGAGACCGATGTGTCGAAAACCCAGACCATCCGTCTCGTCCGAAGACTTAGAGAAACCATTTGAATGGCCGGGGGAGACCGATGTGTGTAAAAATCGCTCAAAATCGAGCGTAATCATGCTAAAATATAAAAATTTAGATTCGAATTTCGCATAAATCTTGTTAAGCAGCATCATTCTGGGTCTTCAAGTACCTGTGTACCAAATTCCATGGCCGTACGCTGCTTAAAATTTCATTACAGATGACACAAACATACAAGCAGACGAATAGACAGATATCTTCCTTCATTATTATAGAAGACAAATATCTCTAACGTGAATCTTTACTGGACTTTATCATACATACAGGGTCCACATTATTCTGATCCAATTCTGTCATAAGTAGTGACAGAATGATAAAACAAGAAAGATCAATCATGCATAAAGCATTGATTATGAAACACTTTCCAACTGAATTGCAATTTTATGTGAACAGTTCTAAAATGTGATACTTTCAGCACTAATATTTTTAACACTTTACAACATAGGTTGAAAAGTGTTTATGACTTTGTTCATTCTGTCTGTCTGTCTGCCTGCCTGTCTGCCCGTTAGCACGATAACTGCCGTAAAAATGACTTAATCAAAATGAAATTTTAGTATGTTGTTTAGACGGTCTGTAGGACTTATGGGGATATAAATGAATAATATCACCCAATTAGTTTTGGATTGAACCCGGGTTGGAAAAATGAAATACATTGAGCCCTATGGGACTTAATTTTTCAAACATTTTTTAAGCGGATTTAAAATTCACAAATTGCTTGGAAAATTTTAGTTAATATTCAAATTGTTCCATAAAATATATAAAAAAAAATTCAGTAAAATATAGTCAGTAGTTTTTAAAATAAAAATTAAAATATTATAACACCTCTTAGATGAAGCGATCACGTGACCATGATATGAAAAGATCACGTGACCCACTTCAAAATGATATATGGCATCCATCTTGTCTCAAAATCGTGAGTTTTAAAGTTCTTTTTAATTCATATTGAGTGTTGTATTCGTCCTAAAACCACTTTATTTTTGCTTAAATTCTGTGCATCTACATACTGAAACAACGCAATTACAATATATTTGAGTTTAAATGCTCATCCAAATTTGATTATTTCTAGAACGAAGCCTATTTTTCCCCTATGTAAAATGTAAACAGCAAAATATGTAGAATTAGTTGTATTAGAATTGCTGTATTCTTTAACACAAAATCATTTAGTTCATGAAGTCTCCGTAGCTGATATGAATGAAATATTCATTGATTTTATACAGAGAAGGACGATTTTTTTCGATGAAATTTTACCCATAGAGTTTAATTACTTGTAGCTCCATGGTCTTAATTTTTAAATAAAATAAATTATTATAGTATTGTGATGAATGACATGAATGGGAAATTATTTATGAATGAAATGCTGCTTTTATAGAGAGAGCCAGGCGTGTTATTTTTTCTGTAACTTCATTTGAATGAATTTCAGTTGTTTTCGATGAAGTTTTCAAATATAATAAATTATCGTAGTATTATAATAATTCTAAAATTATTACCGAGGAATGTATTACATTTTAGAGATGTTTAAACCAGGCAATTTATATTTCAATGCCGTCATTTGAATGAAGTTCATTTTTCTCGATGAAAGTTTTTAGGTTTTCAAATATAATAAATTAATGTAGTATTGTGATAAGTTTTAAAATATTACCGAGGAATGTATTGCATTTTTGACATGTTTAAATGAAATTGCATTGAAGTTGGAAAGTGTTTCATAATCAATGTTTTAAGCATGATTGATCTCTTTCTTGTTTAAATTATCACAGTACTGCAATAATTCAATAAACTTGGAAACTTAAAACGTTTAAAAAAGGAATGTTATAAGTTGTCTGCTTCTCCATGTAAAATCCATGAATCTTTCATTCATATCACCTATATTTCAGACTCCAGAGCTACAATACTTTGCATGGAAATTTTAGCAATTCTTCTACAACTCATTTTACAATCACTTGATTTGCTTATATTCTGCGTGCTACAGAAATTAGACTTCGTTGTAGGAATAATAAAAGTGTAGTGATCATTTAAAATAAAAAAAAATATTGTAATTGCGTTGGCACAGAATTTAGATACATCGATAATATGCGAAAATAAAGCTGTTTTAGAACAGATGCAACATTAAATGTAAATTTCAAAGAACTTTAAAAATTACGATTTGCACTAAGCGAAAAAAAAATGGATGACATATTTCATTTTCAAACGAGTCACTTGAACTCTTCATATAATATGTCTATAATTATTACTTCAATTTTTATTTAAAAAACTACATATTTTGCTGACATGTTTTTTTACACATTTTAAGTGGTAATTTGAATATTTCCTAAAACTTTCAAAGCTACTTGTGAATTTTAACTCCGCTTAAAAAATGTTTGAAATATTACGTCCCATACGGTTCAGTGTATTTCATTTTTTAAACTCGGGTTAAATCCGAAACTGATTGGGTGATATTTTCATTTTCATTCCCGTACATCCCACAGACCGTCTCAACAACATACTAAAATTTTACTTTGATAAAGGGATTTTTACTTTGATAAAGGGATTTTTACGGCAGTTGTCGTGCTAACGGACAGACAGAATGAACAAAGTCATTAACAGTTTACAACTATGTTGGAAAGTGTCAAAAACGTATCTTTCCATGAGCTCTCTTTCAGAAGTTATTTTTTTAATGCTTTTTAAAAATTTCTTAAATGTTTCTTTTCAAATTGGCAACAGTGAAGCCGTTAAATTATATATACTCATCTAATTTGTGATGTTAATTTATTTTATAATCTTGCTGTTAATAATCTTGTAAATAATTTTCAACACAGATTTACACGTTTTAACAGTAATTGAAAATGATTTAGTAAAACTTTAACACAAAACAAGAAGTAATACCTGGGAATATCGCGTGCTGTTGGCACATTTCGGGGCGCGGTAGCCCGGTGGTTTGCGCGCTGGATTTTGCACGCTGCCACAACTGCCGCCGTGTTCATGCGGAGTGCGATCACGTTAAACATGTGGGTCCGTAAGTCCTTCCGAGAGGTTGGTGGTAGGGGAAAGTGGATACGGTCCCTGTGGATGCCTCTCCCACTGGGTTCCGATCTAAATTGGGTGGCACTTCCCGGCCGTCCAAACGGTTACCTTACATCTTTCTGGTAGGTCGGACGGTCTGGGTCTCAACAACAACAACAACAACGCTACCTTATGCGACAACAATTTATGACAATGTCTTCCAATGGCAAGGCACAGCGCAGAAAATGATAATATTCTGTATCATTAAGAGAAAGAGGAAGGATGCTCAATAGATCAGAAATTGCTCTTTGATCTGAAATCTGGAGGATATTAATGTTCTAACCACATCCAATATAAGGAAATATATTCTCCTTATTAACGCAATATGTGGAGCGTTGCATGAATAGCCGAAGTGTGCCTTATTTTGTGACTCGTGACTGTATAGTACAACAAAATTATTCTTGGAAAATATTGGAAAATAATAGATTTTAGAAATAAAATATTCATTTTCCTTCAAAGTGTAATGTTTAGTTTTACTAGCATTTATTTAACTACAAAAATACCCATTGTGGAAAAAAAAATAAAATACCCATCATTCTAAATTTTTAAAAAGAAACAGAGCCTTTAGGAACTTAAGACTGTATGAAATGCTGGACAAAGAAATGTGTTCTTTTGTTTCTTTTGGATTTAAGACTCTATTTGAAGCCAGAGAAACATTTTCATTCCACCCAAGACATCCTTAAGAATACCAAAAGTAAATGTTTTTTTTTGGAGTCAGAAAAATAGAAGGTTTAAAATATTGTTAATTCTTTTCGATAGGTACTGTATCCGACAAATGGACATTTTGGAATAAGCCTCTAAAACAAATTTCAGAATTTTAGTAAACGATTTGTTAAATATATCAAATATTGTAAGTATAAATAAAAACATAAGAGGAGATAAATTACTTCAATTTACTCATATCATACCCCCCCCCACCCATGTATATATATATATATATATATATATATATATATATATATATATATATATATATATATATATATATATATATATATATATATATATATATATATATGAACGTGTAATATTACTTTTCTTCTGGAGTCTTTCGCCTTTTTCAAAGACCAGACAGAAAAACACCCGTACATGCATCCTTTTCCGTGAGCCTATAGTGTTGCCACATCACGAAGGTCGAAGAAGGGTTGCCATATTTGTCGATTTTTCGCCAATTTGGCAACTTCTGAAAGCTCGAGAAGGACCGCGAAATAACGGTTATTCTACGTGAAATGGGAGATTTCCAGAAGTTTCTATGGAGAGTCAATAAAAGGAATCATTATTCAGTCAGAGAGCAGTTGGCGTGATACAAGCTACATTCAACTGTGATTTTTGTCAATGTTTTGAGAATAGTAGCGGCTGTTCTATGAAATAACATTCGTCAATGTTTTGTGAATTATATCGGTTATTTTGTGAAATCAGTGAGGCATTAAAGGGTTGTTTTACAGTATATTGGTCCTGTTTAAGCTGTGAATAAACGTGTTAGTTATCCAGAAATTTGGACTCATTCTTGTATCCTGCACATAACAATATACATATGTCGCGACCAATAATTCCAGAAGTATCAGAGTCATCGTATATTTTTATGTATGTGCATAGGATTTCCCAATGCGGCTACACGATGAGACAACTTTGGAGGGGGGGGGGGGGGGTGATGCCCTTTTTGATGAGATACGGTTGACATCTCGCTTCCAGATACAGATAGGGAAAAAAGTCAATTACAAAATTATAAAACATTTTAAAGTTAGTACTAAGCATTTTTAGCCCACAAGGAAAGCTGCAATATAACTATTAATACAATCTGCACATAACCGCTGAATTGTAGATATATTGGAAAACGCGCATGAACATCTTATTAGATGTGTGCAAGTATGCATCGTTGCTAAATGTGAATTTTTTGTATTTTCTGTGCAATAAAGTAATTTTTATTCTGCCTCATTATCTAAATGATCGATATTTGGAGGGAGGTTGATTGTATATACTAACATCCAGGGTTCCTTTCATTTTTACTTTCCCTGCAATACATGGTAATGTATAGGGAAAGTATTGGAATCGTGCCGAAAATCACAACTGGAGTTTTCGACGGATCTACACGTTTCGAGACCTCTAGAATACGAAAAAACCATTTTTAGCGTGACGTCTGTGTGTGTGTCTGTCTGTCTGTCTGTGTGTCTGTGTGTCTGTCTGTCTGTGCAGATTTTGTATCCACTCTAACTAAAAAACTAATGGTCCGAATTTCACAAAATTTTGTAGGTAAGTCACTTGTGGGCAGGGCTAATGCTGATTAGTTTTGGGTACGATTCGGAATAAAAGAACCCTCCTTTTTTGTGAAATGGCCCGCAAAAGCTTGTATCCACTCTAACTGAAAAACTAATGGGCCGAATTTCACAAAATTTGGTGGATAAGTCGCTTGTAGGCCAATCTGGTGCTGATTAGATTTTGGTACGATTCGGAAAAAAATAACCTGCCTTTTTTTGCAAAATGGCCCTCAAAAATCGTCAAAATCTAAACTAAAGAACTAGGTATACTCAAATATATCCATTAAATGCTCGTTTAATACATAATTTTTAACGACGAAAATAATACGACCAACCCCATTACACTAGGACTAGCCGTTCTCGAGATATTTTAGTTTTTCGTATTTTCTCCACACCACCTTTGAAAACAAGTCCGGTTACCGAGTGAGAACGGAAATTGAATTAAAAGTGAAATGAATTTAATTAAAATAAAGAGAACGTGGATATAAGTCTGCAGGGAAAGTCATGTGCTGCCCACATCAGATTTTTACTTTCCCTGCAATACATGGTAATGTATAGGGAAAGTATTGGAATCATGCCGAAAATCGCAACTCGAGTTTTCGACAGATCTACACGTTTCGAGACCTCTAGAATACGAAAGAACCATTTTTAGCGTGACGTCTGTGTGTGTGTCTGTGTGTCTGTGTGTCTGTGTGTCTATCTGTCTGTGTGTCTGTCTGTGCAGATTTTGTATCCACTCTAACTAAAAAACTAATGGACCGAATTTCACAAAATTTTGTAGGTAAGTCACTTGTGGCCGGGGCTGGTGCTGATTAGTATTGGGTACGATTCGGAATAAAAGAACCCGCCTTTTTTGTGAAATGGCCCGCAAAAGCTTGTATCCACTGTAGCTGAAAAACTAATGGACCGAATTTCACAAAATTCGGTAGATGAGTCACGCATAGGTCACCCTGGTGCTGATTAGATTTTGGCATGATTCAGAAAAAAAATAACCTGCCTTTTTTTTGCAAAATGGCCCGCAAAAATCGCTAAAATCTAAAATAAAAAACTACGTATGCTCAAATATATCCATGAAATGCTTGTTTAATACGTAATTTTTAACGAAGAAAAGAATAAAACCAACCCCATTACACTAGGACTAGCCGTTCTCGAGATATTTCAGTTTTTCGTATTTTCACTACGCCACCTATGAAATTAAGTCCGGTTACCGAATGAGAAAGAAAATTGAATTAAAAGTGAAATAAATTTAATTAAAATAAAGAGAACATGGATATAAGTCTGCAGGGAAAGTCATGTGCTGCCCACATCAGATTTTTACTTTCCCTGCAATACATGGTAATGTATAGGGAAAGTATTGGAATCATGCCGAAAATCACAACTCGAGTTTTCGACGGATCTACACGTTTCGAGACCTCTAGAATACGAAAAAACCATTTTTAGCGTGACGTCTGTGCGTGTGTCTGTGTGTCTGTCTGTCTGTCTGTCTGTCTGTCTGTCTGTGTGTCTGTCTGTCTGTCTGTGCAGATTTTGTATCCACTGTAACTAAAAAACTAATGGACCGAATTTCACAAAATTTGGTAGGTAAGTCACTTGTGGGCGGGGCTAGTGCTGATTAGTGTTGGGTACGATTCGGAATAAAAGAACCCGCCTTTTTTTGCGAAATGGCCCGCAAAAGCTTGTATCCACTCTAGCTGAAAAACTAATGAACCGAATTTCACAAAATTCGGTAGATGAGTCACGTGTAGGTCACTCTGGTGCTGATTAGATTTTGGTAGGATTCGGAGAAAAATAACCTGCCTTTTTTTGCAAAACGGCCCGCAAAAATCTTCAAAATCTAAACTAAAGAACTTGGTATACTTAGATATATCCATTAAATGCCCGTTTAATGCGTAATGTTTAACGACGAAAAGAATAAGACCAACCCCATTACACTAGGACTAGCCGTTCTCGAGATATTTTAGTTTTTCTTACTTTCCCTACGCCACCTTTGAAAATAAGCCCGGTTACCGAATGAGAACGAAAATTGAATTAAAAGTGAATTACATTTAATTGAAATAAATAGAACGTGGATATAAGTTTGCAGGGAAAGTCATGTGCTGCCCACATCAGATTTTTACTTTCCCTGCAATACATGGTAATGTATAGGGAAAGTATTGGAATCATGTCGAAAATCGCAACTCGAGTTTTCGACGGAGCTACACGTTTCAAGACCTCTAGAATACGAAAAAAACATTTTTAGCGTGACATCTGTGTGTGTGTCTGTGTGTCTGTCTGTCTGTGTGTCTGTCTATCTGTCTGTGCAGATTTTGTGTCCACTGTAACTAAAAAACTAATGGGCCGAATTTCACAAAATTTGGTAGGTATGTCACTTGTTGGTCAGTCTGGTGCTGATTACTTTTGGGTACGATACGGGATACAAGAACTCGCCTTTTTTTACTAAATGGCCCGCAAAAGTTTTTTCCGCTCTATCTGACAAACTAATGGACCGAATTTCACAAAATTCGGCAGATAAGTCACTTGTGGGTCACTCTGGTGCTGATTAGATTTTGGTACGATTCGAAAAAAAATAACCTGCCTTTTTTGGCAAAATGGCCCGCAAAATCGCCAAAATCTAAAATAAAACACTACGTATGCTCAAATACATCCGTTAAATGCTTGTTTCATACATAATTTTTAACGAAGAAAAGAATAAGACCAATCTCAGTACACTAGGTCTAGCCGTTCTCTAGATATTTTAGTTTTTTTGTATTTCCTCTACGCCATCTTTGAAAAAAGTCTAGTTATCAAATAACAACGAAAATTGAATTAAAAGTGAATTAATTTAATTAAAATAAAGAGAACGTGGATATAAGTCTGCAGGAAAAGTCATGTGCTGTCCACATCAGATTTTTATTTTCCCTGCAATACATGGTAATGTATAGGGAAAGTATCGGAATCATGCCAAAAATCGCAACTCAAGTTTTCGACGGATCTACGCATTTCAAGACCTCTAGAATACGAAAAAATTATTTTTATCATGACGTATGTGTGTGTGTCTGTGTGTCTGCCTGTGTGTCTGTCTGTCTGTATGTGAAGATTTTGTATCCGCTCTAACTAAAAAACTAATTGACCGAATTTTATAAAATTTGGTAGGTAAGTCACTTTTGGGAGAATATGGTGCTGATTAGTTTTGGGTACAATTCGGGATAAAAGAATCCGTCTTTTTTTGCGAAATGGCCCGCGACAGTCTGCATCCACTCTAGCTAAAAAACTAATGGACCAAATTTCACAAAATTCGGTAGATAAGTTGCTTGTGGGTCACTCTGGTGCTGGTTAAATTTTGGTATAATTCGGGAAAAAAAATAAACTGCCTTTCTTTGCAAAATGGCCCTCAAAAATATAAAATAAAAAACTACGTATGCTCAAATATATCCATTAAATGCTTGTTCTATACATAATTTTTAACGATGAAAGGAATAAGACCAACCCCATTACACTAAGACTAGCCGTTCTCCAGATATTTTAGTTTTTTTGTATTTCCATCTTTGAAAATTAGTCCAGTTACCAAATGAGAACGAAAATTGAATTAAA
Source organism: Amaurobius ferox (assembly GCA_951213105.1). Taxonomy (NCBI): domain Eukaryota; kingdom Metazoa; phylum Arthropoda; class Arachnida; order Araneae; family Amaurobiidae; genus Amaurobius; species Amaurobius ferox. Next base: position 94,907,540 of record OX578135.1, read on the forward strand.
AGTGAATGGAATTTAATTAAAATTAAAAGAACGTGGATATAAGTCTGCATGGAAAGTCATGTGCTGTCCATATCAGATTTCTTGCACTGGAGGGAATAACATAGTACAAATTTTGGTACATCCTACAACTTTCTGATCAAATTATTTCTCCTTCTCTAAAAGGAAGCAAAATCGCCACACTACACTCCTGAAATTGGGCATACCCCTTAAACTGTAGCGTTTTGGGGTTTCTTATACATCTGAATTAAAATTATACGATAACCCTAATACTTCTGGAGTTATTGGCCTGTTTCATGACATTTCTTGTATGCAGCATATTTTAATATTCATCTGTTAAACTGTGGTTTTACAAGGATTTACTTAGCCTCGAATCGATATAGTGTGGAAGGCATTTCCTTAAACAACCTTAAAAAATACTGCAAAATAATAGTTCATGAACATAAAACTGCAAAGACGAAATCCGACAAAGAAACGTGTCTTTCGGTTTCTTTGGATTTCAAACGCTCTCCAATGTCTGAAAAGCGTTTTTAATGCCACGGCAGACATCCTAGGAAAAACCGAAAGTAAGAAAGATTTTAGTGGTTGTAGTAAAAACAAGTAAATATAAAAACTTAGTTGTTTAGGTAAAAGCTTTTATTCATAACTGGTTAATTTATTGATATAAGCTGTTGGGCTCAGTTTATACATTTACGTTAGTAAAACTTTTACATTTGGTAAAATATTTTATTCATAACTAGATAATATATATATATATATATATATATATATATATATATATATATATATATATATATATATATATATATATATATATATATATATATATATATATATATATATATATATATATATATATATATACATATATATATATATTGGGTTGGAGGGAAAGTTATGTCGTATTTTAAATAGGCAGGTGATTTTTCTTGTAAATAAAAAGAACATCTGTAACAAGTCGAGAAATTGCAGAAGAGTTTGGCATTCATCATACAACTGTTGGAGATCACATTAAATCTCTTGGGTTTGTGTTAAAGCAAAGTTTTTGGGTTCCACATGAATTAACGGAAAAGAATTTGTCTGATCGTGTAAGAATGTGTTCATCACATCTGATTAAACACAATGTGGAGCCGTTTTTGGACAGGCTGGTTACTGGAGATGAAAAGTGGATTCTTTACGAGAATATTAAGAGAAAAAAATCTTACTGCAAACCAGGAACATCATCAGCAACAGTTCCAAAACCAAGTATCCATCAACGAAAAGTACTGCTTTGTTTGTGGAACAGGAAAGGTCCAGTGTACTACGAGTTGCTGAAACAGGGGAAAACCATCAACGCGGATCTGTACTGCAATCAGCTGGATAAATTGAATGCAGCTATCAAAGAAAAAAGGCCAGCATTAGCGTCCAGAAAAGCGTCCAGATAATGCTCGCCCGCATACTGCAATGGTGGCACAACAAAAACTGAATGCGTTAGGATGGGAAGTCCTTAGTCACCCACCGTATTCACCTGACATTGCACTATCTGATTATTACCTGTTCAGATCTCTGCAAAATTATCTAACTGGAAAAAAATTCACGTCTTTTGAAAGTGTTTCTAAGGCAGTTGCTGACTATTTTAACTCCAAGGATAAGAACTTCTACAAAACTGGAATTCACAGGTTACCTGAAAAATGGCAACAGGTTGTAACAAATAACGGAGCATATATAATTGATTAATATTAAACACATATTTTTATAAATGAATTCATATAAATTCTTTAAAACACGACAGAACTTTCCCTCCAACCCAATATATATATATATATATATATATATATATATATATATATATATAATATATATATATATATATATATATATAATATATATATATATATAATATATATATATATATATATATATATATATATATATATATATATATATATATATATATATATATATATATATATATATATATATATATATATATATATATATATATATATATATATATATATATATATATATATATATATACATATATACAGGGTGTCCCAAAAGCATTGACTTCAGCTTTTATTCCTTAAATATTGTTCTTAGACATGTATAATAAATTACCAAATTGCGTAAAAAAAAGTATAGAACTTTATGAAATCGATTAAAATTTTCAAGGGAATTAAATTTTAAGAAATACATAATTTAAATTTTTATACGGCCCCCGTACAAAAACATTGCCAATGAGTAAAATGTGACCCATATACTAATAAGGTGATGTATGAAATTTCAGCATTTTATCATAAAAATTCCCAGAGATATGACAAGACAAAAATGCTGATATAAACCACTTTTTGATGCATCGACATGGGTTCTCAGAGGGGAAAAATCATGTCCGTAGATCGCTTTTCAGGGGTCATACACAAATTACGAAAGAAAGCAATGATTACATAAATAAATAATAGTTTTGTTATTTATTGGTACAAAAGTATCCGCACTGTGTAGAAATAATAACTTTATACAAAGATTACAAAGCTTGTTCATAATGTTTTCCATCCATTCCAAAGCTCCATTAAAGATATGAGGCAGCTATTATTTGCCTATGATACATTTCTGCTTTGCTTCATTTGCACTCTTGCTGTAAACATTTACATTTTAATTTGTGATTAACCCCTTACCAAATTTGTTTAAACATATCTCTGGGACTTTTTATGATAAAATACTGAAATTTTGTGCATCACCTTATTAGTGTATGGGACATATTTTACTACTCTTTGGAAATGTTTTTGTACGATAGCCGTATACAAATTTAAATTTTGTATTTCTTCAAATTTAATCCCCTGAAAATTTTTAGCGATTTTATAAAATTTTGTACCTTTTTATACGCAACTTTGTAATTTATTATATTTGTCTATGATCAATATTTAAGGAATAAAAGCCGAGGTCAATGTTTTTGGGACACCCTGTATATATATATATATATATATATATATATATATATATATATATATATATATACGGGGTAGAGTCATATTATTGCGACCAGCTCCCACTTTTGAAGTCAACAGCACTGGTTAGGTGGGCATATAGAGTGTGGTGTAGGCATTCTGGAAACACATCACACGTTGCTGTGATGGCTGAAAGGTGAACTGTGATGGCTGATTTGTGAACAGTTGCTTCTGGGGTTAGTGTATCATCAATGGAGAAATGGCACCATCACGAATAAGCGACGTGGAAAATACGAAGCAGCAAGCGCCATTGATATGAGAGGTGAACCTCGGCTCCGAAAGTTCGTGAAGGCCGATCGCCGCGATACAGTGGAGCAACTCACTGGCCGAATGAACATAGGGGCTACCTGAAGTTTGTCTTAAACAGCTTGTCTTGTTCAGCGAACTCTGATGCGTATGGGACTCCAAAGCTGACTGATGGTCACTATACATATGCTAATGAAGGTGTATCGAAAAAAAAATTACATTTGCACAACAGCATCGGAATTGGACCTCCGCTGATTGGCAAAAGATTGCCTTCTCGGGCACGGTTTCACGATGAGTCACGGTTTCTGCTTCACCGAACAGATGGACGTTGGCGCATAAGGCGTGAAACACCGAAGAACGTACACTCATAAACCATTTCTGGAAGAACACAGGGCGATGGAAGCAGCGTTATGGTCTGGGGCATGTTTTCGTAGCATTCTCTGGGTTAACTATGGAAGGCACTATGAACCGAATTCGTTATGGATCCATCCTTACAGACCATGAACACCCATACAAGCTGATTGTCTTCCCTGGGGCGGTGGGATCTACCAGCACTAAAATGTGGCATGTCACACAGCGAGAACTGTCCAAAAGTTGTTGGAGGAGCACGATGAAGACTTCAAAGTACTTCCTTGGTCCCCTAATTCCCCAGACCTAAACTCAATTGAGCATATGTTGGACCATCTCGATCGGGTTGTTCGCCCTGTGGATTCTGCACCACGCATCCTCCAGCAGCTGTCAAATGCACTGCAGTCCGCATATCTGCGAATGGCACCTTATTGAGTTAATCCCAGCCCTTCTATCTGCTGTCCGCGCTGCACACCAAAGTGTTCGCACAGTACTAAAATGTTCTACCTAGGACGTAAGAAAGTGTACAGATGAAACAGACAAACCCCCACGCACAGATCATGACGAGTTACATAAAAGCTTTCTATCACACATCAGCAGAAATATTCTGAATTTTATTCTAATGTACTTTAACTTATATAAGGGAATTACATAGAATCTTACATATAAAATCTTACATAGGGATACAATAAAGCCGTTCATAAACCGTTTTCAAGCTGCCAAGTCCAAAAAAAAATATTGGAAGATTGTGTTTTGACTATAATTAATATTTCCCAATATTCAATTAAATCCATTGTTTTTAATTATTTATTATTTACTTAGTTTCTTTCAAAATTTTAAATACAGCTTTGAACTTGGAACTATGAATTATCTGAATGTGTTTTTAACACTTTACAATAAAGTTGAAAAGTGTTTATGACTTTGTTCATTCTGTCTGTCTGTCTGTCTGTAAGTCTGTCCGTTAGCACAATAACTGCCGTAAAAATGACTTAATCAAAATGAAATTTTAGTATGTTGTTCAAACGGTCTGTAGGATCTATGGGAATATAAATGAATAATATCACTCAATTAGTTTTGGATAGAACCCGGGTTGAAAAAATGAAATACATTGAGCCCCATGGGCCCTATTTTTTCAAACATTTTTTAAGCGGATTTAAAATTCACAAATTGCTTCGAAAATGTTAGGTAAAATTAAAATTGTTCCATAAAATATATAAAAAAAATTCAGCGAAATATATTTAGTAGTTTTTTAAATAAAAATTAAAATAATAATTACACCTCTTATATGAAGCGATCACGTGACCATGATATGAAAAGATCACATGACCCACTTCAAAATGATATATGGCATCCATCTTGTCTCAAAATCGGGATTTTTTAAGTTCTTTTTATTTCATATTGAGTGTTGTATCAGTCGTAAAACCACTTTATTTTTGCTTAAATTCTGTGCATCTACATACTGAAACAGCGCAATTACAATATATTTGAGTTTAAATGATCATCCAAATTTGATTATTTCTACAACGAAGCCTATTTTTCACTTATGTGAAATGTAAACAGCAAAATATGTGGAATGAGTTGTATCAGAATTGCTGTATTTCTTTAACACAAAATTATTTAGCCCATGGAGTCTGCATAGCTGATACAAGCTGATATAAGCTGATACAAACTTATAAAATTGCATTGAAGTTGGAAAGTGCTTCATAATCAATGCTTTAAGCATGATTGATCTTTCTTGTTATTTCATACGATGGAAAAAAAAGCTTGATTGAAAAATTAGTTTACTTGCAAGAAAAAATGTTTATGCTCAAAATTCCATTAACCCAAATTGATTTTCACTGAAAACGGTTATAATTAATGAAACAATTGAATAAAAACACACTGAAAGTTAAATGATAAAACCGAACTATGGTTAATGACAAACACACAGAAATTTAAATGATAAAACTGTAAATAATTCATATTCTTCTCGGTAAAGTAGTAAACAAAAATAAAACCATCAATATTAATAAAATTTGGAATCCAAAACTACATAACCTAATGCTAACATATTTCTATTTCTCTTTAATCTATCTACGATTACTTATAAATTTCTTGTCTAGACTTGTCTAGACATTATATGGACTGTTCGATGAATATGTCAGATTACAGACAGACACAGCTTCTTAATAATAGTTTTAAAGAACATTAACATTATTATACCACATTCAGAGTTCAGACCTGGGCCCTTTGGTTTGTATCCAATCGATATTATATTATATTATCTACACTAAACAATTGCAGACATATGTAGCATATCATATTATAACACTGACGGGTCAAATTATTGTGCCGTCTCCGTGTATATAATCCGAGTCATTTTACGTCAAATTGTTTAGATCTCGTAGATGCCCTTCCGATTGAGTTTTCTGAGCTTGGGAAGAATATGAGATTGACCTTTCTAATTTGAGACAAAAACTTCTTAGAAAAGTCAACAACTAAACATTTTTTTCCTCGTTTACATTTTGGCATCATTTTTTGTTCGTGACGTCATTTGTTCGTGACGTCATTATAGGAGGGGGCGGGAGTAAGATAACCCCTATGGAGTGTACATTGTCATATAGGGTATAAATCGAAGATTTATACCTCTCTCTATAAAGTGAATGGTAACATGTTATTTAAAGCGAAGCGAAAAGCTCTTTAAAGTGAAGGGTGAAGCTCTTTAAAGTGAAGGGTAACATGCCATTGTTGTAAATCATTTGGACCCACAATACCAATTTTTCAAATTTTCTCATGTAAAATTTGAAAAAAAAAGAAATTTTGATATAAGAAAGTCGAGTTAATCCACACTCCAATTAATTTTAATATTAAAGAATGTATATTCGTTTCTAAAACCGAGTTTGTTGATTTTGTAGCACATTCGAAGGGGTGCTACAAAAAGGAGCACATTCAAAGGGGCTTCAAAGGGTGCACATTCGAAGGGGCACGAAGGAGATCTAGCGTATCCTCGCATGCGTATTTTTATTTTTTGTGTGCTCTCATACGTTACTCACACCTGAGCAATAAAATAATATCATAATTTTTCGCTCATATCAAAGTCTACGCTTCGGAACGTTTATGCCATTTAATTTAATACTTGAGTGTCGGTTTAACGGAAATATATGAAATGGAATGCGAGTATAGAATTTCTTTCAATTTTGTTTACGCAATAGGAAAATATTGATTCAAAAGGAGAATGCTATAAAATTTCTTTAGATGCCTTCAAATGCCGTTCTGAGAACGCTTTCTTTAAGTTTCCCATTTCACTAAAAATACTATAAAGTATGTATGATTCTTTTGTTTATTATTTCGAGTTTCTTTCGATTTTGCTTTAGTACCGCAGTTTTCGGAGAAATTTAGAGAAGTTTCTCTGTTTTCCAAAAGTGATAAGATGAAAAAGCAATGGTGTAAATAGCAAATTGGAATATTTGAATGTCTTTGCATATTATCTAAACCTGCTTTTAATGTACTTTTTTTTATATGAAGCGTCTTAGGGTGAGGGGTGAGGTAAATCTTGAAAGACATGTGACAAGGATGAAAAGGAAGTGACATCATATTGTTACGCATACATAATAAGGAACCATTGTTATAATTTGAAGGTAGGGGTCTCTCGATCTTGGCGAACTTCGGCACTTGGCTGTCTTTTACTAGTTCTAGAAACTCCCCGAATTTTGTAGATTGGTTAAGATGTTCACGAGTTATGTTCTTTTTCCAGAACTTTCAACAGAGGAAATAGTATATAAACTCACCGTCGTTTAGTGCCGATCCGGTGGTCGAGCGGTCAGGGGCATGCATTTCCGTCTGATCGCTGGATTGCCGGGTTGCGGGTTCGAATCCCGCCAGCGGGCGTGGATATTGTCATGTCGAAGCCAAGTCAGACTTCCACCCTTTGGGGGATTTCCATAAAAGTGAAGCTGCAAATCTCCTCTCCTTAGCCATGGGATGCATAGGCGCCCCTTCACCACGGGGGAATTAGTATACACACACCATCGTTTAGTGGGGTTATTAACAGCATGGGAGTAAAGCTATCAGTTGAACTCAGTTCAAAACTCGAAATATAATTTCTCCCCTAATTATGCTCGTGTGTGCTATTTAAGCTGTATTATAAAACAATACTTTCAGAAAAGTGTAAAAATGTTAAATTTTAGATCTGCGAGATTTGAGTATCATCATCTGCGCTATACGTAAGTATGCGCATATCGCTTGCACCAACTGCACGCTCGCCCAGTAGAGTGACTGTAAATCTTGCATTCAAAATTTTCATGGTTGATAATTTCGCCGTTTGAGGTTCGATTAGTACAATATATACCGCATCCTATTAATGTATGAATCTCTATATTTAACTACCACTAAAAATATATTTTTTTTTAAATTAAAAAATAAGGATACTGCTTCCTAAGTACCTTGTACTATCATCAGGCATCAACCTTTTCCTATTCGAAATATACGACAGGTGTGATGGCTCTCATCAATCTGAAACGAGTAGCAAAGTACTCACTATACATATTTTTACTTTCCTTATATACATAATGTATAAGGAAAGTATTGTGACGGGGTCGAAAATTCGAATTCGAGTTTTCGACGGGAGAGCACGTTTCAAGCATCCCTGATCACGAATCAAACTTTTTTGAAGTGGTGTGTGTGTGTGTCAGTGAGTCTGTGAAGACGATGACTGATGAACGAATGGACCGATTCGAACCAAATTTGATACAAAAATCACAATCTATAAACACTGAAAGCCTATTGTTTTTATACGCAATCGAATGTTCAGAACCCCCTACATTTTCGAATGAAATTTTGAAAAAATCGTCAAAAAATCGAAACCACTTTTAAAGTTACGCAAATAGACATTTCTTATGTAATTTTTCATTAGAAAACGATTGACATAAATTTTAGAACGCTAGCATGAACCGTTCTCGAAATTTTGCACATTTTAAAAAAAAAATTATCAAAAAGTCATGCAAAATAAAAAAACAATATTTCCTATTGAGAAACATGTTCACTTTTCATATGTAATACCATGCGATAAATTGGGTGACATCATTCTCCTGGATTTAGCTCGTTCCATTTATGAAAAAAAAATACTTTGAGTAATACTTTTGTATTTGAACGCCAATAGTTATTTATCTGCTGTAAGAATAACCTATGTCTTCGTCCATAACGTTTGGCGAGATTTGGCGACGAAATTGGCGGAATGTCACCAACTTGGCGAGTTTTTGAAATGTTGCCAAATTATCGAAAATCTCTCTCGCCAAATGGATAAAAATGACGCTAAATCAATGAAATTGACAACCAATTGTCGAAAATTCAATATCTTGGAAAGAATATTAGTATCTACTGTAAGAAAAACCTATTTTTTTACTGTAAATGTAGTAAATTCATTACACTATATAAGGAAAGTCATGTGTTGCCCACATCAGATTTTTTGCTTATAAAATTATGCACTGCAAAATTTAGAAGCAATTTTCATTTCATGCTTGACTATTTACTTAGCAAAATATATAAAACAAAATACGAGCACAACATTTCTCTCGGTTTTATATACGCAATAGGAAATGTGGATTCACGGAGACTACGATAAAATATCTTTAAATGTGATGAAACGCCTTTCCGAGTACGCTTTACTTCAGATTTTCTATTTTGATTAAAAATACAATAAAGGATATGTTTACATCTTTTGTTTATTCTTTTGGGTTTCTTTCAATTTTGTTGTTGTACGCCAATTTTCGGAGAAATTTTAGAGTTGCCTCTTTGCTTTTCAAAAGCATTAAGTGCTGAAGATGAAAAGATGCTTTAAGATGAAAGAAAGAGAAATGCACAAATAGCAAATTGGAGTATTTGAATGCCGTTTTACATCTTATCCAAAGCTGCTTTTAATGTTCCACTTTATGATCTTAAATATCTTATGGCACTCAGTAAACCAAATCTTATAATATATGCGAAAAGGATAAAAAGGAAGAACGCATTGCATTGGCATCATATATTGTTACGAATAAGTAATTTATAATACTATCCTGTCATTTTGAATGTTATCTAAAGTTGTTTTAATGACTATCTGTCTGAAATTCATTTAGAAGTTAAGAGGTTACTTTTAAAATACCTGGTATTGAAAATTTAGTGAAATTTTCTGAGTATTAACCGTGCGAATATAACAGAGAGTGAAAGATATTGTAGTAAAATCTAGATAGGCAAAATGTGTACGCAAGAAATTTTTTTAAGCCAAGCATTGCATTTATCTTTTAAAACACTTCTTTGCGAAAATCCCACAAAAAATTAAAAAAAATAATAATACTTCTAAAAATTTTAAATTAAAAAAATTATTTTAAATAATTATTTGAAAAAACTAAAATTTTAAAATTATTTTAAATAGTTATTTTTTACATTTTAAATTTAATTTTCTTTAATTTACTTTTTTGAAGATGTTACATTAATAAAACATTAAATAGATATAAAGATGAAAATCATTTTTTTCAGGATATTTGCATTTTAAATCGTTATTAAAAATTTGCATATTGCATTGATTTTAGTGTTGTAGCACAAGACGGATGTTTTTTGTAAATTGTTTCGAACATGTATTTAAACCAACGAGCTTATTTACATGGAGACAGTACTGTCGCCGGCGTCATAAGTTAAATCTCTTTCTTGACGTGACGTTTCGTACAGTCAACTATCAGCATTATAACCTCAACTCTGCGATCTTGCTATTTGAATGAATCTATTGATATGTTAACTTTATTTCGTATATCTTGTTTTAATTTCATATAATTTGATTTCAATTTTCATAATAACAAATAAATTGACTGGTTGTGACGTCACAAGCAACGCCAACGATGGATTATGGCCTATAATGTTGCCAGAATGCGACCAGTGTCTCCATGTAGCATATAATCTCGTTGATTTAAACAGTTATATTTTCATTTGGCGACTTATCGCTTTTCGAAATGATGCCATGTTGCCAAAGTTTTAAAATAATTAAATATCCTTAGAATGGCTTATACTAAATTATTAAGTTTTATTTTATCCGCTTTTTCTTTAAAATTTAAGAAATATATCTATGTAATATGCACTGACTGCCTGCCTGTGGGGGTTGTGTATCAAAATTATAGAGCGCTTCCACTATAGCTAGAATCTTGGTTTTAGAGTGATTCAATTCGATTTAGCGTTGAAAAAAATTTAAAATGTCGATAATTTGAAATTGAGAAGACGGTGCAAAGAGATAATCAAAATATTCAAAACCACTTTTCAAAATTATTGAGCACTTCTACTGTTGCCAGGATTTTGGTTTTGGACTTATTAGATCCGTCTCATCTTCCAGGTCAACGGAAATTCTAATACAATTTCAAAAATTCGAATTAGGTGTGACGATGCAAAAGAATAATAAAAGAAATCTAAAACTCTTTTTCTCGTAAATTCACAGTAGTTAGAATTTCGGGTTTGGTCCCATTCGATCCGTCTCACATTTACGTGAACAAAAATATCCATTATTTCGAAAAATTCGAATTAAAAGAAATGATGCAAAATAATAATAAAATCACTCAAAATTTCTTTGCATAATTATCGAACATTTTCACTCTAGCTGGAACTCTGGGTTTGTTCTCGTTCAATCCATCTCAGCGTCGAGATCAACAGGAAATTTCGAGGTTGCGCCGATACAAAGGGGTTTTCAAAACATTTACACCACTTTACCTCTCGAAAATAATACAAACACAATTTGATATCATTCCGCAACCAACTGTTAAGTTTGAATATATATATATATATATATATTAACATAACATTTTTCTAATTGCTTAAATTTGTTTCACAATAGTTAAATAGTTTTGTTGCGCAGAAACGATATTCAAAATATTCACTAACTAGAGACGCTAAAAGGATATTTTTATATCCGTTTATTGCTAATTGGGAAAGTTAAACAATTAAATCATTTTGTCGCACTGGAAAATAAAATTCTATATATTTTCCCCCATTTACTATGTAAATAGAATTATAAAAAGTGTGCCGTTTTTATGCTTAAATTTGAAACATTTTTTGATATTCAAAAAAGTGATCAACAACTTGCGTTGTTGTCACATTCAATGACAACTAGCCATTTAAAACGCAGGAAACGTGATCTGGGTTAAGCATATTTAGCAATTAGTGCATTTAAGTATATTTACTCTTTTATTTCTTATTTTATCGACTTCTGAACACTATTTCAGTAAAAAATATTTGCACAATCATTCGTAACCAAATCTGATCAGCACTGGGGTGTAATACATAGATTTTGCTGCCAAATTTCATGAAATTCGGATGTATTGTTTTTGAACTAGAGAGGATGCATACGTTATAGAGAAATACAGTACACACAGAGATGCTATGCAAATTTATCTTATTTATATTCTAGAAAGCTCCAATTGTAACCATCAATCAAAACCCCGAATTACAAGTTTTTCCCCTATATGTATACGTTTCCCTATGCATTGTCATGCGTAGTAGGTAAAGTAAAAATAAAATGAAGTTCAAATTTTGTACAGGAGATTTAGCCCCAAGTTGATTATGTTTTTTTTTCTTAAGGCCTTAGAAGAAATTCATACGGGGACACCTTTCCAAGTGACCAAGACGTCAAAAATGCTATTCAATAGTGTCTTCAAACAAATGTCAGATTTTTTCTTTAGAAATTAGAAGAAATCCGAACAAGCGCATCTTTTCCAGAGACCAAGGCTTCAAGAATACTGTTCAATAGTAGCTTCGAACGAAATGTCAGATATTTTTTTCTTTAGAAATCAGAAGAAATCCATACGATGACACCTTTTCAAGAGACCAAAACGTCAATAATACTGTTCAGTAGTGACTTCAAACAAATGCCAAGGTTTAAGTAAATGTCAGATTTTGTCTTTAGAAATCAGAAAAAATCCATACGAAGACTCCTTTTCAAGAGTCTAAGACGTCAAGAATGTTGCACAATAGTAGCTTCAAACGAAATGTCAGATTTTTTTTTCTTTAGAAATCAGAAGAAATTCATACGATGACACCTTTTCAAGAGACCAAAACGTCAATAATACTGCTCAGTAGTGACTTCAAACAAATGCCAAGGTTTAAGTAAATGTCAGATTTTGTCTTTAGAAATTAGAAGAAATCCATACGAAGACACCTTTTCAAGAGTCTAAGACGTCAAGAATGTTGCTCAATAGTAGCTTCAAACGAAATGTCAGATTTTTTTTTGACTTTAGAAATCAGAAGAAATCCATACGATGACACCTTTTCAAGAGACCAAAACGTCAATAATACTGTTCAGTAGTGACTTCAAACAAATACCAAGGTTTAACTAAATGTCAGATTTTGTCTTTAGAAATCAGAAAAAATCCATACGAAGACACCTTTTCAAGAGTCTAAGACGTCAAGAATGTTGCTCAATAGTAGCTTCAAACGAAATGTCAGATTTTTTTTTCTTTAGAAATCAGAAGAAATTCATACGATGACACCTTTTCAAGAGACCAAAACGTCAATAATACTGCTCAGTAGTGACTTCAAACAAATGCCAAGGTTTAAGTAAATGTCAGATTTTGTATTTAGAAATCAGAAGAAATCCATACGAAGACACCTTTTCAAGAGTCTAAGACGTCAAGAATGTTGCTCAATAGTAGCTTAAAACGAAATGCCAGATTATTTTTCTTTAGAAATCAGAATAAATCCATACGATGACACCTTTTCAAGAGACCAAAACGTCAATAATACTGTTTGTTCAGTACTGACTTCAAACAAATGCCAAGGTTAAAGTAAATGTCAGATTTTGTCTTTAGAAATTAGAAGAAATCCATACGAAGACACCTTTTCAAGAGTCTAAGACGTCAAGAATGGTGCTCAATAGTAGCTTCAAACGAAATGTCAGATTTTTTTTTGACTTTAGAAATCAGAAGAAATCCATACGATGACACCTTTTCAAGAGACCAAAACGTCAATAATACTGTTCAGTAGTGACTTCAAACAAATACCAAGGTTTAACTAAATGTCAGATTTTGTCTTTAGAAATCAGAAAAAATCCATACGAAGACAATTTTTCAAGAGTCTAAGACGTCAAGAATGTTGCTCAATAGTAGCTTCAAACGAAATGTCAGATTTTTTTTTCTTTAGAAATCAGAAGAAATTCATACGATGACACCTTTTCAAGAGACCAAAACGTCAATAATACTGCTCAGTAGTGACTTCAAACAAATGCCAAGGTTTAAGTAAATGTCAGATTTTGTCTTTAGAAATCAGAAGAAATCCATACGAAGACACCTTTTCAAGAGTCTAAGACGTCAAGAATGTTGCTCAATAGTAGCTTAAAACGAAATGCCAGATTATTTTTCTTTAGAAATCAGAATAAATCCATACGATGACAACTTTTCAAGAGACCAAAACGTCAATAATACTGTTTGTTCAGTACTGACTTCAAACAAATGCCAAGGTTAAAGTAAATGTCAGATTTTGTCTTTAGAAATTAGAAGAAATCCATACGAAGACACCTTTTCAAGAGTCTAAGACGTCAAGAATGGTGCTCAATAGTAGCTTCAAACGAAATGTCAGATTTTTTTTTCTTTAGAAATCAGAAAAAATCCATACGATGACACCTTTTCAAGAGACCAAAACGTCAATAATACTGTTCAGTAGTGACTTCAAACAAATGCCAAGGTTTAAGTAAATGTCAGATTTTGTCTTTAGAAATCAGAAGAAATCCATACGAAGACACCTTTCAAGAGTCTAAGACGTCAAGAATGTTGCTCAATAGTAGCTTCAAACGAAATGTCAGATTTTTTTTTCTTTAGAAATCAGAAAAAATCCATACGATGACACCTTTCCAAAAGACCAAAACGTCAAGAATACTGTTCAATAGTGGCTTCAAACTAATGTCATATTTTTCCCTTTAGAAATTAGAAGAAACCCGTACAAGCGCATCTTTTCGAGAGACCAAGGATTCAAGAATACAGTTCAATAGTAGCTTCAAACGAATGTCAGATATTTTTCTTATGGAATCAGAAGAAACTCATACGAGAACACCTTTTAAAGCGACCAAGATGTTAAGAATGCCGTTAAATAGTGGCTTCAAGGGAATGGCAGATGTTTATCTGTAGAAATCCGGAGAAATCCATACGAGGACTCATTTTCCAGAGACCAAGACGTCAAGAATGCTGTTCATTATTATTATTATTATTAGAACCCAGACCATGCAACTCACCTATTAAGTATTGGGTAATTATAAGCATGGTCGGGAAAGGATACCTTCAGAATAAAGATACCCAGACATAATACAATAATCATGGTGCTTATCCACGATCGTCCTGTTTGCATAAAGTAGAATGATCTTTACTGGTACGTCCAACTCGGTACAGTTGGGAAAAAGGTTATTGTGAATGACAAAATTGTTGGGGTAGGGGAACTATAAATTTGAATATGCAAAAGCGAATAACTAGAGGATAATTTAGGAAAAGAATTTCGAAATAAAATGTAGAAATAAAAAAGATAAAATAAAAATAAATAAATAAAAAATGAAAGTGAAGAAAGATCGTTGTTTAGAAAAATTTAGAATAAAAAATTGAAATAAGAGAAAAAATTTAGAGGTAAAAAAAGATCAAAATTAAAAGTTAGATAGCGTTTTTTCTTTTTTTTCCCATGACGAAACATCAGAAAAAGGTGAAAGCAAGTAAAAAAACAATAAATTGAACGTATTGATCATAGAAAACAATAAATTGACCATATTGATCATAGAAAACTAAAAGCAGTACGCTGAATAAACTTAAGAAACTTTATCAGAAATAGATTGGGCGACAATAATTCAATTTTTTTATTTTATTTATAGAAGCTGGGCTGGAACCGACGGACTTAAACCAATTTGGTTTATTACAATTTGAAGTTTGAAAGAGGTGAAATTTTTTAGTAAAAGGGCAATTAAAAGTATAGTGATCAACATCCCCGTAGGAATTAAAAGGACGGGTTGAGGTGGATTTGATTTTAAAAAAACAATAAATAGTCTAGAAAGGGACCATGTCCAGTGAGGAAGTAAATTAAGAATTTATTATATATATATATATAAGGGAATGCGTAAGAAAGAAAGAAGGTAAGAAAGAGAGGATGAGGTAAGAAGGTACGAAAGAAAGAATGCGAGAGGGATCATGATTACGGGGAGAACGATAGTCATTAAGATAATTTTGTCAAAGATTCGAAATATTGCTTTTGTAAGTTTTAACAAGTAGGGAGTAGGGATAAGGAACAAAACTTTTGTCATTAGAAGTGGTGGCAAGTTTAGCATGTTTATTTGCAATTTCGTTTCCAAAATTATTATTATGAGCTTTTACCCAAGAAATATTAAGCAAGTTCTTATGAAGTAAGGTTTTGGATTTAATAGTATGAAGAAAATTGGATTTATTTTTTGTTGAATTTAAGGCTGTAATTGAAGATAAACTATCAGAGTATATATTGATTTTCAGGTTATTAGAAGAGGCCCAATCAATATCATAAGAGATTGCAGAGAGTTCGGATTGGAATACTGTATAATTGTCACCAATTTTATGAGATATAACTTCTGTCAAAACATCATGTTGGAAGATGCAAATGGCAAAGCCGGTTTTACTATTAATTTTAGAATCATCAGTAAAAATATTAAAATCTGAGAACTTCTTATCAACTCTATTAATTAGATTAACAGTGAGAACAGAGGGATGGGTTTTAGAGAAAGGGATGAAAAAGTCAAAATCAGAAGGGGGAACGATAGAGTTAGAAGGAAGTAAATTTATTATATGTTTCCAAACCATGTATTTATAGTAGAGGTTATTAATAGTAAAATGGATAGAGGGAATACTAGTAATAGAAACAATGAAATGTTAGAAGTAGTTTTGTAACATGGACAGTTTTTTAAAAGGCAAACGGGTTGGAGGGAAAGAAGTTTACGAGTTTGGGTGAGATTAAACGCTTTACCCCAAATACCGGAGCCGAAAGTAATGATTTTTTATATAACACATAAATACCAACATTTTAAAAAAGATCTATTTAAGCCCCAATTTGAACCAGAGATTTAACCGAAAATGGAAACAAACTTAAAACATTTTTCTTTGATAAATGAGATATGAGGGTTCCAAGAAAGTTTATTATCAATATTAATACCTAGAAATTTTAGTTGATTTTTGATTTTAATTATAGAATTTTAAAAATTAAAGATTGGATTTCTGCTGATCAACATTGGCTTCAAGTGAATGTCTGATTTTTTTCACTAAAAAATCAGAAGAAATCCATACGAGAACACCTTTTCAAGAGACCAAGCCGTCAAAAATGCTGATCAATAGTGACTACGAGAACACCTTTTCAAGAGACCAAGCCGTCAAAAATGCTGATCAATAGTGACTACGAGAACACCTTTTCAAGAGACCAAGCCGTCAAAAATGCTGTTCAATAGTGGCTACGAGAACACCATTCAAGAGACCAAAAATTCTGTTCAATAGTGGCTTCAAGCGAATGCCACATTTTTTTATTTAGAAATCAAAAGAAATCCATGCCAGTGAACCTTCTTAAGAGACCACAGATGTCAAGAATGTGTTCAATAGTGGCTTCAAGCGATTGCCAATTTTTTTTAATCATCTGTTTACGAAGAGGAGGGGGGGGGGTTGTTCCATTGATCTTGAAAAATATTTTGAAAATCGCTGAAGCAAAGATAAATTCTCTGCAATATTTGCCCTTCCATATAGATAGAATGAAGCTCATCATAATTAATACCCTTTAAAATAATTGAAATAAACATTTTTTTCTATAAAAAAATTATTTGAAATATTTGAAATATAATAACACTAATAAAAGAAATCCCATGTTTTCCTGATTCGAAATAAGCGATTAATCATCCATTGAACGTTCTGAAAGAAAAAATGTCTTCTAAACAACTCTACCACATCGCATTTCTTAGATACATGCACGTACTTCAAGATATTCATTCATTCATCCACCGTCAGTAAGGGGCCGACCCAAAGAGTTTTCAATCTGACAAAGCCTCGTTATGGAAATTAATTTCAATGAATGGGGTTTTCTTTTTAAGATGGTCCTTACAGCAGAACGATGGCATTGGGCACTGTTCAACGATAGTTGCATTAAAATCTGATAAAACACTAATAGCTGATATAAATGTAACATATAAATGTGCAATACTAATGAATGATATAGTATAATACTAATAACAGATAAAGTACTAGAAATATACTAATAACAGATAAAGTACTAGAAATATACTAATAACAGATAAAGTACTAGAAATATACTAATAACAGATAAAATGCAAGTAATACTACTAATATGCCTTAATATATTAAAAATGTAGCAAAATGGAGAGCTAACATTAAAAACTTATACATAAGATTTTCTTGTGTGTATTAAAGTAGACGGCCGATGAATAGAGGCCTTGGGGATCAGCCAGCTTAGAGGTTCTGGATAATCCATCCCTCCAGTTGTTTTGTAATGTGTACTGTAGGGGTGTATTGATATTTTTGAAAAATGTAATCTTATTAAATATTGTTCTTGTAAATAATAAGTTTTGTTACATTCAAATCAAATATAATCCCAGGAAAGCGTAAAGAGTTAAAACAAAATCGTATATGCAATTTTTGTAATTATTCAAGTATTTTGTTGCAAAAAAAAAAAAAAAAACTGGTCGATTCAAATAACGTTTAGTTATCATTTTATTTTCAAAACATCATACGGTCACAATCTATTTATACAAATTATTAGCTATGTCCGCTATCGTATGGAATGATTAAGTTAACTTAAAATACTGATAACTTATAAGTTAACCTAATCAATATGTGTTAAGTTAACTTATAATAGTTATCAGTATTATAAGCACATTTATAATACTGCTAAGCTAATTTATGATATGATTAAGTTAATTTATTTTGTAACGAATGCATTTCTAGTCCTGTTTCGAAATCAAACTTATGGCCTACATCCTACACCAATAAATACTATTACAATTTAGAATTATTCAATTGACTTGGGTATCTAACCAATGCTGTTGGTGGAAAGAGAAATTGTAAGTAAAAAATCTGATGTGGACAGCACATGACTTTCCCTGCAGACTCAAATTATTGTTTTCTTTATTTTCTTAATTCATTAAATTGAGTTTAATTGCACAAAATAACACTGAATTTGTTCTTTTAATTCAATGTTCGCTTTTATTTGGTAACTAGATATTTTTTCCAGAGGTGACACAGTAAAATTGAGAAAAAAAATCAAATATCTCGAGAACGGTTAGTTCTAAAGTAATGGGGTTGATCTTATTCCATTCCTCGTCAAAAATTACGTATAAAACAAGCATTTAACAGATATATTTGCACATACGTAGTTTTTAATTTAGGTTTTGTCGATTTTTGCGGTCCATTTCGCAAAAAAGTAAGGTTATTGTTTTCCGAATCGTACAAAAATCGAAACAGCACCGGGATAACTCACAAGTGACTTATATACTAAATTTTGTAAAATTTGATTCATTAGTTTTACAGTTAGAGTGGATAAAGTCAATTTTTCCGTTCCATTTTGCAAAAAAGCTGGGTTATTTTATCTCGAATCGTACGAAAAACTGATCAGGAACAGGGTCACATGCAAGTGACTTACCTAACAAATTTTACGAAATTCGGTTCATCGGTTTTTGAGTTAGAGTGGATACATACATTGCACAAAAAGACAGACAGACAGATACACACACAGACGTCAAGCTAAAAATAGTGTTTTCGTGTTCTAGGAGTCTCAAATCGTGTAGATCCGTCGAAAATTCGAGTTGCGATTTCCGACATGATTCCAATACTTTCCCTATATATTATCATGTATTGCAGGGAAAGTAAAAATCTGATGTGGGCAGCACATGACTTTCCCTGCAGACTTAAATCAACGATCTTTTTATGTTAATTAAATTTAATTCACTTTTATTTCAGTTTTCGTTCTCATTTGGTAAATGGACTTATTTTTAAAGGTGGCGTAGAGAAAATACGAAAAGACTAAAATATCTCGAGAACGGCTACTCCTAGTGTAATGTGGTTTATCTTATTCTTTTATTTGTTAAGAATTACGCATAAAACAAGCAGTTAATGGATATATATGAGCAAACGTAGTTTTTTATTATAGATTTTGTCGATTTTTGTGAGCAATTTTGCAAAAAAAGGAATGTTACCTTTTCCGAATCGTACCAAAATCTAGTTAGCACCAGTATGACCGACAGGCGACTTATCTAGCGAATTTTGCGAAATTCGATCCATTAGTTTTTCAGCTAGAGTGGATACAGACTATTGCGGGCGATTTTGCAAAAATAGGCGAGTTCTTTTATCCCAAATCATACTCAAATCTACTCAGCACCAGATTCACCCACAAGTGACTTACATACCAAATTTTATGAAATTCAGTCAATTAGTTTTTTAATTAAAGTGGATACAAAATCTGCACAGACAGACAGACACACAGACAGACAGACACACAGACAGACACATAGACACACAGACTCACAGACACACACGCAGACGTCACGTAAAAATATTTATTTCGTATTCTAGAGTTCTCGAAACGTGTAGATTCGCCGAAAACTCGAGTTGCGATTTTCGGCATGATTCCAATACTTTCCCTATACATTACCATGTATTGCAAGGAAAGTAAAAATGACAGTTAGATATAACTAGGAAAAGGAGGAGGCACAGAGAGGCCTTAGCCTCAAAGTTAAACGCTTTGCACAGGCCTGTTAAATTATATGTTATTTATATAATCACACAGTTGCCGAATAACGCATTTGGGAGAACAATAGTTACGAGGATGAAATTTATTATTCCATTCTCCTAGAGAAAGTGTCTCTAACATGGAAACGAGTTAGCAGACGTTCTTCCTCGCTACCGAACATTTAAGCAACCATTACAAAAAAAACAATATATTTTGATATAAAAAATATAAAATATAAACAGACATCAAAATAGTAAAAACGTTTATTTCAAATTGAAAGACTTTAAATGCACCTTACCGCTTTCCGGAGTCATACTCAGACTCAGAGGCTTTCAACAAGATACAAGTATATTGGTGCTTTTATATTCAGCAAACCTACGAACAAAATCTGTATATTAATAATAGCCGACCAGCTATTAATAAAAGAACAACTTTTATTTTTTAATTTATACGAAAATATAATAGTAAAAATCTGACTACAAATTTCATAAAAATCCGACAGTTCAAAAGTTCCGTACTCGCAAGTAAGTTCCAATATTTGCGTACTCACAATGTAATTCAATTACTTGGACAGACACACTAATTAGCCAATGCTCTAAAAGTTTCTAATTTAGTTTTTATCCGTATCTATCATAGTTTTCAAGATAATAGTGCTAAGTTGTAAATTTCATCACTAGGGGCACTGCCGTCACTCTCATCTGATAGTGCATGGTTATTTTACTTTACTAATTTCTAACTGTCATAACTGTAAATTTGTTTGTTCCGAAGTTATGTAGCTAAATTGGGACTTTAGGATTCACCCTATATAATATAAGTCAGTATATATAATATTTAAAAGCGTTTGCAAAATAGCTGCCAATTGTTCGAAATTAACATTGAAAAACCTTTAAGCAACTCTACACAGTGAATTTTTATGCTGCGCAACATTAGCGCCTTCTCATAGCCAGTCAATGTTGTCTGGACTGTGCGGTTCACTGTTGTTTGGTTTGCCTGTTTTATTTCAAAGACTAACAAATAACTGCGGACCAGGGGTGGTTCATCCTGAGACATGACTGACTTAATCATTTTTAACTTGCTCTGCTCCTATGTAGGCATGGGAATAAAGAACGCGCACCTTTTGTTCTCGAGCTCTCAAGAAGGACCAAGTTTGTTAACTGCAACTCTCAGTTTACTCCAACGACGTCACTAAATTTCCTTGGACGTTACTGAATCCTCTGTGCACAGCATCATTTAAAATCTCTGCGCAAATCCTTTACGCCTGGATATTGCCTTTTCAATTTTAACTGTAATAATGCGTGTAGTTTGGCAACAATTCTCTAAGTTTATTCTTAACCGTGACATCACGAATGACGAATGTTAATTTCCATTTCTTCAAGCTGATAACTTTTTCACTGGTTGTCGGACTGAATGCCCAACCTTATATTAAAGAACATTGCTGCGGCGTTTCTTGGCACAGCTTTCTAGATGAAATTTCATCTACGGGTCTCATTGTTTATTGAAGGAAATCAAGTTTTATATAAAATTAAATTTTAGATATTACTGGTATAGACAGTAAGCAAAAGTATATTAATCTTAAAATTTTTATCTAATTTATGAGGAAATAAAAAGATCGATCAACTTATATAACAGAAGGACAAATCAATAGATCACAAAAGTCATTTTATTAAAAACATCCTTCAGCCGTACATACAATCTTTACAAAAGCCAGCGTTTTCGGGTATAATCATACCCTTCCTCAGTGGCATTAAAATAAGAAAAATTGCCAACATGCTTAAATACAATCAACTACCGGCAAGCTGAATTTGCATATCCTAAAATTGACATTACCACAAAACATATTTTATGCATCCATACACCAAACTTAAAATTACAAAATCAAGAAAACACATTGTCATAAGCCAGTTTAAACATTGATATACAAAACTAAATTTTATAAATTAAAGGTAACTTTGTAAATAAAAGGTAACTTAGTGTTGTTTGATTGTATTTAAGCATGTTGGCAAATTTTCTTATTTTAATGCCACTGAGGAAGGGTATGATGATACCCGAAAGCTTTATGGCTTTTTAGCACTTTACAACATAGTTGAAAAGTGTTTATGACTTTGTTCATTCTGTCTGTCTGTCTGTCCGTTAGCACGATAACTGCCGTAAAAATGACTTTATCAAAATGAAATTTTAGTATGTTTCTCAGACCGTCTGTGGGACCAATGGGAATATAAATAAATAATATCACCCAATTAGTTTTGGATTGAACCTGGGTTAAAAAAAATGAAATACATTGAACCCTATGGGACCTAATTCTTCAAACATTTTTTAAGCAAATTTAAAATTCACAAATTGCTTCGAAATTTTTAGAAAATATTCACATTATCCCATAAAATATATAAGAAAAAATTCAGTGACATATGTAGTTTTTTAATAAAAAATTATTTAATATCGGGAGAAAAACAAATTCAATAAAATTCTGACTTTTGCTATATCCTCCAGAAAGAAAAAAGAGATATATTATATAATTAATATCTTTCCAAGAGTTTAATTATTTTGTGTATGAGAGGGGTTTCACATTTTAAAATAAATTTGGTAGATGACAATTTTTCAATTTTTTTAAATTTTTTTATGACTCTTCATGATGTACTTATTTGATGGCGTTTTTAATGCACTTTCCTACGTCCTAGAGAGTTAGAATTTGGTACCCAGCTTAAATTTGTAGAACATTTTATTCTACAAAAATTTGGTGGATCCTTAAATATAGATCCTACATATTTTTCTAAATGACCTGCAAATAATCCCCGTTCATTTCTATAAATCATTGCTGTAATATTGTTAAAAATTCTGATGTATGGCGCACATGTCTTTCCCTGCAGATTCATATTCACGTTCTCTTTATTTCTTCCATAATAATTTGATTTTATCTGCACAAAAAAACAGCCATAAGTATTTTAAATGACATTGAATTTGCACGTTAAACTTAAATTTGGTTCTCATTTGATAGCTGGACTCATTGTCAAAGGTGGCGTAGCGAAGACGCTAAAAAACTGTTTATGTTGTATGCTACTTTTAATACAGTTATTTTAATTTATTACTGTTTAGTTACTTTCTGAGGCAAATAATCATATAGGATCGAAATGTTTCTCAGACATACATTGACTTACAAAATGATACATGACAGTAAGTGACATTAAGTGTTGTATTGTTATTAAGAAGCTGTAAAAAATTTGGAAGTTCAAGAACAGTAAACAATAATAATTAAGATTTCGAAATATCAATTCAGTAAATATAAATTTTCGAACTAGCTGCAATTTCGTATCAATATCAGTATCAAAAATTGATGAAAGTCGGAATACCGTTTTTTTTGTATTCCCATATTCCGGCATTGGACGTCACAGTATGACCATGAGCAGTCCGATTTGATTTGATTGAAGTTTCTAGCAAGAAAGCCTTAACCAGTATAAAATTCCTAACTCATGTCTTGAACGTGATTCTTAAAGTGGCACAACTATGAACTTCTGAGATAACTCAAAAACTTAACGGCCAAAGCAAATACAACAGATACATAGGATTTAAATCTACCTTCTTTATTGAGAAAAACTAAGTCATACAGCGACTGGCTGTAGGAGCAAAAGAGGTCTGTATACAAAAAATAGACATAATATTGCACAAGCCCGTGTTCAGTGGTTTGAACTTAAAACACAGAAATTACAGGGCGATATATGTGAACTTTGGTATCACTCCTAGTTAAGCGATACTGACTGATAATTCTCACCGACTTTCATCAGATGATGGCGGTAGGCCTCAGCATGATCTATAGTTGTACCATCCTACAGTAACATCAGTTGTATTCCTCTTGTATACTCAACACTCATCGCTAGACTGTGGTTCACACGTCTAGCCCGTGGGTTCAATGCTTCTCTCCGGGAATAATGGCGGCTAACGCGAATACAAAAAATTATTCACCACGAAATAAAACTTGTTCTACTATCAGGATCGCAGAAACTTGTCATCCAGCTCTGAATTGGTCTACATAACCGAACCAGTAAGAAGTTGTTAATGCAAAATAAATCATAATTTAGATCATGATTTAAATGAGAGAAATATTATAACCAAAAGTTTATACAGACCTTATACCTGTTGAGAATAAATCTATTATTTAATCATTTAATGAAATATGTTACTTTGGAGCTATATTCTCATTTCATTCGACCGCTAGTGTTTCATATTGAAAAAAAAAGTACATTCTAAGACAAAAAAATTCGACGCACAAAAAAAGAATTATCCAAATGAGACAAAATTTGGTACGTGTAATGTGGATGTACAGAAAAAGAAATGTAGAATTTCAGAACAATTGGATGATTTATTGGATTGAAATATTTACACAAAGTGGGCACACCAATATGGCGTTGGCCAATTTCTGGCCTTTATACAAGCTTTTATCCGACGAGGCATTGATGCATAAAGTTGCCGGATGGTTTTTTGAGGGATGTCGTTCTAAATGGCCTCCAAAATGACGAGCTAATTCATCTACATTCTGGAATGGTCGCAGGCGACGCCCCATCTCACCCCAAATGTGCTCAATAGGCGATAGATCTGGGGATCTGGCTGGCCAAATAAGTGTGTCGTAAGCACGTAGACAATCAGTAGAAAGGCGTGACATTATCTTGCAGAAAAGTTAGCCCGGGATGTCGGGAAAGGAATGGTAATACAACGGGTCGTAGAATTTCGGCAACGAACCACTGTGCTGCGATGGTGTCACGGAGGAATATCAAAGGGGTCCGACTATCAAAAGATACGGCACCCCCAGACCATAGCCTCCTGTTGTCGGGCCGTGTGGCATGTGACAGTAAGAGCAGGATCCTGGCGATATCCGCGCTGTCTCCAGACACGTCTGCGCTGGTCGTCGTGACTCATTTCGAAACGGGACTCATCACTGAAGACAATTCGTCCCCAATCAGTACAATTTCACATTGATCGGACCCGACACCTTTGCAATCGCTGTTGACGGTATACAGGTCAGTGGTAGGCGGCGTAATAGGTGCTGCGAGTATAGATTCCACTGCCATAGTCTGCTATTAATGGTCCGGGTGGTCACTTCAGTGTTTGTCACACGTTAGATGGTTGATAACGACGAATCTCGTGCTGTCGCAGCTGCTCTGACAATCGCTCTATCTTCTCGTTTTGTCGTTGCTCTAGGCCGTCCGCTGTACGTTTACCGCTGAAATCTGCCATTCTGGATCCACTCTTGCCAATATCGACTAATTTCTGCATTGCTTCTACCCAAATGATTAGCGATTCGTTGGTGTGCCCATCCAACTTCATGCAGTCCAACCGAACGCTTCTTTCAAATTCCTTCATATGCTTGTAATTCGCCGGCGAGTGCGTTGTTACAATCAAGGTACATAAACGCAATCGAAATCCACTGCACGTTTTGTTCCTGAAAGCGTAGTTCGCTCCTTATATTCACCCCCATGGTGCTCAGTTTCAATGTGCTGCAGTTCCGACTATTCATTCATTGGCTGCGAATTTTCGATCATTTGCATATTCGGTTGAAAGTGTTTGCATGTAAATTTTTATTACTAACGGATTATTTTGTGGGGCGCGTCGATTTTTTTGTCTGAGAGTGTACATATACAACGTAATGGGACATATTTTACCTCAGCGCCACCTTGAAATATTGTTTCAAATGATTGTGGCGTTTTTCCTATATAAAGTTTTAACTCTTTCTTTTACCTTCATGGGGTAGATAGGAACAATGTGAATACATCAATTTTTTTATCGGTATCAATAAGCCTATTTTCAGCCAGATAAAGTTGTTCTTTTGTAGAAAACTCATAACTTGTACACGGATTTATTTTTATTTAAATGAATGAAAAGTAAACTAAAGATTTTTGAAATTCACTAAAATTTGAGCCAAAACATTTTAAAATAAATTATCTCAGAAGCAAACGAAGAATTCACCTAAACGCCAAACAAAATTCTTAGAGAACCTTGGTAACGTCACATACAGAGGAGCCAATGAAGATCGTATAATTTATAGAAATTTAACAGCGTTACTTATGAAAGTCAAGTTGAACCTCATTGAAAATTTATGTATATCATTTGTTGCAAAATCTCATTGTTGACATATGAGTAAGTAAAATAGAAATTAAAAATTAATTACCAGATTTTTATTTAAACTTGTTGACATTGATATAAAACAAAGGAAATCTTTTTATGTTTTGGGAGCCCGAATCGTGCGTGGTCAAGGCTGACTGGATTCGAGTTGGTCAAAGTTAACAAGAGAAATAATCTGAGTCGGTTAGATTCATTGATGACGATGGAGGCAAAATTTAGTTCATCTGAATCAATTGATTTCGATTGAGCCAATGAAATTCATTTGAGATAGCTGGCGGCAATTTGTTATATTGGAAGCAGTAAGTTGGCTCAAGTCGTTTAAGTTAAAATCAAGTAGAAATGACTGGTCGGTGGCAATTGATTATATTGGAAACAATAAGTTAATTATGGTCGCTGAAGTTGACGTCATCTGAAAAGGACTGATCGGTGGTAATTGACTAATTGGTAGCAATAAGTTAATTGGAGTCGTTTTAATATGAGGAGAACTGGATAAGACCTATCGGTGGTAATTGATTATATTGGAATCAATAAGTTAATTTGAGTCGTCTAAGTTGAAATCAACGTGGTATGACTGGCAGTTAGTTGATGGATTTCAATACAGTAAATTGAAGTCGTATACATTGAGATGTGGAAGGCAATGGCTTAATAAGGGTCAACAGATTCGATGGCGAAAATTTGAAATCATTCGTCGTCAATTGGCTCATATTTGACACAAACTAATTTCATTGAATATCTTTGATTGAATTAGATTCAGAAAGTCGAAGATTATTAGCGCTTGAGGAAGGAACCCGGGTCCAACGCAGAATCGAATGCATTTGCAATTGGAGGATAGAGGACCCTGGTATTTGTCGTATCGTCGATAAGGTGAGTGAACGGAGGAAGAGGTGAGGTATTGAAAGCGAAGGGACGGTACAAATACGTGTGTCAAATGTTGGAGCGCTCGTGGTTGGACACTGAATGCATATCTAGAGGAAAGCGTTCGGCCTCTGATAATTTTTTCTACTTTAACCAGTATTTACTAAGAAGTTTTGAAGGGAATAACATATATGGTTGGGGTATCCCTTCAAATTTGGGGCATACGAAAAATGTAAAACACTTTCGTTGCTTTTATCTCCGAACGTAATAGATAAAAATATTTACAATTCATAATTTTCTCAATAATATAGTACCATTTATGAATATACAAAAATAATATTAATATGTTAATTTTTTGAACAATTTTTTTTTCGAAAAATACAAAAAAGTTTTTGTCTGAGCGAGTTTTCACTACAATGTCTTCCAATTTATAAAAGGTAGATACAAACAGTAAGCAACTGATATGTTTGGAAACATTACTCAGGAACAGATTTTAGATCCATAATTCGTTTTACAAAGCTCTTATATTTTTTGAGCAATTGTGCTGTCAAATTGTAGAATATAGTAACATTTCTATCTTTAAAGTTTATAATGCTTTTATCCCAAAAACTACAAAGAATGTTAGCCGTAATCAAACTTATATAGACTTGGTGAGAAATATGTATCTTAATTTATTTACCAAGGCATGTTTTATTGGTTGTAAACGAAAAAAAACAACTAATAAACTTTCTAAACTTTATTGAAGTTTTATTTTGCAAACGTTATTCACTATAAATCATTTCGACTCCATCGAACACAAGCTACCACTTGATGGAGCCGACATAGCTGAAATTTTTACTTTTCCCACTTACATAATATAACTGCAGGAGAGTACCGTCACAGGGTTAAAATTTGAATTCGACTTTTAGACAAAACATCACGTTTCAAGCATCACTTAACTCGATCCGAACGTATTTAAGGTGTTGTCCTTGTCTCTGTGTGATATATGTCAGTGTGTGTGTATGTTTATTAATGTCATTATTGGTGTGTGTGTCCGTGAATCTGAAAAAATGATATTTTATGAACGAAATTAGCAATTTGAGAAAAAATTGGTACTGTTATTATAATCAGTGAAAACTGGAACACTAATGATACCAGAGAGAATAATTTGAAGAACCCCACATTTCGAATTTTTTTTTGTTGATAAATCATTAGAAAGTCATATTGTTAATCATTTTTTAAGCAATTCATCATTAGAAAGATATATGGCATCCACTTTAAAACGTTAGCATGAACCGTTCATGAGATATAGCACGTTTATATAACTTTTTAAAACGATATATATCATTAAAATTCCTGGAAATTATCCTTTAATAGCATTAGCGATAGATTTGGTGGAATATCGCTAACTTGGTGACATTTTGAAATGCGACCAAATTCACGAAAATGTCGCCAAATTGGCGAAAATGACCCCGAAACTGATACAAATCCAATACTTTTTAATGACAAAAATCATTTAATATACAGACAATATGGTTTCAATATTTCTAATTTTCAAGTTAGTATACATATTCTGATGTATTTCTATGTTCATATAAAATAATCAATTAAGTTTTTAATACTTTCCAACGTAGTTGAAAAGTGTTTATGACTTTGTTCATTTTGTCTGTCTGTCTGTCCGTTCACACGACAACTGCCGTAAAAATGACTTTATCAAAATTAAATTTTAGTATGTTGTTCAGACGGTCTGTGGGACCTATGGGAATAAAAATGAATTATAACGCCCAAATGGTTTTGGTTTGAACACGGGTTGAAAAACTGAAATGCATTGAACCCTATGGGACCTAAATTTTTCAAATATTTTTTAAGCAGGTTTAAAATTCACCCATTGCTTCTACAATTTTAGGACATATTCAAATTATCCCATAAAAAATATGAAAAAAATGTCAGCAAAATATATTTAGTAGTTATTTAAATAAAAATTAAAATAATAATTACATCCATATTACACGAAGAGATCACGTGACCAACTTAAAAAAGATATGGTATCCATCTTGTGTCTAAATCATGATTTTTAAAGTTCTTTTTAATTTATATTTAGTGCTGTAACTCTCCTAAAATCCCTTTATTTTTGCTTAAATTCTGTGCATCTACCTGTACATTCTGAAACAATGCGATTACAATATATTTGAGTTTAAATAATCATTGAACTTTGATTATTTCTACAACGAAGCCTAATTTTCACTGAATGTGAACAAATAAAGATGTAGGATGAGTTGAATAAGAATTGCTGAATTTCATTAAAATTATTTAGCTCTGGAGTCCGCAATATAGCTGATTTGAATTAAACATTCATTGATTTTACATTGTGAAGCAGACGATTTTTTCGATGAAGTTTTAAGCATAGAGTTACATTACTTGTACCTCTCCATGGTTTTAAATTTTTAAATAAAATAAATTATTGTAGTATTATGATGAATAAAAGGAATGGAATAAAAGTGTATGAATGAAATATTTACGCTTTCACAAAGAGAACAAGACAATTTATATTTCAATGACGTCATTTGAATTAAGTTAATTTTTTTCGACGACGTTTTAAGTTTTCAAATATAGAAAATTAATGTAGTATTGTGATAATTTTAAAAATATTACCGCTGAATGTATCCTATTTTAGAGATGTTTAAATAAAATTGCATTGCAATTGGAAAGTGTTTCACAATTAATTCGTTATGCATGATTGATCTTTCTTGTTTTTGCTTAAATTCTGTGCATCTACATATTGAAACAACGCAATTACAATATATTTGAGTTTAAATGATCATTCAACTTTGATTATTTCTACAACGAAGCCTACTTTTCACTTATGGAAAATGTAAACAGCAAAAGATGTAGAATGATCTGCATGAGAATTGCTGTGTTTCTTTAACACAAAATTATTTAGCTCATGGAATCTGCAATATAGCTGATATGAATGAAATATTCATTGATTTTACAGAGAGAAGGACGATTTTTTCTATGGAGTTTTAAGCATAGATTTTAATTACTCGTACCTCCATGTTTCTCAAGTTTTTAAATAAAATAAATTATTACAGTATTGTGATGAATGAAATAAATGGAAAAATGTTCATGAATGAAATGCTGATTTTATAGAAAGAGCCAGGCGTGTTATATTTCAATGACGTCATTTGAACAAATTTCATTTGTTTTCGATGAAGTTTTCAAATACTCGTATAATAAATTACTGTAGCATTATGATAATTTTAAAAATCTTACCGAGGAATGTATCGCATTTTAGAGACGTTTAAACCAGACAATTTATATTTCAATGCCGTCATTTGAATGAAGTTCATTTTTTTCGATGAAGTTTTAAGTTTCCAAATATAATAAATTAATGTAGTGTTGTGATAATTTTTAAAATATTACCGCGGAATGTATCGCATTTTAGAGTTGTTTAAATAAAATTGCATTGAAGTTGGAAAGTGTTTCATAATCAATGCTTTATGCATGATTGATCTTTCTTGTTTAAAGATTGTATGTACTTCTAAAGGTTGTTTTTAATAAAATGCCTTTTGTAATCTATTGATTTGTGATCTATCCGCTAGTAGTAGTAAATAAAAATATATCTGTTTTGAGGTTATCTAAGGGATGCCTATATGCCTGCCGTCAAAGCCGACCTGCCGGGCTATAAATAAAATCAATTGAAATGTTGACTTGAAATAGCAGAATTATTTACAATTCACTCTTAAAAGTTATTTTAATCTCAATATTTTTCTTAGATAGTTCAGGACCTACTTAAGCATCTAACCCACACTCTGTTTTGTATATATTGCAAATGAACACCATTCTAATACCCCAAGAAAACTCCGAATGCTAAAAATAGGAGTGAACAAATGTGACCAATATACATAAATTACCAATATACATAAATGTGACCAATATACATAAATTACCAATATACATAAATGTGACCAATATACATAAATGATACATGTCCCCGTTATTCTCTATCAAATTTTGAAGATATTTTCTGAATAATTCTTATTTTTAATAACATAATTTTCAGGAATTTTAATTCGTTTAAGACCGCAATAACCCTTGCCTGGGCTCCTATACAAAAGTAAAGTACTAGGTGTCATTTTTTATTAATTGAGAATATATACGCTGGACCCCAAAAGTTAAGCTCGGAATTGTAAATTGGGAATAAATCATGTTCTTCACCAATTGGCATCAGATTCTACAGGAGAATACTTGGGTGAGTTATTTAGTCATACAAAGGAGGATTCAAGTGATTCTTAATATCAAATATGACCTTCCAGATCTTAATACAGTCTTAGCAATGACAATTCAGCATCTCAATCAAGTGATCCAGAGGAACAAAGGGCAATGACTCCCATTCTAGTGTAAAAGTAGTTTGCAGTTCTTGGACGGTGGTGTGAGAGGATAGAAGAGGAGATAGATCTTACGAAGGCATTCTAATTCTTTTCAGTAGGATTAGGATTTAGGGAACGTTCTGACCACTCCATAAGTTCAATACTTTCTTTCGAAAGCCTGCTTTCTACTCCATGTAGACGAGCGTGTCATACAGTAAACAAATTAGATGGATTTATACGTTTAAGCCGCTCTAGAACACGAATCCACTATTTTTAGCGTGATGTCTGTTTGTTTGTGGGTATGTGTGGCTATGTGTTTGTTTGTCTGTCTGTCTGTTGAATGTATGTATCCAATCTATCTTAACATATATTCCAAGAAATTCCATAACGTTTGGTTGTTAAGTCACTTTCACGTTTTCCAGATGGATTTCCGATAGAATTGTCATCAGAAGATACACATGGAGTAAAGTTGCTTGTTTTAAAAGTAATAGAATATTACAATAGAATAGTTTTAAAAGTAATAATTTTAGCCAAGCCAAGACGAATCGTTTCAGGGCGCCTGTACCGGGGCACTTATTCTCACATCGAATTTATAGCAAAGGTCCGATTTTAGTAGCATTTCACATTTCAATGGTTTTTCTGCGTTCCTGATGCAGGACTTGGGTTGTTGGTACTTTCGATGTAGTTGTTGGTAACGGTGTCTTGGCATTGGCCGACTGACTAGAAGAGATAAGAAAGGGAGTGGGGCGAAGGGAAAGCTCAGACCTGGAGATACTAGAGTCCAGTTAAGTTAAGTAACAACAGACGATGAGAGAGTATAAATCTAAGTTTCAATCATGAAAAAATAAATTAAAATTAAATTAAATACGCGAGTGGTTTGCAAGCGGGCTGGCGTCAGGAGAAGCTAGCTAAAAAACAATCGTGCCATGTCAGTGAGTTTTGATCTGATGACGAGAAGGCGCAGAAGTGGCGCCATCTATCGCCGTCATTTATATCGAATTCAGCTAAGTGACACCAGATTGGGGAGACAACAGACGATAGATAGCACTGTCGGAGAGACAGAGACGGAGACAGAAAGACGGAGACAGAGAGAGAGACAACAGACGGAGAGATAGCACTGTCGCTTCCGCAAACCTCGGTTTCTTCCAAGGGACTTTTAACGGTTCGATCAGAAAATGTCTGGGACGCCGCTTCCATAGATAACTAAGCAGTGGCGGCTCGTGCATAGGCACTGCGGGAGTGACAGTGCTCTCTCTCTCGAAGCCTCGCGTGCAGCTTCCTATGTCCGCATGCGCACAACGGTCAAACACCACGCTTCACAGTTCCAGCGGCGTGGTGTTTGACTGTTGTACGCATGCGCAAGTAAGAAGCTGCACGCCAGGCTGCGAGGGAGGGATAGCACTGTCGCTTCCGCAGTGCCTCTGTACGAACCGCCCCTGTAACTAAGGGAAGTGTTGTCGTAGCTTTGGTCTGCGTCTTTCAAACATGGTTTGCTTGAATTCTTTTTGTAGAAATTTCGAGTGAATCGTATAATCTGCTCTACAACTTTAGAGACTTTGAGGTCATGGTGA
This sequence comes from Amaurobius ferox, assembly GCA_951213105.1. Lineage (NCBI taxonomy): Eukaryota > Metazoa > Arthropoda > Arachnida > Araneae > Amaurobiidae > Amaurobius > Amaurobius ferox. The sequence goes on from OX578135.1 coordinate 94,940,702, forward strand.
ATGATTTCGTTTTGTATAAATCAAGGAGCATTCACAATGCATCGTAATGCTTGTTTTGGAATACTTGCAATTTCTAAATGTGTGTATTTGCAGCCGACCCTCCAGACAGGGCAGGCATACAAAAACACTGGTGCAATGATTTGGTTGTAGATAATAAGCTTATTATGGGTGGAGAGATGGAACTTTCTACCGAGAAGTGGTACGAGGGCGGAGAAGGTTTTCTTCACAGTTTTTAGTTTATCTGCGATATGCTCACTGAATGGCATATGGGAGTCAAGGGTGACCCCCAGGTACTTCACATAGTTGCAGAAAGGGATGGGTTGAAAATTTTTAATATGAAATTATGATTAACTTCCCGGTAGTTGGGTTTGAAAATGCACACTGCACTCTTGGATGCAATAATTTTGATTCTTTACGTCACGAACCAGTGCTCAAGGCTATGCTTGATGTAGCTTTGAAGTGTGTTGATAGCGTTGTGTGGTGAACAACTGCGAGCAATCAGTGCTGTGTCGTCTGCAAAGACAGCCAGCTTAACTTGGGGTATCTTTGGTAAGTCGTTGATATAGATGTTGAATAGCAAGGGGCTGAGGTTTCCCCCTGCCGAACACCGGCCTTGATTGGTCGGATAGAGGAGAGAGTTTGATCAACTCGAATGCGGAAGGAACGATTAGTGAGGTACGATCGCCAGAAGTTGAGCCGAAATGCCAAGTCGCACCAACTTGGAAATGAGACCAGGAATAAACGTTTTATCAAACACTTTTCTAATATCAAAATATACTATGCTGGTGTACTGCCTGTTGGAAGAGTTATCGTAGATAGTTTCGACTACACGCAAAAGTTGGGATTGCATGGAATGAGCAGACCGAAAGCTGTGCTGATCAGGAGAATTCGGTCTTAGAAGATCTCACTTGATTCCTAGATGTCACTATAGCTAGAAAACTTGAAGTGCTCACGAAGTCAACATTTAAAAATTTAGCTCAATCAGAATTCTGACGGGAGTTAATTTTTAAAATTGAATGTTTCCAGATTACTTCCTCCCATTTAAAAATTTGTGAGTCTATATACAGAGAATTGGAGCTTTTAAATGACGGTTTATACTTACATGTAACATTATATGAACATAGATGGGTGAATAGGACAGATTTCCAAAATAAATGTTCTACATGTGTCAAACTATACAATCGATGTTTTTCAATTGAAAACAATTATAGACTGTTATTTTTATTCCTTATTGATATTATTATCTCTTATTGTGTATCCAATTTGACAAAGTTATCATTAATTAAAATTTTCATCGGGAAATAAGGAGACATCCAAAATTCAACTTTGCATGCAAATAGTTTTTAAACATTTACCACTTCTACTCGAACACACCGCTGTACCGCATACAAGTTTTCTTACTGATTCATTCGCCTATAAGGGCTCTCCTTCTGGTGAAAAAAGTGCTCTGACAATAATGTGTTTGAAACTTATCAAGTCTACTGAAAATAGTGGTTTTATATAATCCTAGTTTATTTCAAAACTTAAAAGGCATGCTTATTTTTCCATAGATTTTGTCAGTAAAATATCTGTCAGGTCGGTAAAGTCACATTGACCTGTTTCATTTACCTTATTTAAGTGTTAAAATAACTTTTAACCAGTATCGTCTGCCTGTCTTTAATAGTTTCAAAAACAAACCATGGAATTTTTTTTAAAACCCCACTAAAGGATTTCTGTGCATCAATTCAATTTGTGAACTTCCCCAGGATTTCACAAGTGGTATAAGTCAGGAAATTTGACAATTTATTTCATCCAAAATTTGAATTTTCACGTATCAAATTTTTCTTTAGTTTGACTAAATGACGTAATGACAACATTTTTGTAATTTGACATTTTTCGCTAGAGGGCTGTATGGAATATTAATTTCCTTAACTGTTTACAACTATATGGTACAGCATTTCAATTATTATTTCATAACTTCCTATCTTATTTAAATAATTTTTGCAATTGTAACCGTGGGTCTACAACCTACGGTTAAAAAAACTCTTCTACTGTTTACTTACTATGTGACATCCTGCATACAGATAAATTATAAATGCATATAACATTCAATATTGCATATAAGAGCAAATATAAATATTTTTTTAACTAATACACATGTATATATATATATATATATATATATATATATATATATATATATATATCCGATATAAATATAGAGAAAATGTTATTACAACATTTCCTAGATTTGTTTGCTTTCTGTTATCACATCTAATGAACCACTAATGAGCGAATGGATGCAAGTGATAATGACTGAGTCAGGAGAGAGAGAAAAAAACTGTGACACTAAAAATACAGATTAATTATTGAACTTATTATGCAGGGTCCTCATTATTTTTTTAAGTTCACGTAAGTTTATTATTAAAATTATATTCTTATGCTCGCTTATATATATATTATTAAAATTGTTTTCTTATTTGTCTTTCTTTTACTTTTAAAAGAATTTTGATTTGTATTTTTAAAATTGCAAATACCAGCATCTGTGGACCGGTTTCGTGCTTATTATACACTCCTTAGTATCATATAGCCGATTACAGAAGAAAAAAAAATACTTCCTATTTGTTACAATTTTGCGAACCGTTATAGGGATTAACAAGTCTTGTCCTATTATGCCATGGATTTAATTTTTTGATTAATCTCAGGCTGCACAAAACAGCAACGCATGAGTTTATATTTTCAGAAACCGCTTGCTGGAGGTGTTTATAAGGTTTACATTGCACTCCCAAGTTAATTTTTAGCAGTAATTTTCACGGTATCAAATACGCAATTTGTCAGATGAAAATTGTATCACTTTGTCGTTTTAATGCTCCTACAAGGAGATATTTTAACCTGGAACTATGTTTTAATGTGAATTCCTAACTACTACAAACATTATTTATACGGATTTACCCAGATTATGAAACGAATACCTATGAATCTTCAGGCTAGAACTGTATGGTCACATCTCTCGAAAAGCATTTGATGGATTTCTCATCTGTTTCTTAAATTTTAACTAAGTATCTATGCAAGTAAAGGCTAAAACAGTTAAATCACGTCTCGCTGAAAGCAACTCAAGAGCTATCCATCCGTTCCTTTGGATTTGAACAAGGCATCTATGGATCTGAAGGTAAGACTGAAAACCTTTGGTAATAAGTGGCCTTTGTAGTTCACGAGAATTCCTTCATGGATAAAATATCTGCTTCAAGTTCTAGGGAATATCATGTTATGAAATTTTATGGGTTTCCTGAAAGCACACAAATGACTTTTTCTAAATCTTCTCTACAGTAAAGGAATATCAGTGCTTTTTTTTTAGCTCAGACGAGGACTGTTTGTAAAATTCCTCTTTTCTGACTCTACTGAAAAAAAAATCTTGTAAGATATTCTTTATTTGGCATACTTAATTTTCCTTAACAGGAAACACAAATTTTTCATTTCTAATACAAATGTCTGCAGTTTATTTTTTCTTTTATACAATACTGTCAAACTCGTGTACGAGCGCGGGGAAATGTCAAAGAAAAGTACTGAGACAGGGTCAAAATCAGACTTTACATTCTTTGAGCAACCATGAATATGTATCAACCACTTATTTACTTATTACAAATGGTCCGGCACTTGATACATTTAATCATTCGCCCATACAGAATCGGTAACCATTTAGACGTCATATGACGCAGCTCCAACGTACTAGCTGGGGCACACTGCGCCCAACAACAGAACATTTATGCCAGCAGGTGAGACCCACAACCCGTCAGTCGAGGGAGCACAAAGAAACATTTGCCTTAACCTCTCAGCCACCGCGTCGCTAACCATATATTTATTGTTATTTATATATTCATATATGTATTTTGTTTAGACGGCAAGAAAATTGCCATCCAATTCAAACCGGAGCTGATGGGGGAGGGACCCTTATGGACTATACTATCCATCCTCTAAACCATTACTTCTCGGATGGGCTTTTGGACCTACAGATTTATCACATCCATACTTCGCATAGAGAAGGGGACTGGAAGCGTTGGGGATCAAACATGGTTCTACCGCGTGAGATCATCCTGCCTTATCCACTGGGCTATTTTGGCCCCGTATTTATATGTCTGTGGTATGATATCTTTCAAAAATTGGTCTGTTAAAATGAAATTTGGTACATTTATTTGGATCGATAAATGCAAGCTGCCGATTTATATTTAGAGATATAGAACAAAGAATATCATAGTGCATAATTATTGTAATAAATTAATAAATATTCTTTTTATACATAGGTTTTACCCAAATAGCGATTATAAGTTATAGCAGACTTTTATTAATTCTTAAGGCTTTTAATAGGATAATTTTATAATTAAAATCATTCAGTCATAAAACTGTGGCCCAGAATATTGTTACAAATGTATCCTTTGGATGCAAGAATCAGTCCAAATTTCTAGCTATGCAACTAATAAGTTTATTCAGAAGCACAGCGTAAACAGGAACAATATACAGTTAAACAACACTTAAATGCTCCACTAATTTCCTAAAATAACCGATACTTTCTCAAAACATTGACAAAAGCCATTTCACAAAATAGCCTCTATTTGTTCCCAAAATATTGACGAAATTCACAGTTCCATGTAACTCGTATCTCATCAACTCGTCTCCAACTGAGTGATGACTCCTTTTCATAGACTCTCCATAGAAACGTCTGGCACTCTCTCTTATCACATATTGGTGATTTCGAGGTGTTTCTTGAAGCTTTCAATAGTCGCCAAATGTCGTCAAATTGGAGATAAATCGCCAAATCTGGCAACCCTCCTATGGACTATAACATCTGGCGATCCTAGATGCTAGTCATGGGAAAGATTGTACGGGTATATTCTCCGTTCGTTTCTCAAAAGAAAAACTCCAGTGAGGGAATATTACACGCTTGAAACAATATCAATGTCATCTTTTATCATTTTTATTGGGGGTATAGTAATTTAAGAAATATATGAAGCAAATGTTTTTCTAAAACAATGTATGAATAAACTTTGATTTTATATTGATACTATATCGACAAAGTCTGACTATTTGTAATATTTTCCAAGAGAATAATCTGAAAAAAAAATACATATAAAATCCTCACGATCTCTGTTTTTACTAAACCCAATCAATTTCCTTAAATAATACTAAACATTTCCCGCTAAAATTACTTCGAATTAGAACAATACGAAAACTACAATGTTTCCCTTGTCACCGTTCTGACAGAAACACGGTGGACGAATCTTAATAAAGTTAATGGGCTACCTTAATAAACTCTTTTTATATTGAGTTTCGCAACGGCGGTGTTAATGATGTTATACTTTTATGTGTTGCTTCCTTTACCATAATTAGTATCTGCATGTTTATCTTTTTGGGGCATCGAATCTTAATGAGCTTCAACAATAAAATGACAATAATTAGTTTAAAAATATTTTGTGACGCAGTTTCTTTTTTTAAAAGACGACTAGCGGGAAAAAGACAGATAGCGGAAGAAAATAACCGGAGTTTGTTTGACAAACATGAAATTTTATGCCATGTTGTTACTCCTTTGAGTTTTTTTTTATATTATTTTTTTTCAAGCAGTGAGTTTTAAGGTTAACTATAAAATGTGTTGTTAATTCAAATTATAAGTGTTATATCTATATGAGTCTGCAAAGAAAAAATGTCACGGTGGACAAAAAGCTTTGTAAAACATATCTAAAGTTTGCCCAGATAAAGAATGAAGTAAATAATTGTATCGTGATATGCAAAAATTAACTAATTATATTACTTTTACGTTTCTACTTAAATAGAGATTATTGTTTAAAGAAGACTTTAAACTATTCCGAAAATGACTTTTAATAGGAAATTTTATAATTAAGGTCATCCAGTTGTAAAACTGTGGCCTAGAATATCAATATCATTTTGTCTCATTTTTGTTGGAGTAGAGCAATTTAAGAAATATTTGAAAAAAATATTTTTATGAAACATTTCAATAAACGTAGATGTTATATTTATGTTAAATTGACAAAATTTAACTATTTGTAATATTTTCCTGGAGGATAATTCAGAAACATTAAGACGTAAAACATTCAAATCTCTGTTTTTACGAAACCCAATCAATTTCCTTAAAGAATACTAAACATTTCCCGCCAAAAACAATTCGAATTAGAACAACAATACGAAAAGTACAATATTTCCCTTGTCACCGTTCTGACAGAAACACGGAGGACGAATCTTAATAAAGTTAATGGACTTCCTTAATAAACTCTTTTTATATTGGGTATCTCAACGACAGTGTTAATGATGTTATACTTTTATGTGTTGCTTCCTTCACAATAATTAGTATTTGCATGTTTATCCTCTTCAGGACATCGAGTTTTAATGAGCTTCAACAATAAAATGACAGTAATTAGTTTAAAAATATTTTGTGACGCAATTTCCTTTATAAAAGATGACAACTAGCGGAAGAAAATGTTTGCTTGTCAAACAAGAAATTTTATGCCATGCTGCAAATCCTTTGAGTTTTTATTTTTATAATATTTAGTTTCAAGCATTGAGTTTTCAGATTAACTATAAAATCTGTTGTTAATTCAAATTATACGTATGTTATATGCATGAGTCTGGAAAAAAAAATTGTCACGTTGGGGAGAAACCTTAAAAAACCACATTTGTAAAGTATGCCAAGATAAAGATTGAAGTAAACAATTTTATAATAACATGAAAAAATTAACTAATGTATTACTTTTTCATGCATGTATTTAATTTCAATAAATTGAAAATGACATTTTTATAAGATAAAATCTACTTTTCACTGATATTTCATATATTGAGAATAAACTAAATACGTTGCCATGAAAAGACGAAAATACCTACTTCAACTAAACTTTATTTTATGATAAATTGAAAATGCTTAAGAAGCTTACACTAAAATATTAACAGTTATGGAGTTTAATGATCCCAGTTGGATAACTTAAGGCTTGCTGCCATTTCTTTTCTTAATCTGAAAGTATATGGTTGTCTGAAGGAAGTGAAAGATCCAGGCCGTCCGACTCACCCTAGGGTATGAGCTGCTGGCTGAGTGGCCGGTGCCTGAAGGGAGTGTTAAAACGAAAATGCATGTAATACCGAAACACAAATTAAAGAGAATACAAATTTAAATATATTTAATGCATAATTATTTTTTGCCCTTTATTACTTAAAATCTCAAAAACCGTTTGTGTATTTCCCGATTACTTACATTAATAAATATGCGTTCATTTCCGATAAGTTCAGTTGCAAAAAACGTTTATTTTCTATAGCTTAAATTTCAGAAATGTTTTTCTTTACTTTTGTTAATGTAAATTTAAAAAGATTATTTATTCATTTTACTATAATTTAAATTTTTAAAAGAGGTTTTTACTTCTCTATAGTTTAAATATAGATACTTCTGTTTACTTTTTGCTGTGTTTAAATTTTAAAAAGTAATGCTTACATTTGATTATTTAAATTCTGAAAACAGTATATATTCAATAATTTAAATTTAGATCGTATGTAAAATGGTCAGAGCATAATCACAATTAGTGATGATACATGCTGAAAGATCATAAGAACAGAACATTTCCTATTATGTCACGTACTGAAAGTACCATAAATATCATAACTGACTGTTCATCGTTATATTTGGATACAAATATTCGTGTATGTGTGGGGAGGCGGGATGCGGTAAGCATTTTATATGAAATTTCATCATAAAGGAAAAATTAATGTTTCTTATTAAGAAACACATGGATTCCAGAACCAAAGAAACTTTTAACAATGTATTTCCTGAGTTGCAAACACAAGTATTCCACACATTGGAAACGTTTTGCGAGTTATATAGCCCCTCAGGTCAAAATGTTTAGGTTTTGACCTATATATCTATATGCATCGTATTTGAATACAGTTCACGGTGGGCGGAAGATTATTTTTCTTTGGTATTCGAATTTGCTTTCCATTGTATTTGCTAAACAAATTTTTGCACCAACTATTTCTAATGATCTTCTGTAGATAGAGCTTAGATAATGACTGATATGAATACAGTATGAACGTTCGAAATAGGTAAGGAGGTGCACTAACAATTTCCACTTTCTGTTCTTTTCTCTTCCTGTTCATAAATTTTCCTTGAAACTTCTATTTTTAAATAATCGCTATTTTTCAATAATGGCTATTTTTTAATAATCTCAAGTGCTTAAATGGTGACTGATATGGATTCAACATCAAATTTTGTAGTAGGTAGGATAGCTTTCTAACAACTGTCCCTTTTTGCTTCAACATTTTTCATTGAAACATCTGTTTTTCAGCATTGGCTATAGATATAGTTTATTTAACGACTTTATACGGATTTGACATTGTAATAAGATAAAGTTGTCCTTATCAAAAATTACTATGTCAGGACTTACCTTGATGCCTTCACTAAGGGTGGAGCATGTAAACTCCTGGTTCTCAAGCCGAAGAGACAAATACACAAAATATAAACAAACACACTTATCTGAATTGACCAATTTATTTAATATTTAAGTTATAGTTATCCATTTAAGTCCTGATTAATAATACTATTCATAAATCCATTATTATAGTACATCTAGCACTGACAATATTTCATTAATAAACATATTTACACGCATAATATAATTGACATATAAATTTCGACACTTTCTTTTAATCTACCGAAACTCAAAATAGTTCTATTAGTTTAAAATACAAGAACTCGTTATTACAACAGAGACTCGTACGAACTGATTGTTCATTATTGGAATAACCGTTAAATGTGTGCCTTCCGTGCTAATAAGTGACAAGTGAAACATATAAATACCTCTTCTCTCTTACATTCAACACTTATTCGCGCAATCACTATGCTGTAAGATACTATTGCACATCACATATCTGAGCCACCCTTTCTTTTTGCGTGCTCACTGTAGATATTTTTTTGCACAAGACCAAGAGACATGTTGTTAGTTCGTTCGAAAATTCAAGTCTTCTGAACTCTCTGGAACAAAACTTTGGGGCACTTTTTTATTTCCCCCTTTGGTTTCATACAACTCCTCCCATTTGTCGTTGATGCAGAAGGGAATGACCGCTGTTTATCTATGATTGTGTTGCAATTGGTCCCCTCTGCTGCATTTAGATAGCTCATTATCTTTCTTGGCATTTGTAATTGGGAGTGTAACATGCAGTACAAATATTGTACTACAGGCATTAAATTTTAGAATGGGTTGGATGACTTACTATGGTTTTCCACACCTGATTAGTAAGATATCACTTTTTATTAAAACAAGAAAGATCAATCATGCTTAAAGCATTGATTATGAAACACTTTCCAACTTCAATGCAATTTTATTTAAACAAGTCTAAAATGCAATACATTCATCGGTAATATTTTGAAACTTATCACAATACTGCATTAATTTATTCTATTAGAAAACTTAAACCTTCATCGAAAAAAATGAACTTCATTCAAATGACGGCATTGAAATATAAATTGCCTGGTTTAAACATCTCTAAAATGTTATACATTCCTCGGTAATAGTTTTAGAATTATCATAATACTACAATAATTTATTATATTTAAAAACAACTGAAATTAATTCAAATGACGTCATAGAAAAAATAACACGCCTGGATCTCTCTATAAAAACAGGATTTCATTCATAACTTTCTCCCATTCATTTCATTCATCACAATACTATAATAATTTATTTTATTTAAACATTTTATTTAAGACCATGGAGCTACAAATAATTAAACTCTATGCTTAAAACTTCATCGAAAAATATCGTCCTTCTCTTTATAAAATCAATTAATATTTCATTCATATCAGCCATGCAGACTCCATGGACTAAATTATTTTGTGTTAAAAAAATACAGGAATTCTAATACAACTCATTCTACATATTTTGCTGTTTACATTTTACATAGGTGAAAAATAGGCTTAGTTGTAGAAATAATCAAATTTAGATGAGCATTTAAACTCAAATATATTGTCATTGCGTTGTTTCAGTAAGTAGATGAACAGATTTAAAGCAAAAATAAAGTAGTTTTAGGACGGATACAACACTCAATATGAATTAAAAAGAACTTAAAAAAATCACGATTTTGAAACAAGATGGATGCCATATATCATTTTGAAGCGGGTCATGTGATCGTTTCATATCATGGTCACGTGATCGTTTCATATAAGAGATGTAATTATTATTTTAATTTTTATTTAAAAAACTACTGAATATATTTCGCTGAATTTTTTTTTATATATTTTACGGAACAATTTGAATATTACCTAAAATTTTCGAAGCAATTTGTGAATTTTAAATTTGCTTAAAAAATGTTTGAAAAATTAGGTCCCATAGGGCTCAATGTATTTCATTTTTTCAACCCGGGTTCAATACAAAACTAATTAGGTGATATTATTCATTTATATTCCCATAGGTCCTACAGACAGTCTGAACAACATACTAAAATTTCATTTTGTTTAAGTCATTTTTACGGCAGTTATCGTGCTAACGGACAGACAGACAGACAAACAGAATGGACAAAGTCATAAACACTTTTCAACTTTGTTGTAAAGTGTTGAAAATTACATTTTCCTTGTAACATTTGCAGAGTCCACTTTGAAGATAAGAGTTTGCAATTTCGTCCCAGTAGCTCAACGGTAGAACTTCAGCTAGCTAGTTTGGAGATCCAGAGTTCGATTCCAGCAGCAAGGCTCTTTACAATGGCGCCCGAACAAATCAACCCTGTAGGTTAGAGGACTAGTACGGATTCAGTGGACTCTGGAAGACTGAGCGCCGATTTCAATTTGAGAGGATAACGAGAACGCAGGATACTAATCTGGGTAAAAATAGTAATCACGTGAGGTTAGCCTGAAGTAAAAATACCCAGAGGTGGTCAGTCAGATTGTCGGTTGCCCGCCAATCTGACATTAGAGGGTGGAGAATGCAGAGTCCACTTCGATAAGAACTTGAAATTTTGTCCCAGTAGCTCAACGGTGGAGAATCATCTGGCCAGTTTGGAGATCCATAGTTCGATTCCCGGTTGGGGGGCAGCAAGGCTTCTTTACACATTTTTAAGCGTTGACTATTGAAAAAGCTTAAGTAGTAAATGATATCTATTAAAATTTGTAGAGTTAGCGGTTCACCAAAGATTTCCTCTTCCGTGTATTTCCCAATTTCGGTTAGAAAACATTTTATTTGCACATCTATTTCACTGAATCGACTATAAATAGAGCTTAGATGATGACTGATATGGAATTTTCCGAGGTACTACGCAGTTTCACTAAGGATTTCAACTTCTGTTTTTTTCCTTCTTCAATCACTTTGGATATTAACTTCTGGGTCTTCTCTACTTCCTGAAACATTTTTTTTAATCATCTATTTTCTCAGAATTAGCTATAGAGCTTAGATGATGATTGAATCGATTTAACATTAAATTCTAGTGAGAGTAGGGATCTCACTAAGGATTTTCACATACGGTTCCGCAGTTGTCAATTCCATTTGAAAAATGTACACTTCCCTTGCAATATCTATTTATCAGGATTTGCTATAGATAGAATTGACATGGTGACTGATATGGATTCAGCACCGTTCCAAGTTCTAAGAATTTTCAATTCCGATTTTTTCAAAAATTCGCATGAAGGTACGAAAAAAAGCTTGTATAAGAGAATAATAATTCATAATTGTTCCAGCGAAAATGACGTGTGCTTGCCACTACATGAAACTCCTTCATAAATGTATTTTATGCATACACTCGCTTAAGGTTTCGGCATTCATTTTAAACCATACTCTCTCGTTAAACTAAACATACATATAAAACAGCAAATCCTCACAACCATCCAAACTAGTCCAATTTTAAATTTGTGCCCAACCATGTTTTTCTAAATCTCTAATCAGCAAATTGCAATTATTAAGATTGCAATTATTGCAATTACTATATCTGATTACTAAGATCTTTTATAGTTTATTTGAAATGTTTTAATAGCTCAGTTATTCAATAAACTTTCAAATTTTATACAGCTTATACATTGACAAATCAGAACCATCTGTAATATTTTCTGCAGTAATACTTTTAAATAAATATTTTTAGAATCATGGTATCTTCCGTGCTCATCGAAATTGACTCGATTTGATTAACAAGGGCCGAATATTTCAGACCCGAAAAACAACGCCATATAAGTAATTCAAAATTAAAATATTTCTCTTGTCACAGCTCTGAGAGAAAGATGAAGGGACGAATCTTAATAAAGTTAATGGGCTACTTTAATAAACTGTTTTTATGCTGAATTTTGCAACGACGGTGTTAATGATGTTATACTTTTTATGTGTTGCTTCCTGCACTGTAATTACTATCTGCATTTGTTTATCCTTTCTGGGGCTTGAAATCTTAATGAGCCTTAACAGCAAAATGACGGTAATTAGTTTAAAAATCTTTTATGACGAAGTTTCCTTTGTAAAAGGTGACAGCTAGTGGAAGAAAATAGGTGTATTGTTCGTACGGCATGAAGAGCAGACCAAAAGAAGTTGATATACGGGTGACTTGATACACTGGAAATTGCAATGTGTGGCAAATGGTCCATATTGTTTGTGAGGAAATTTGACCTTTCATTTATGTCTACAGTCTGATAGCTTATTGTGCGATATAACGTTAACTTAGGGAATGCTATTTAAGCAAAACTATTTTTGAAATTGAGAAGTTAATAATATAATTTGTAGTTCTTCGATGTATTTTAAACACCTTGGATGTACTTTTTGACAATCTTTGAGATTGAGATCTTAGTGCGGCACTGAATAGCAAGATAAGCATAGGTTGTTGTTCACTGTGTTTGTCTACATAGTGAACACATGGTTAAAACACATTGGTTAAAACACATTGTGGTGCACACATTGGTTAAAACACACAGTGGTTAAAACACATTGTAGTTAAATTGTGATACAATAGTTCAGCGCCACATTGATACGGTATATCCCAAGTAGCATTTAATATTGGTCTAATTATTGGATCAATGTTATATATCTTGGCATTACATTGGAAATATTTCCAATGTAATACCAACATTGGGCAGATATTGGGGTTATATTGTTCTCCAATATTGGATAATATTTTCATTATATAAAATTACGCCAAAATTGGTGTTACATTGGAAATATTGGCGTAATATTGCTCCAAAATTGTCCTAATAATATAAGCCAGTATTAGGCCAATTCCATCAAAATGTCCATTTTCTTATATTGTTCCAATATTCGAATCGATATTGGATTGCTACCAAGGAACTAACCATAATTACATCCAATTAATAAGTTACTTTCCTTATATACATAATGTATAAGGACAGTATTGTGACGGGGTCGTAAATTCGAATTCGAGTTTTCGACGGGAGAGCACGTTTCAAGCATCCTTGATTAGGAATCAAACATGTTTGAAGTGATGTCTGTGTGTGTGTGTGTCAGTGAGACTGTGGAGACGATAACTGACAAACGAATGGACCGATTAGAACGAAATTTGGTACAAAAATCACAATCCGTAAACACTAGAAGCCTATTGTTTTTATACGCAATTGAATGTTCAGAACCTCCCTAAATTTTCGAGTGAAATTTTGAAAAAATCGTCAAATAACCAAAACTGCTAATAAAGTTGCGCAAGTAGACATTTCTTATGTAATTTTCCATTAGAAAAAGATTGACATAAATTTTAGAACGCTAACATGAACCGTTCACGAGATATTGCACATTTTTCCGAAAAATTATCAAAAAGTTATATAAAATAAAAAAAAACTTCCTATTGAGAAACATGTTCACTTTTCATATGTAATACCATGCGATAAATTGGATGACATCATTCTCGTGGATCTAGCTCGTTCCATTCATGAAAAAATATACTTTGAGTAATACTTTTGTATTTGAACGCCAATAGTCATTTATCTGCTGTAAGAATAACTTATTTCTCTGTCCATAACGCGAGGCGATATTTTGGGCGACGAATTTGGCGGAATATCGCCAACTTGGCGCCATTTTTAATTGTTGCTAAATTAACAAAAATCTCGCCAAATTGATAAAAATGACGCTAAATCAATGAAAATGACGACTAATTGAAGAAAATTCAATATCTTGGAAAGAATATAAGTATCTACTATAGAAATAACATTGTTTTAACTGTAAAAGTAGTAAATTCATTGCATTATATAAGGAAAGTCATGTGTTGCCCACATCAGATTTTTTATTATTGTGGAGGACCTTTACCTTGGGCATCAAGAAAACAACCTGTAGTTGCCATTTCCGGCACTGAAGCAGAATATATATCTGCAGCTGAATATTGTAAAGAGTTGGTATATCTGAAGGCACTGATTGAAGAATTGACCGGAGAGAAAATAGCAGCAACGGTGTATATTGATGATCACAGTACAGTTGAATTAATTCTGAAGGGTGTTCTAAATCACAAAATGTAAACATACAGATGTCAGATTTCACTTCATGGAGGAAAAATATGAGCAAAAAATTATAGATGTAAAATACAGTCAAACTTGTCATCAAATAGCTGCCATTTTAATAAAACATCTTGGAACTAACAAGTTTCCTATTATTTTTCGTATATACATAATGTATAAGGAAAGTATTCTGACGGGGTCGAAAATTCGAATTCGAGTTTTCGACGGGAGAGCACGTTTCAAGCATCCCTGATCACGAATCAAACATTTTTGAAGTGATATCTGTGTGTGTGTGTGTGTCAGTGAGTCTGTGGAGACGATAACTGATGCATGAATGGACCGATTCAAACAAAATTTGGTACAAAAATCACGATCCGTAAACACTGGAAGCTTATTGTTTTTAATCGAATGTTCAGAACCCCCCTAAATTTTCGAGTGAAATTTTGAAAAAAATCATCAAAAAATCAAAACCTTTAATAAAGTTACACAATTAGACATTTCTTTTGTAATTTTTCCATAGAAAACGATTGACATAAACTTTAGAACTCTATCATGAACCGTTCTCCAGATATTGCACATTTTTCAAACAAATTTATCAAAAAATCACATAAATAAAAAATATATAGTAACTATTGAGAAACATGTTCACTTTTCATATGTAATATCATGCGATAAATTTGGTGACATCATTCTTGGGAATCTAGCTCGTTCCATTCATGAGAAAAGATACTTTGAGTAATACTTTTGCATTTGTACTGCAATCTGCTATAAGAATGACTTATTACCCAGTCCATAACGCTTGGCGAAATTTTGGCGGAATGTTGACAACTTGGCGACTTTTTAAATGCTGCCAAATTAACGAAAATCTCGCCTAATGGATAAAAATGACGCTAAATCTATGAAAATGACTACTAATTGACGAAAATTCAATATCTTGGAAATAATATAGGTATCTACTATAAGAATAACCTATTTTTTTGCTGTAAAAGTAGTAAATTCATTGCATTATAGAAGCAAAGTCATGTGCTGCCCGCATCAGATTTTTTAGTTTGTTATTGAGGAAATTATAAGAACTTGCGTAAAATGAAGAAAATATGGTTAAATACTAAGAGAAACGTTATGAAAAGGCTAATATTCACATGAAAGAATGTAATTTGTCACTTAGAAAAGTTGTTGAAACATTTGGAATGGATAAAATGTTGCTTAAAATATAAAGGCAGAAAGGAAAAGTTTCTGGGAATAGAAATTGATCTCTCTAAAATCCGTAGGTTTTAAATGATCATTTGAAATTGCAGTTGAACTTATATTCACTGCTCAAAAATTACTATGTTGACGACATACGAAGTTTAAATTACGAATTAAAAGTGACTAACAATAATAAGATTCGGAGTATTTGGAGTAATATTGTTTTCAATTTAAATCGCAAAAGTTGATTGCATATATGAAAATCCATCCTGCGTTTTCTTTCAGATTTCTTGAATAATTGTTGCTATGGTCAGTGTTACAAGTGATGTTGATAATTCAGTCTCATCAATATGTATTTTCTACCGAATTTTCTACAAGAGACCTTCCTTTGTAAGCTGGTCCATTGGATGTATCTGTACAGCATATTAAAGAATATAATCATATGCTTTGATATGCTGTGTCGATGCAATTGTAAAAAATACATTTGTCAAGTCTGTAATAGAAAAATTGCCTCCCTTAGTGCTTGCTTAACTGCCCCGTCAATTCTATTAATAAGGGAAAACCGCTTTTGAAATGGATAAGGCAAAACTTATAACAAAGAAATGAAGCACAAATCACTGAACAATTCATAATACAGGATTTAAAGAATACGTTCCATCCCCTTTTTCAGTTTCAGATAATCCAACATCCTGCCCTTAAAGAGATGACCTGTTACGACTTTTTTCGTGTTCATTCGTCAAACGTCCGAAGCAAAAACAATCAAGCTTAATCAAATCACTTCGCATTGCGCCAGAAGATAATCACGTAATATTAAGGTTATAATATTCCTGCATGCATGAATTCAATTTTAATAAATCGCAATTGGAAGTTGTAAATAAATGAAACACTATATTTGACTGCTACTTGATAAATTGTGTGACAGAGAAGTACATTTGACAACTTTGAAATAAAATTAATTGGAGCGTGGCCAACTCGATTTTTTCATAGCAGAATCCAGTTGTAAGTAGATTGGTTTCTTTATATTATTTATTTATTTATTTTTTGCAAATTTTACATTAAAGAATTTGAAAAATGTGTATTGTTGGTGAAAACGATCACAATTATAGTATCTCTCTTATCATTTTGGGCTTAAAAGAATATTTCGATTGATAGAAAGTTTGCCACTGTATCCCCCTTGGGGGGTAACTCCCCCCCCCTCCGATAGGTTAATGATGACATTAACAAAAAAATTGTATCGAGGCTATTTCTCACTACAATTATTGAAACTGTAAAATTTCGTGATCATTGAATCATGAACAACCCATTTTATGCATAATTGTCCTGTGCTGCCATGTTAAATAACGTTTCGAAAAACTTTCTATGTTTTCACTCGAATTTCGAAAAATCTATCTAGTTTTAGGCTTTTTGTTAACAGAGCTGGATAAAATGTTTATTAAAAATCCATTAATATATTTAAGGCAACAATGTTGTACGCAATAAATTGACCGCAAACAGACGACAGATAGATCTCACTTCGTCCTGAACACGTGTCAAAACGTGTTCAGGAGGTCCTAAAATATGTATTGGTATCAAAATTTCTAAATTTTCGTAACGAAATGATTTCTCTATATTATATTCTGCAGTATGAGAAAAGGAAAAATTTTCTCCGTTTACTATTTTCTTAATTGAATTCTAAATGAGTTGTAAGGGCTTAAGCACCCTAGAGTAAAATTTTCTTTTTTTAATAAATTCTAAAATGAATTGCCTTGCGTTTACCGGATCCCAATTAAGCACTCCAAACTTATATATTACAGATACAGATAACACCATTCGATTTCCAAATCGCCAGTTTTGAAATTATATCATTTCTGCGCTCCGTTTTGGACTATGCGCGACTATGCCAATTATACAACTCGAATGTAATAAGCCCTAAATATGATCCTTAGCTACACCGTAAATGACCGCTTTTGATACGCCCTAAATAAACACGCGATCGCCGATCTTTGGCAGAACGATACAATGAAAATATGCAAAAAAGATAAAAGTTCCTTTACGCCCGATGTATAAATCAAAAAATTATTACCATCTCAGCGAATTTTCATCCTTTACATCAAGAGTTGGCACAATTCTCTTAATGGTAATATAATATCAAATTAAAGAAATTTGTGCGGAATCTTTTAAATTCACAAAGTTAGAAAATGTATAAATGAAAATGCACTGAGTGTGCAATCAGCTGTTTTTCCGTCAAGCCGAAATTATCCGATTTTACCAAAACACCTTATCATCTGCGGCGGCGGCAGCAAAAAAAAAAAAAAAAGAACAGGTATAATTTGACAAATTGGCCCTAAATGGGATTTTTGACTTCGTATGATCCGAGGACCTGAAGTACATTTACACCGAATTTGGGTGATGTCTAAAGCTCGATATTCTTCAAAGGACCAGCACAGACATACATACGCATACACAGACATCTTATTTTACTCTGTTAGATAGTTTCAGACAACTTTGCCCTTGTTTTTATAGAATAATAATATGTATTCATGTGGTAAATTTTTGTGATTACTTGTTAGTATTTTTACTTTTGCTTTCAATACGACATAATGTGAAGCGAACTGCATGTTGAACTGCAGTAGGACAAGTTTTAAACTCAAATTTTTCAGTAATTTATTAAACTGTTGTTCAACTTCTATTAAACAGAACATAACTGGCAACCCGCCACATTAATTTATTTTGCACTTTAGTTTTTATTTCTTATATTGATTCAGCGATGAATCATTAACAATCATAGCAATTTTAACAAAAATATAGCCACAAACGTTAGACAATTAGTAATACAACCATTTGCCAGTGACAGCCTTTATCTTATTTATCCTGAAGAACGATTTTTCCCCTTTTGCACCTAAATCAGTTGATACTTTTGCATGATCATTTAATTCTTCTTCTACAAAAGTGTTTTGATTTTTAGTTTACCTAAGCAACAGTTTAATAGATTTATTTTATCTTTTTTAGACAAAAAATTTAAAGGGTATGATAAAGTATTTTTTTTTATTTTGTAATTCAATACCATTTTGCTCCAGTTGTCATTTTGATAAAACGATTTATAAAAGAAATCTGATGAAGGCAGCACATGACTTTCCATACACAATGTATTAATTACTTTATTTCTTTCATAGCTCGTTAACGGTGCACAAATTCCTCGGAAGAATATTTCTGACATTAAATTAACATCCGTAAATTGATATTTTTTGCAATTTTTTTTTAATTTTCGCTTTTGGCCATACCTTCTGCTGCTTAACCTTCTGCTGCTATTTTTATCCTCCAGGTTAGCTCTTTGGGTGGCCTTTCAACTCCTTATTTTGAAATTGATGCTCAATATATCGGAATAGACTGAATCCGTGCTAGTCGTATTAGGGCCACTTCAAACATTTATTATCTTTGCACTAACCTGCAGGGTTGATGTGTTCGGGTGCCGTTTTAAAGAAACTTGCTGCCCCAATCGGCAATCGTACCATAGATCTTTGTACTGGCCAGCCGACAATCTACTGTTGAGTTACAGGACTGAATTGCAAGCTCTTATCGCCGAAGTGGACTCTGCATTCACCACCCTCAAATGTTAGATTTATGTGCAATTGCCAATGTGACTGGACACCTCCTGATACTTTTACCCCAGGTTAACCTTCTGCTGCTACTTTTATCCTCCAGGTTAGCTTTTTGGATGGCCTCTCACCTCCTTATTTTGAAATCGACGCTCAATATATCAGAGTCGACTGAATCCGTGCTAGTCGTACTAGGGCCAGTTTCAGACCTCCAACATCTTTGCCCTAACTTGCAGGGTTGATGTATTCGAGCTTCATTGTAAAGAAACTTGCTGCCCCAATATGTAATCATGCCACATATCTTCGTACCGGGCAGCCAATACTCTGCGTTTGAGCTACAAGGACGGAATTGCAAGCTGTTGCCGAAGATTTGATTCTGTACAGCGTCACATAGCTTTCCCTGTTCATTATAGGAGATATAAGAGGGAGTAATATATAAAAAAGTGTAGAGAAGAGTTATGTAGAGAAAGTAGTATAAGTGAAACAAGTTTTTACATAGCACAATTATTTATCGATAAACCTACTAAATTTTTTGAAACTTTGTTTTACAGTTTTTAACTACAGTATTTACATATATTGCATTGACAGACATACACTCATATACACACAGAGGCCATGCTAAAAGTAGTTTTTTTTCGCGTTTCAGTGTCCTATCAAACTCCGATGCACGAACCATCTGGCATATTCTTCTTGATAACAAATTAAAAACATCAATAATATAATCGTGTTGTTGTTGCCTCTTCACTCGCGAAGCTCAATATATTTTACTAACAAGGAGAGAACAAACAGTTCCTCTCCGAAAACATCGACTATAAATAATCGAAAAATTAAAACAATTCTCTTGTCACAGTACTGAGAGAAACACGGGGGACGAATCTTAATAAAGTTAATGGGCTACCTTATTAAACTGTTTTTACTTTGGATTTTGCAACGGCGATGTTAATGATGTTAGACTTTTTACGCGTTGCTTCGTTCACAATAATTAGTATCTGCATGTTTATCCTTTCTGGGGACATGACGTCTTAATGAGCTTCAACAACAAAATGACATTAATTGGTTTAAAAATCGTTCATGATGCAGTGTCTGTTGTCGAAGCTGACAGGAAGAGAGGAAAAAGATAGTCGTAGTTTGCACAGCACGCGAGGATTTTTAAAATAAGATGATGTTCTTTATTGTTCTATTTCCAACATACAGTGTATACAGAATATCACACATAGTTCCTACATACAGGGTAAGTATTAGGACTGGTCAAAAATTCGAATTTGAGTTTTTACCGAAAGAACTTTGAACTGTCCTGATAAGAGTGCAATTCCGAATTAGCCTACATTTTTATGCTGTATGCTTACAGTCTAATGGCATGGTCCAATTAAATGTTCTTCTTGTATGGATCTCTTTATCTAGAGCTAATATATATATATATATATATTACGATGGAGTCGAACTTTCGTTACATTCCTAAAAAGTCATTCCCTCCTGAAAATCAGTTCTTGGAATGTGGCACTATTTTTCTTCCACAATGGGCCATCATTTATCCCGTCTGTGAAGAAAAAGAAGGATTTTCTTTTTGCCAGATATAAATTAATTGGATGATGGAGCGTCTTCCTCTGTATGGAGATGTAATATTAGCAAAGGATATTGTATTATCTTCGTATCATTTATATCGTGAAACTAAGTTAGCTTTAACGTTATTTCATAATGAATTAATGGTTACACATTAATAGAATTCATCAATGCATTATTTAAAACTAGGTGGACATGACAAAGTAGAGGATTGTTTTATTGTACAATAAAAGTACTAAGGTTTACTTTTTTATGTATTATTGTAAAAGCACCGTTTATAAACTTAACTTCTCTAGGGACCTAGTATATAAAGGGTTGAACTGTAATTATGTTTAATCAAAATTTTGCTTCTGGATTGGCTACACGCCAAGTTTAACAACACCGTTGATCAATTATTGATTTTTAAATTGATTTATTATTTTATTCTGTATATGTATTACAAAATAGTGATACATCTTTAATAAAAGGCATGATTACTCAGAATTGTAATGTATGCCTTGAAATAAATTACACATTGCAATTCTGGATTATTCCGCAAAATTAAGACGACATAGAATACTAGGTTGAACGTATGAGTCGATTTAAACGGCAAAAAAGTCTTTCTTCTTTAGGATAAATAAGACCACTATTATCAAAAATGTTAGGAATGCATTTAATCACGTGGCCTTTGTTGCCTCAATTAATTAGACGAATAAAGCTCTTTTCTCTTTTGAAACAGGTTCATACCTTAATATAACCTTATGTGACGCACCTTAAAAGTTTTTACTCGGCAGATACTTAACAAAGATTTTATTATGCAGATATTAAACAACGTCTTCATATTACGGATACTAAACAAAGTTTTTACTTAGTAAATGTGGTGCGCTTATTAAAGAAAGATAATTATATAATATAATACTGCTAAATTGTTAAATCATACTTAATATGCATAGCCGTAAATTGATCGTATTCGTGGAACTCATTATTAAATTATACATTGCATTGTTTGCCGCTATTAAATCCCTCCAATTATATATCTTCAGCGCGAGTTCTGTAAAGGAATATTAATTACACAATGCTACTCCATTAATTGCACCATTTTAACTTTAACAATAAATCATTTATTAACAACATAAAATACTTATTGGATTCATTGCACGATTATTCATATTATTTCGGCGGAGAGAGACAATGTGAGACCATTATTAAAAATACCTAAAATGTATTTAAGACCTAGTGTATTATTTGAGGAACACATACCTTCAAGACTGTCTAGACTTGGCCACCTGCACGTACTTCGCCGATCATATTACTGAAATTAACTCGAAGTGTAATTCACCCACTCGTAGTTCGGCGATCATATTTTACTGCTGTCTATGTGTTAATATCAAATACTTCTGGAGCCTGTAATCTGGACATTGCCGTTTTTGTAGAAGTCATACTGTCATCTCTCTCAAATTCTAAGTCGTATCTTTCTGGAAGTCAAAGTCGTTCTCTACATTTTATGTCACACCTGTAGTCTACATATCTAGTCGTTCTTGCTTTAAGTGTTGTGCTGTTCTTATGTCACAGGTTGTGGCTGTTTTGCCTCAGGTCTGACTCTCCTCTTTCACTCCTATTGGTCGCCTTCGGGCTGACGCTACAAGCATATTCTCAATTGATCAACCTTTTACCCAATGTCGTTGCTTCACCTTATTCTAAGATTCGATCGACCCCTCTGTCTCGACGCCCCTAAATTTATGATTTTAGTTGACCTTTGGGTCAGCGTGTCGTAAAGATTTTTGGAATATTTTTGACATTAAAGGTTTTAATAAAATTCAAATTGAAATTTAAATAGTAATTTTGAATAATAGACATAGGGAAATAATCAAACCGAGGAATAGCGAACAAACAGTTATTAGCGATTGAATATTTAATTATTTCTTGAATTTGACGTAATTTTAATGTTCATTCAAGCGGTATCCTTAATACTTTTGGTTTGACCAATAGTTCGTACTCATACGGAATTTGATAAATACTTCAATTGTTGAGTTTTTAAAGTAAATTTTTCTTTATTGATTTAATACTATGTAAAGAAAAAAATTGTTCTCAAAATATTCCATTTAGAACGTTTTTTATTGGAGCGAAGTGAACGTAGCTCCCAAATGTCATAAAGTTTGTGCAAATTTCTCAATGTCAAAATGTCTGTGTAAAAACATCACTTTTGAAAAGCCATTCAGATTTTGAGGAAATTTGTTTTATTATTAGTGGTCAGTGAGTAAGATAGCCCTTAAAAAATAAATACAAATTAGCGTCATTTGGTGACAAGTCATCACAAAAATGCAATAAAATGAAAAATCAACCATTTTTTTTATTTAATGTGCGAATCATTAAAACATTATAATAATCTGAAAACATGAAATGCGGATCTATTTTATTGCCACCATTTTTATATGTGAAGAATAAATTACTAATGAAGATGATGTTATAATTTTTAATGACAGAATTGAAAGATGCCAATTTGAATACAAACGACTGGATTAAGTGCATATATAGAGACATGCAGGTTTTCTTGCATCTGCGAAATTGCGATTCTAAAACTTCACAATAGTAACTTTTTGAACCTTTGGGAAGAAAGACCCGGTGTATGTATAAACTGAACCATAAATTTCCTTCGAAATTAAATTGGCGAAATATCTGTATGTAATATGCTGAGCGAAAATATAATTAATTATATAAACACCATGATTTATATGTATATCTATCTATATCTGGGTAACGCTGCTACAAAATGTTGCCAATGTTTCAATTACGGATACACATTTCATGAACGCTGGAGCTTTACGTAGCGTATGGCATCAGACACAGAAAGTGAAACCATGATGTTCTTTTATTTCTTATCATTTTATAAATTTTTTATTTGAGATATGCGACTCAACTAGATGAACAAATTCAACAAAAATATGAAACTTTATTGCGTGTTTTTTTATTTATTACTTATAGGGCAGAATGCCCGCGGGTCTCACTAGTGAAGAATAAATTACAAATGATGATGCCGTTATAATTTGAATGACAGAATTGAAAGATGAGAATTTGTATACTAACCAGTGGATTAAGTGCAGGCATAGAGATATGCAGTTTTCCGTGCGCCTGCAAAATAACGATTCTGAAATTTCAGGACACTAACTTTTTAAACCTTTGGGGATAATGACCCGGAGTATGTACAAACACAAGTCTCATAAACTGCCTTCGAAATTAAATTATTGAAATAACTATATGTTATATGCTGAGTGAAAATATAATAAAGATATATTTTGCAAGGCACTAACAACTTGGATATAGAACAATTAAAAATTGCAAGATTGCCGAATATCCCACCAGTTTTCAGTTCAGCTGCGGGAGAAGAAAGAAAGCTAGATACTGAGTGAAACGAGTTTTCAGTTCAGCTGCGTGAGACGAAAGAAAGCAAAATACTGACTGAAACGAGTTTTCAGTTCAGCTGCGTGAGAAGAAAGAAAGCAAAATACTGACTGAAACGAGTTTTCAGTTCAGCTGCGTGAGAAGAAAGGAAGCAAAATACTGACGAAACGAGTTTTCAGTTCAGCTGCGTGAGAAGTAAGGAAGCAAAATACTGACTGAAACGAGTTTTCAGTTCAGCTGCGTGAGAAGAAAGAAAGAAAGATATTGACTGAAACGATTTTTTTAATTTGAATTTTATTATTAGTAAGAGAAAATGTACCGGGAATTAAAGCAGAATTTCAACGAATTCCTTCATCACATTTTTCAAAAAACGACAAGATTGATATTGGATAAATGAATACCTGCTAAAAATTACGGGCACCACCAGTTACAAAGTAAATTTTAAATAATCGAGCTTTTCCGGGTTTCATTCAAAACCTGACTTACGGGTCTCGTCTTGGTTTCTTTGACATATTTACTTCTTATTTTATTCAGATGATAGCCCCCCTTCCTCAAATCAACAACATGGTGTCAATGAATCTTAACCCGTTCATTAACCCCTAAATTAGCTTACCCTTACTGGTTAACTTACCCTAAGGGAGGGCTAATGCCGTCAAGAACCAAAAAATTATATCACGGCTATTTTTCCCACTAATGATTGAAACTAGTAAGTCTCATTATCATTGAACCATAAATAAACCCTTTTAAACATGATTGCGTCAAATTTTACCGTATGCTGCCATGTTAAAAATACATAAAATTTCGAATAAATTTCGAAGTTTTCACTCTAATTTTTTTTTTAAAAATCTATCTAGTTCTGGATTTTTCGATAACAAACCGGAATATAAATTTTCGTGAAAATCCATTAATATTTGTGAACGCTATCGTGCACTCAAGAAATCGACAACAGACAGACAGACGGATATCATTCCAAAAATAGTCAAAACGTGTTCTGGAGGTCCTTAAACATATATTGGTTCAAACATCAAAATATCGAATTCGAAAATTTTAGTGAAAAAAATTACTTTCTCCATGCTATATTACATAATATAAGAAATTTATAATTATGAAAGAAATGTTAAATGTATCTATAATTTCATATGATTACTCACCTGAAGATATGCTGATTTGCTCCAATTTGCAAACTGGTGGAAATTTACATCCTAGCAACAAAATTAAGTAAGAAGTAAGAAACGGACACAGAAATCCAGCAAGCTTCTCTACTTTGAGATATATAGTTTTTTTCAAAACTGATATTTTTGCCCTTGCTCGCATTGTAGCATTGTCACAACTAATAAATCAAGATTCTTGAAACTTTGTTTGCTATTATATTATGTGCATATTTAAATCCTGCATCTAAATTTATACAACTATCTGTCAACAAATTTTTATTAAAAATAATTATCTACAAAATATTTTTATATTATGCCATTTAATAACAAAAGTATTTCATTATAATTTTTTATTATTTATTATAAATGGCCAACCTTTTGATGCATCCATCATTCACCTATACATCGGCTAGAGTCGTGAACCATTTATCCGTCACATGACGTCACATGACGTCACATGACGTCACATGACATCCGTCACATGACGTCACATGACGTTGCATCAGTGGGGGTGAGACACTCTGCGAGCAACAATACAACATCCACGCCCGCAGGTAGAACTCGAACCCACAACCCGGATGCAGAGTGAGCTCAAAGAGACGCTT
Source organism: Amaurobius ferox (assembly GCA_951213105.1). Lineage (NCBI taxonomy): Eukaryota > Metazoa > Arthropoda > Arachnida > Araneae > Amaurobiidae > Amaurobius > Amaurobius ferox. The sequence goes on from OX578135.1 coordinate 94,966,575, forward strand.
GTCTTTACCGCTTAGCCACCGCGTCAGCTGTTTTATAAATTAGCTTTGGAGATCCGCTTTATGTAAGCCAGAAATTATAAACTAGTTGAAACTATATTATAATTATTATTATTATTATTAATACATTATAATAAATATTATTATTGTGTAAACAAATTTCAAATTAATTTTAGGTGAAGTCTAGAATATAATGTCTCAAATGATTATATAGAAAAATTTAGGAATGCAGTTTATCCATAAACTTGGGCGCAGAAATTGTATTGTAAGACACACATTCAAAAACAATTTATTAATCTATTAAAAAATATATGCCAAACTTTTATTATATGTGTATTTTGGAGTGATAAATAAAGTGCAAGACCCCCCACCCCCCTCCGGAATATTATATGCCATTTGAAGAAATAATGCCAGATCCATAAAATGTTGAATATTCTACTTCAAATAGTAATTTGTGATTGTGTAAGGATGATCTACTTTCTCCAAGGAAAAAAAAAATATTTTGTAATAGGAGAGAAAACCATTTTGACTTTAAACTTTTTGATAATTTTAGCAGTTTTGTAACAAAGTTTTGGATAGATTTGAAGGGAAATAATATAGCTAAAGGTTTTACTGACTTCTTCCATGGTGGCATAGAAATTTTGGGAAAATCATAATCAACAATCTTGGGCATCTACATTTCATTTACATAGCATTTTACGTTGTGACCTAGTTATTTATATTTTTCAGCCACGTTCTGTATTTTGCTTTTGCAATACTTGTGCATTTTATATGTGGAAAACAAAAGAGTTTCTGCAATTACTGTCTATTCAACAAAGTATTAAATATCATTTTAAATTCAACAATTTCTCTCCTTAAAATGACCATGCAATTTTTTGATAAAAAGTTTAAAAAAACTAAGCGATAAAAAGTATATTTACATTTGCATCAGCATGCTTAACCAGCAATCTCTTTTTGAATAAAAATACTTAAATGCCAAGATTCTTTATCGCTTTTTCTGGAATATTTGAATAAAAAGTACAATCCCTTTTTCAAATATTTGAAGTAACTAATTAATACGAAAAATCTCATAGAATTCGTTTCTTACCTAATATGTTCCATTTACTGGGTAAAAATGAAAAGACAATAGAATACTCCGTTGAGTTTTTTCGTATATTTAACACGAATGGGATATTTTTAGACTATTTTTTTATTCAACTAATGAGAAATGAAAAAAAATGCATATTGACACACTTTAAAAGATAAATTTGCGTAATAAGAAAAAGATACAAATGGAGAATAACTGCTATCTTTAAATACGTAATAGAAGAAATAGACTAAAGGTATTCCAAGATTTAATAAATTATGCTGTGTAGTTTTTTGGAATACAGTATAAATAATTTTTCATTTCTGCAAAAATTGTGCACGGTTAGAACAACAATTTGCTTACGCTTACTTTGCTTACGCTTACTAAACGTATAAAATCTTATGTGGACAGGTTCAGCTCAGACTTTCACAGTAACCGTCAGGTTTCTGCCGACGAAAAGGGAAGCAGAACGGGTTTTATATCCGCCAACCAACGAAGCCACGAACACGGGAGTGAAGTCGGCCAAACTACCTGCGGCACTGTTCTGGGAAAATAATCCGCCTAGTCTCGACTCCAGTCGCTGGCGGGTCTGAAAACTGATCACAAAGTCACAGTTTCTCTCCGCGACCTGAATAGTCGGTACATAAACCCTCGTATATTACATCCAGGGGGCAATGCCACGATTTGTATATCCCCGCCGTGAGTAACGATATTGACAGAACCACCCACGGCACAAGCCCAGAAGATGCTTGCCCAGTCTCGACCCCAGTCATCTGGAAACATGCCACAAAGACACAATTGCACTTCCGCCACCTAGAAGTGCCTGTTCATGATTACTGGGACGCATGCGGGTGAATCCACAGATTTGTGTAGTTCTTAGGTAAAGTGGGTCAAAGGCTATAAGGAGCCAATGCCATCACCGATATACGTGTCTCACCCCCAGGCGGGAAATGATGTGGACAGTATATGATTTTCCATATATTATATAATGACTTTTTACGTAGTTCACAACAAAATAATCATGGACAAGAACCACATAACAGTGTCTGCGGCATCGAATTAACACCATAAGTAAATTGATATTGGACGCTTTGCCCTCATTATAAATTCAAACGGAGCAGCTTATTCATACTGTCGTGTTAAATCTCCGTAAAATTACAATGAACTGTTAATTAATATATCGTGAAATAAATGTCTATTGGCGAATTCATTGATGCTAAAATACAAAGGTACAGAAATGATCTTCTCTCGTAAATGGAATGAATTACATCCACGAGAATGGTGTTAGTAGATTTGTTCCGCAATATTGCATACGGAGAGTAAAATCATTGAATGACACTTGTTTCATTTTATGAAATTGTCTTGATACATTTCTTTAACACGTACAACACATGCGAGAATGGTTTACGTTAGCGTTTTATAAGTCATGTTATTTGTTTTCTAATAAAAAAATAGGTCTGAAATGGCTATTTTCTCAACAGTATTAAAAGCCCTAATATTTTAGTGTTGTTTTTGAAAGATCATTCAAAATCGTACAATACGATTTAGCACTCACTTTGTGACAATGCCTCTCATCACTTCGGCTTCTAGGATCTCCATAATTCCTGCCAGTAAGGAAAAAATATACCGATAAAAAAATAATATGTACGATAAATACATATACAATTATGTGTTTGATTAGCACATACTATACATACTCGAACATACTCTTATCTTAGCGTTCGATGTACCACAATGCAGTCTCAATCGTATTTAAGCCTTCCATAGGCGAAATTTTCGAGCTTTCTCCTGACCACACATTATCCTCATCTCTAATCTCTTGTTTTTCCCCACTTACTATATTTATAAATATATCGTGTCATCTGTTGTTACTCATCTTCATTCATCTAATCTTGAATGCTTTTTGCCACAATAAGTTCAGAAACTGGCAGATTTTGATATATGAACTGTAGATTATCTTCTTCATCTTCTTCTTCCTTAGTTTCTCTGAAAACAGAATTCCAGGACTTCACAATAAAAAGTAGTGAATCAGTGAAAACATATTTAGCTGAGATAACATGTAATTTCTGATAAGCGAAATGCAACTGTAAATTTAATTTTAAGCTAAAAACATTTTTACTTTCCATTCATTGCAACGTAAGCAAAAAATTGGAATTTTGGGGAAAGAAACTCGAGTTGCAACAGATTTATACAGTAAGAACTCTTATATACGAAATATATTTTCAGCGTGAAGAGTCCACTTTGATAATAAGAGCTTGCAATTCCATCCCAGTAGCAAAACGGTAGAGAATCGGCTGGCCAGTTCGGAGATCCATGGTTCGATTCCCGCTGGGGCAGCAATGCTCTCTACAATGGTGCCCAAACGAATCAACTTTGTAGGTTAGTGCAAATATGTTGGAGGTCAGAAGACCCCAGACTGTGTGTCTCACATAGTGGGTTTAGAGTAGTTAGCTGCACGGCCGGGAAAGGATACCTCCTGCATCCAGGAGGCACCCAAGGTCTACCATTCCGCCAAACGAACATTTATTTAGATCTAAAAAGATAACAATTGATGAAAATATTATGATTAAACAGGCAGTTTTACATTATATTTGAACTTGACAAGTACGTTCATTTTTCAAAAATGGGAAAAGGGTTATTGCGAATATAGATAAAAAGATCATTTAAAAATAAAATTTAGAGTAAGGTATAATAACATAATGAAAAATAGATTAAAATTAAAGAACCTAATAAAATTTTAAAAGTAAAATTTAGAAAATAATATGTTGGAGGTCTGACCCTAGTACGACTAGTACGGATTCAGTGAACTCTGGAAGATTGAGCACCGACTTCAAATTGAGAGGATAAAGAAAACGCAGGATACTAACCTGGGATAAAATAGTAGTAGCAGTAAGCTAACCTGAGGTAAAAATAACAGGAACTAGTCAGTCAGATTACCAGTTGCCCGCCAATCTGATATTAGAAGGTGATGAATGAAGAGTCCACTTTGACAATAAGAGCTTGCAATTCCGTCCTAGTAGCTCAACGGTAGAGCGTTAGCTAGTCAGTTTGGAGATCCAGGGTTGGATTCCCGGTTGTGACAGCAAGGCTCTTTACAAGCGCCGTCTCTCTATCTCTCTAGCACTCTTCTTTCTTGCTCACTATCTTTGTGTGTGTGTCCTTTCTAGCTAAAAATCCCCTTCCTTTAAAAAAAAAACAGAATAGTTAAGCGGTACTTGCCTTTGGAATCAGGATTCAGACATTTAATTTCTCCGGTACGAAATCCATTCTATTGCACCAGCGTGATCTTAGTATCTATGAAGTATAAAGTAATGGCTACTTAAGTAAAATATCTGATGTGGGAAGCACGTTAATTACCCTACATAATGCAATGACTTCAGCAAACTGTTGATGTACAAGATCCATGGTCTAGTATTTTAAGCCTTGAATTGTTCATTAACATTAAGCGTTTGTCTGGATGAAAATTTATAAAAATATTTCGAAGTACTAATTTAATTTATATTTCGAGCAAATCTAACTTGACAATTAGAAGTATGGCTAAAATTCGCTAATCCATGTATTCAATGATGCTAGAATTCACCCAATCCATGTATTAAACGATTTTATTCATTAGAAAATATTAAATTTTCATTAATTTTAGGATCCTTCTTGTTAATTAAGAGTCATATTTGCTAACTTAGCGACAGTTTTATCGATTTGAAAGCATTTTAAAAAATTTGCTGTGGGCAGCACATGACTTTCCTTATATAATGCAATGAATTTACTACTTTTACAGTTAAAAAAATATTATTCTTATAGTAGATACTTATATTATTTCCAAGATATTGAATTTTCTTCAATTAGTCGTCATTTTCATTGATTTAGGGTCATTTTTATCCATTTGGCGACATTTAAAAAAGTCGCCAAGTTGGCGACATGCCGCCAAACACGTCGCCAAAATCTCGCCAAGCGTTATGGACGTAGAAATAAGTTATTCTTATAGCTGATTGCCGTTCAAATACAAAAGTATTACTCAAAGTACATTTTCTTGTGAATGGAATGAGCTAGATCCACGAGAATGATGTCTCCAAATTTATCGCATGATATTACATATGAAAAGTGAACATGTTTCTCAAGAGTTAATATTTTTTTTTAATTTATGAGTTATTTTTATAAATTTATTTGAAAAATGTGAAATATCTCGAGAACGGTTCATGCTAGCGTTCTAAAGTTTATGTCAATCGTTTTCTAAGGAAAAATTACATAAGAAATGTCCATTTGCGTAACTTTATTAAAGGTTATGATTTTTTGATGATTTTTTCAAAATTTCACTCAAACATGTAGGGGGTTCTGAACATTCGATTGTGTTTTAAAACAATGAGCTTCCAGTATTCATGGATTGTGATTTTTGTACCATATTTCATTCGAATCTCTCCATTCGTTCGTGAGACATCGTCTTCACAGGCTCATTGACACACACACACACACACACACGCGCGCACACACACACACACACACACACACACACACACACAGACATCCCTTCAAAAGTGTTCGATTTGTAAAAGCGTTTTCTAAGTGTTAAAAGACTTTTCTGCTTTCACATTCAGATGTATAAAGTTAGTTGATATAAAACATGTATAACACATTAATAGTGGTTAGTACTAAACTCCAGAATTCAGATCCGTCTCCCTGATGTGAAGCGAAACTACTCCACAATGGCCTATAGTTAATAAAATGACAAGTAAAATAATAGCACGTGAAAGGAAGACTCTATATATTTCATTTTAGTAAAGGAACATTCTTTAATTTTCTTTATGAAGCACAAATAAGACATTATATTATACCAGGGGAGATTGATACAGACCTATTACTTTTAAGCTGGCTTTTTACAATTAAAGATTCCATAGACTTACAACCAGCAATTCAATTTTACAATCTCCCAATTAAAGGAAAATAGTATACGAACCCAGATTTCGGTTCGGAGGGGCTCTGTCGGTCGGATACCATACTGAGAGCAATTTTACACAAGTTAATTTTATAAATTTAAAATAGTTTCATTATTAAACTATAACAAAATCTATATGCGACCGACAGCCCTCTCGTCCATCGTAAGCTCTGTTCTTTCTCCAAGCGCGTCCCCTTACATCTACTGTGCTGACGTCACAACCACATATCCATATCACACGTACCAAAACCGAGCATTGGAAAATAATCAACAAAATAAAATTACACTCAACGGCTTTTTTTTTCTTTCTCCGCTGACTGGCAGGCGAGCCTATTCAAGGTCGCACACACACTCCACGGTTTGCTCTAATTCCGACAGAAAATTGTCTGAGAGCTTCTACATTTACATGACAAGAAAAAGAGCATTTTTAAAACAGAAATACGCATCGCAGATTTCGATGCCACAAATATCTTCCCCCTCCGGCAAAAAAATTTTGCAACCGCAGGGCAGGAAAATTTTCTCCAAGAGAATCCTGTAGAAGCATCACCTCCAGCAGGGCGAACGCTAAAGCAGCAACTGCCGCAGGCAATTTTGCACAAAAATTTTGAGGGTGAGCAATGCACGTCTACACTACCACCACACTCAAGGAGTCCAGAGACTTGCGCAGGGTCCCCGTTGTCCAAGAGTCAAAACATCAAAACATGGCCAAAAGAGAGGACACAATGCTGTCCAAAACTGCTATAGGATCCTTTCAAAAGAAAACACACAGTTAAAACATATGCAAATATACTGAAATACACAAAATATGCTCTTATCAAACTTTCTCAAATTCTTCAAATAAAAAAAAATACACCTGTAAAATACACTAAAGATTCCTGCTGTGTAACTGTACAGAAAAATATGTTTCCAGAAGGAGTAAAATCAGCGGGGAACTATACGGGTTGCCATCATAATAAAATGGGTGTGTATGAAAATGAGAAAAAAAAATATCCCGCGTGCTGGGCTTCCGGTGCATCCAGACGAAAGCAGGACAGCCACGGTCCAAAGCACTTGTCAATTCAGCAGATGAGAAACCCAACTCCAAAGCGATGAGTCCTCCATCACAGCATCACTCCTCCGACACACAGGGGTTCCAGAAGATACGCTTCTCGCCTCTGCTCTGGAAACAACGGCGAGATCTGTCCAGCCTCGACCAGGTGCAGCAAAAAGCCGGGATTTTGACTTGCTTCATTCACTTCCCCCTCGAAACACTGGGTGTAGCTTGTTTGTGTAAACACCTGCAATTCACTCAAAAAGAAAAAAACATTTGCAACATTGAACTCAAGGGACAATGGTGACTGACGAAACTACTGTACTCATTGTACCAGTAGGGAAGTGGACTTGTAAAAATGTAAACATGAAATTGCAGATCAAATAAAAAATATATGTAAAGCAGGAACAGAAAAACACATGAAATAAATTTTCAAAAACAGAAATATTCAAAATTTTTTTTTCAAAATCAGGTAAGTTGTCAGAAGTGTCAACTCATGCACTTCACAACAGTTTTTCTTATCAGGTACTCAAAATTCTGCACATCTGAAATTAAAATTTTCATCACCACATGATATTAAATTACTTGAAATTATTGTAAATATTGAAACTTATTGCAGAAGAGGTTCCATCACAACCTCAAACAGATGAACTTGATCAAACACAGTCATCAATCACTCAAAAAAGTTTTTCGAAGATTTGAAAACAAATCACAAAAACTCACAGTTCACGAAAAGTTTCAAATTTCCAGATTCAAAAGTTTATCAAAAGTTTTGGTAGAGTGAAAAGTTTCTGTCGATAACACACACATCACAAGATTAAAATAGTATATAAATTCAAAACGGTAAAATTAAAAAAAAATTTGTATTTTCACAGATGAAGCATGTTTCACAGATGAAATAATCTTCCATTACAATGGATCAGAGATGTGTGTAAATAAAATATTTAGAATAGACAATAATAAATTTCAATAATCAGATTCAATACTTTCAGAAAAATTCTGCACAACAATCAATTAAGCTTAAATATCAAGATTCCAAAATTTTAACAAGCTGCATTAACAATTACTGTATCACTCTTTCTTAAACAAATTTTGTAAACACTGGAATTTTGCATCACAGAAGAAGAAGATTTTGAACACTGTTGTGCACAGATGAAAAACTGGATTAATTAAATTGTCTAAGAGAATATCGACTGTTCACTCTAGGACGCTGCTGGTTTAAAGCTCTATTGTAGACCACTCTGGTATGACGGTTATCACAGTTTGTGTGACTGGAAGAAGAAAGTTGTTTGTTTACATTATTTGGATCACTGGAAATTGGAGCACTGGAATTTGGAGCACTGGAAACAGGTTGTTTGTTTGCACGGCTCTGAGAACTGGAAATTGGAACACTGGAATTTTGTCGCTGGAAAACACTCGAGGTTGATGAGGACACAGTTTGTTTATCACGACCAAGTGCACTATCTTTTGGAAGAGTTTGAAGCTCAACTCTTCTAGGTGGTAGTAATGTAAGTCTGTTGACATGAACTCTCTGCTCGTTCTTCGGATTTAGAACATGTTGTATTATGAAGTTAACTGGAGAGATTTTCTTGATCACCTTAAATGGACCTCTATTATATGAAGAAAGTTTCTTGGACTGGTCGCGTGGTAAATATGGTGTGTAAAGATACACGTGGTCATTTTCTTTAATCACAGGTTGTTTTGCACCTTTATGTTGTTGTTGCATTTGACTCTGTTGTGCTTTACCCAAATTAACTTTAACAATTTCATAAATTTTCTTTAATCTATATTCCAAATCTTGACCATAATCATGCACAGAATCATACTTTGTGCTTTTAAATCCTGTTAAAAGGGTATTTGGTACTGTTAAATCTCTGCCATACATGAGGTATGCAGGAGTTTCTCCCGTTGATGCATGAACAGCATTTCTGTGGGCCAGAAGGGCAAAAGGAACTGAACGATCCCAGTCGTCCTTCTCTTTATATGCAAGATTCTTCAAACTTCTGAGTAAAGATTTATTTGCTCTCTCGCAGAGGCCATCAGATTGGGGATGATAGCTAGTGGTACTATGTTTGATGATTCCCAACTTCTTGTATAGGCTCTGAGCAGCTTTTGAAAGAAAATTCGACCCTTTGTCAGTAATCAGGTGGTGGGGAATACCATGAGACGCTATGAATTTCTCAAAACACTCCAAAATTCTCTCTGAAGTAATAGATGACAATGGGTAAGCTTCTGCCCATCTTGTGAAGTAGTCTGTAATGACTAAAATGTACCTTTTCCCAGAATTTGAAACTGGAAAAGGGCCTATACAATCCATTGCCACTCTTTGGAAGGGAAAATCAGATGTATCAAACTTCTGTACTGGTGCTTTAAAATTTCTGAACCCATGGTTCATGACACAAACATCACAAGAACTGACATAATTCTGTGTTTGAGTGTACATGTCTTGCCAATAATACTTTCTGCTGATACTAGACAGAGTTCTGCGAAACCCACAGTGAGCAAATGCAGGACAGTCATGGTGCAGCCACAAAATTTCAGATACCAATGACTGAGGTACTACCAATCTTTCATTAAATTCGTGTCTTCTTTTGGGGTGCTTATGTGTGCACCACAATGCATTTTCTCTCTCGAAAAAGGTTAATCTTTGTGGATATGGAGCCACATTTTTTTCTAAGAAATTCTTAATTTTGTTGCATCTGCTATCAGATTTTTGAGCGTTAACTATTCTAGTAAACAAAGTTGGTTCCACTGTCAATTGCTCTAAATTTTCACTCTGAACATTTTCTTCATCATTTAAATTTGTATTAATTGCATTCACCTGTTGAATTTCTGAACTTTTTGAAGATTTCTGATTTTGTGCAAAATTTACTTTCTTTGGTTTTTGGGCATTAGCCGAATTTTTAGCACTTGCAGAATTCTTTGATAATGGATTTTCCTTGTCACCGACACATCTTGATAAGTAATCAGCCACAATATTCGCCTTTCCTGGCTTATGAATGATCTCATAGTCGAACTGGGAAAGAGAAGCTATCCAACGTGAAAGTCTGGAGGTTGGATCCTTGAATTTGAAAATAAATGAAAGGGAGTGCTGATCACAATAAATTGTGAAGTGAGCTCCAATTAAATAGTGTTTGAAAAAATTTGTTGCCCAGACTACAGCTAAAGCTTCACGCTCAACAACACTGTATCTGGTTTCAGCATCATTTAGCTTCCTGCTGGCATATGAAATAGGGTGTAAAAAACCATTTTCATCTTGCTGTGAAATATATGCTCCAAGTGCATATTTAGATGCATCTGTGTGCAATATGAATTTCTTTTTAAAATCAGGTAAAATCAAAATTGGTTCTTTTAAAAGTTCTTTCCTCAAAATGTCAAAAGATTCTTGAGCTGCTTCATTCCACTTAAATTTTTCACCTTGTTTTGTTTTTAAAAGTTGTGTGAGGGGTAAAGCAACATCTGCAAAATTCTTCACAAATTTTCTATAAAATCCTGTGAGACCCAGAAATTGCCTCACATTCTTTATGGACTTTGGCGTCTTAAATTTCTGAATTGTTTCTAGATTGTGTGGATCAGGTTGCACTTTCCCATCTGAGACCAAAAATCCCAGATATTTAATTGTTCTTCGAAAGAAGTAACACTTTGAAGGTTTTAGTTTTAAGTGATGTTCTTGCAATTTTAAAAATACTTCTTCCAATTTCTGTATATGTTCTTCAAAGGATTTTGAAGCCACAACTATGTCATCAATGTAAACATTCGAAACACCTGCCAAGACCAATGACATTAATCTCTGGAAAGATGCAGGGGCATTTTTGAGTCCAAAAGGAGTGCGACACCACTCGAAATGGCCTTTGTTGGTTGAAAAAGCTGTCTTTTCACAGTCATTCGGGTCCAAACAAAGTTGGTAAAACCCAGAAGTAAGGTCCAGAGTAGAAAAATAAGTTGCTCCAGCCAAATTGTCGATGAGCTCACTGATATTAGGTATTGGATATGGTTCGTCAATCATGACTTCATTTAACTGCCTAAAATCGCAGACCAAACGATATGACCCATCTGCTTTCTTGACAAAAAGAACAGGTGTGTTATAAGGCGAAGTACTGGGCCTAATAATACCCGCACCAAGTAATTCAGTTACCTGTTTATTTAATTCTTCTTGAAGGTGATGAGGCACTCTGTAATTTTTCTTCTTAATTGGTATGTTAGTTCTTAAATTTATTGTATGGAAAATTGTATCACAACCCTCAATTTCTGAAACCGACTTTGCAAAAACTCTACGATGCTTTTTAAGAAGTTCCAATAACTTCTTCTTCTTCTCTCCATATAAGTGACTTAAGTCAAAGTCACCACCCCATGCTTCAAATTTTTCATTATTTTCAATGGGTGTGTGGTCAGTTACTGTATTTACTGGCAATGTTTGTACTTCTTTAATACTTTGTAATTTTGCAATTTTCATTTTCTTGTTCAAATTTATTGTATTTTCAGAAGGATTTGCAATTTTCACATATAAATAATCTTTCTGAGGTGTCTTATACACTGCTCTTGCCACAAAAAATTCTTTTTCTCCCTCAAGCGGTTCAATCAAAATAGTATCATTTTCTTGAAATTTATGATTTACTCTAATTTTTACAAAAGATTCAGTAAGTGGATTAAGTTTACTTTTTTGAAATACAGTTGCAACAATAAATTTATTTTCTTTAATTTCATTAATATTATTAATTCTTTCTTCCTTTTTATTATTATAAGTGTTTTTGTACAAAGGTGGTCCCAAAACTGAGTTATTCGGGCTGGTCAGAAAATAAGGAATTTCCTTCCGATTTGCAATGTTTACATTTGTGAATGACTGTTTGTCATGTATTTTTTTATTTCTATTTCCAAAATTCTGATCAAAATTTCTAAATAAACTTCGTCTTTCCAAACAACTATCTTCTTGTAAGCTACAGACATTTGCCTGTGAAAATTCCTGGCTGGAAAAATTTTCTCTGCTTTTAAATGGAATATTTTGTCCACACATGATCATGTTATTGTTTTCAAAATCGATTACAGCTTTATTTTCTGTTAAAAATGAGTTTCCAATGATAGCTTTGTAATTTGATGGTGCAGGAGAATTCAATACCCAGAATTCAAGAATAAAATTTTCATCCTGTAAGGATAATTTAATTGAAATTTTATAATTCACAATTGTATCTCCTCCGTTAAATCCCCGCAGTACAGCAGGTTTTCTGTGCACTGTATATTGCTTTTTATCGAATAAATTTAAAATTTCTTCATATGTGATATTTATGCTGGACCCTGTGTCAACTAGCATATTTATGGAATTTCCTGCAAGTTTAGCAGAAATAACAGGCAAGTTTGTTGCATTTTGAGATACATTTTGCACAATGGTGCTGATTTCATAAGTGTCACCAAAATTTCCAAAGTTCTTTCTTGAATTTTGGTTCAGATTTCCAAAATGTACTTGATTGGCTGATCTGTCTTTCCTAAAATTTCTTCTATTAAAGTTGCTTTTGTAGCCGAAATTAGTGTTATTATTATGATTTCTTCTAAAATTTGGACTTTTGTAAATGTCGAAAGTATTTCCTCTATTGTTGTTGTTTCCTCTAGCTCTTGGTGTAGCCGGAATAAAATTATTTCTTTCACCAGGTTTCCTGTAACTACGAAATCCTCTCTGTTGATTTACTTCTCTCAAGTAGTTATTTCTGCTTTCTTCTCTCTTCGGGGTAACCGGAATTCTTCTTTCAAATTTTCTTCTATTTCTGCTTCCCGGGGATATGTACGTCTTCATATTTGATCGAAAATTTCTTGATTTAGGTGTTCTAGGGGATTTCTGTGTTACGCTATTATCATTTTCTTCCCATATTTCTTCTTCGTCTTCCCAATTTTCTTCCTGTCTGTCCCTTTTTTCTAATTCATTCTTAAGTTCATCTAATTGATTACTTTGAATTTTAAGTAGTTTTTCCAATTCCGTTATTTTCTCATCCTCTAAATTTTTCTTTTCAACCGAATTTACTTCTAAATGTTCTTCATTTTCGTTTTTACACTGCTCTTCAAGCACCGCTAACTCTTTAGCTGATTCAAATGTTTTTGGATTCTGCGCTAGGACTAATCTTCTAAAATCAGGATTTAATCCCCTTATAAATGCATTTTTCAAAAGCGCTTTTCTTATGGAGTAATTATTGTTCTTTTCTAACTCTTCAGGTACCGCTACGTATGAAGCCGATTCAATTCGAACAGCGAACTGGCGAACCGTTTCTCCAGATTTCTGTCTTATATTTACTAGCTCAGCAATACGCTTTGCCATATCTTCTTTATTTTCAAAATTTTCCCTAAGAGCCAAAACTAATTCATCATAATTCTTCGAATTCTTTAAATTCGGAATGCCGTTTACTAGCCGACTCGCTGGACCAGACAGTTTCATTTTCAAACAAAAAATTTTCTCTTGAGACGTCCACCCCGCATTCTCTGATATCAATTCCAATCTGTCTAAAAATGATTGAAGTGAACTATCCTCCGCTCCGGAGAACTCTGGAACCGAGTTCCAAAATTGAGTCTTCCCGATGTTTGATTTAGCAGTCCCAGTGGTGCTCACAGAAAGTGACCGACGCTGAGGAGGTGAGCGTACCGGTGAAGGTGAAGCCTGTCTGACATTGTTAACGTTCCTTTGAACTTGTGAGTTACTTCTCACATTTCTTTTCCTTCTGCTTTGTCTGCCTGACATTTTTAATTTTTGTTCTTAAATTTCTTTTTAACAAATGTCTATTTTAATCAAATCGAAAATGTGTCGTGTAAAAAGTGTTCTTGTTGTGAAAATGTTTATATGTCACAATATGCAGCAATTTCATACATTTATTTCATTTGCAAATATATACTGACTTACTTCGGTGGTATCAAAAACCACATTCATTTCTGCATCTGTACATATTATAAATACATTTTCTTTTCACAAAAATATCAAATATATTTTTATTTCAACTCTTGCCATTTCAAAATCATTTTTAGAAACCGAAAATAACACAAATATTTTTTTGAAATCGAAAGTATTCCAGCACTCAGGGAGACAAAAGTGCACACGGCACCAAACATGTAAAAGCGTTTTCTAAGTGTTAAAAGACTTTTCTGCTTTCACATTCAGATGTATAAAGTTAGTTGATATAAAACATGTATAACACATTAATAGTGGTTAGTACTAAACTCCAGAATTCAGATCCGTCTCCCTGATGTGAAGCGAAACTACTCCACAATGGCCTATAGTTAATAAAATGACAAGTAAAATAATAGCACGTGAAAGGAAGACTCTATATATTTCATTTTAGTAAAGGAACATTCTTTAATTTTCTTTATGAAGCACAAATAAGACATTATATTATACCAGGGGAGATTGATACAGACCTATTACTTTTAAGCTGGCTTTTTACAATTAAAGATTCCATAGACTTACAACCAGCAATTCAATTTTACAATCTCCCAATTAAAGGAAAATAGTATACGAACCCAGATTTCGGTTCGGAGGGGCTCTGTCGGTCGGATACCATACTGAGAGCAATTTTACACAAGTTAATTTTATAAATTTAAAATAGTTTCATTATTAAACTATAACAAAATCTATATGCGACCGACAGCCCTCTCGTCCATCGTAAGCTCTGTTCTTTCTCCAAGCGCGTCCCCTTACATCTACTGTGCTGACGTCACAACCACATATCCATATCACACGTACCAAAACCGAGCATTGGAAAATAATCAACAAAATAAAATTACACTCAACGGCTTTTTTTTTCTTTCTCCGCTGACTGGCAGGCGAGCCTATTCAAGGTCGCACACACACTCCACGGTTTGCTCTAATTCCGACAGAAAATTGTCTGAGAGCTTCTACATTTACATGACAAGAAAAAGAGCATTTTTAAAACAGAAATACGCATCGCAGATTTCGATGCCACAGATTCGTGATCAGGGATGCTTGAAAAGTGCTCTCCTGTCGAAAACTCGAATTCGAATTTTCGACCCCGTCACAATACTTTCTTTATACATTATGTATAGAAGGAAAGTAAAAAGTAAACAAGTTGGTTATATTTCATCAAACTTTATCACAAAAGTCAACTGATTTAAGGATACTTGTAACTTATTTTAGTTTTCTCTAACATTTTTATGTATATACATTTATCTGAAAACGTTGTACCTCAAGAACGAATCGTGCTAGTGTTCCACAGTGGATACTATTCGTTTTCTATTTATAGATTGCGTAAGAAATAATCAATTATTTAACGTTATTCTAGGTCCTGATTTCTAATGAATTTTTCAAAAATTCACTCAAAAATGGGGTTATCTTTCAAATATTCAACCGTGCTTAAAATAAATAGGTTTCCAGTTTTCATTTTGTGGTACACATTTAAAAAATGACATATCATTGGAGTTTCCAATTATGAAATTACCCAGAATTAATATGGCCGTGAATCGAAAAGCCGTATGCTGCCGCGTCGTAAGCCCCCATTATTTCTTTGTGCGAGTTCCTAAAATAAAATTATTAATTATACTACACAATTAACTTCACCCATTGTAACTTTAAAAGAAACATTATTTATTAAACATATTATAATTATGATTAAATTACAACAATTATATATTCAAGAAGGTGATTTTATGTGTGAAACCAGGCATTTATTAGCCTAAAATCATTATAGCCTAAATGTAATGTTAATTTGCACATGCCTCTTTTGCTGTCTTTGGACGTTGAAACACTTTTCGGCTCTTTATTGCCTTTGGTTATTGACACTCAAACGCACTCTCTATCTGTACATACTGGACTGTATTAGTCCAGGAACGCCTCTTCTGCGATAATTTCCTCATTTCTATGAAGCATACTACTGATACAGAGACTCATAACTGTATGCCTATCTTAAAGAATTGTATCTTCATTTCTCAACATCTGAATTCCATCTCATTCTTGTCTGAATGCTAACTGCATAATGACTGAATGTCTCTCAATAAAGACGCATTACTGAATACATGTGTAACTTAATACTGAATATTGTCTGTTGAACCTTCTGCCTGTTGCCATATCGTTTCGCCTGAGGTCTAGATACGCCCTCCGTATATACTTTGGATGCCCTCAGGGCGATGCAGAAACGCTTTCATTGGTTAATTATTTAACCAATCTGCTGGCTTCAAGTTTGGAATCATGTAATTTACGTGTCCTTATTTATTGCCTTACTGACCTCTCGGTCCAGGGCTGCTGTAAACTGGTGCCTATGAGTCTTGGCTTTTGTCTGGCTTGGTGCACATTATAAATCTACGTACATTACCACTGCGAAAATGTCTCCTGGTCTCACACATTGATTGTAATAATAGTATTTTTTAATCGTTTCATTCCTTCAGTAGATATCTCTTCCACAGACACACGGACACACACACACACGCACATAAACATACACACATACATCACCACAAAACATTCGACTTCAGCTCAGTGATGCTTGAAACGAGATCTTCTATCAAGAACTCGAAATTGAATTTTCGACTCCATCACATTGCTTTCCCCATGCATTGTACTACGTATGTAGGGAAAGTATAACACGAGGAGATTAAAACCATACTCTGTCTCAATACACGAGATCGGAAATTAGTGATTTGAGTTTGAAAGATCTGAATTTCGAGTCCAGACAAAAGTTTCATGATTGACCTAGGCATTATCTGGGAAGTTCATGCTTTTGATGTAACGTTTCCAATATCATACATTGACTTTATGCTTATGATATTTGAATTCGGCGGCCAGAACGTTTGACATTTGAAATGCTTTAAATTGGCTTCAATAGGCACGTGGTGTGGCTTACCCGCGCGCTAAGCAGGCAGACTGCGATTAATGATATGCTCCAAGTTTAATGACATCGGACTATTTAACTGAAAATACACTCACTTACAAAAGTTAAGCACGCAATGCAAATTTTCATTTTTCGAAAGCGTATTTGAATGTGAGTGGCTGAAAATCACTGCGGAAGTAGATGGCAATATGCAAATATCGTATGTTATAGCCAATTAAGATTGACTGTGTGTACATATGCTAATTAGGCAGTCGTTGAGGACGCCAGCATTCCGACGGGTTTGAGGAGGTGCATTTAAATGCTGATACGAAGTGTTTATAACTTTTGTAGGATTATTTTTGATAATATTCGTATTTCTATGGCTTACAGAAGACGAATGACAGATAGTGAGCACTGGCATGCTGTAGGACGCATTGAAGCAGGATAGTTGATCCAAGATATCACTATTTTCTGGGGCGTTGATCATTCGTTAATTTCTCGATTATGGAAACAATTCCAAAAAAGTTAAATAGTTGTCCGGAGACCTGTTCCCAGTATTACAAGGGTTACCACCCCCTCTCATGATCAGTATGTTGCTATAGTAGACAAGAGGAATCGACGAGCGATCTCTTCAACTGTTACACCCATGGTTGCAGCGGCACTTGGTAAGACAATATCTGCCAGAACTGTGCGCCGAAGGCTTCACGAGAAGGGACTGTATGCCCGAGTACCACGTTTTTGTGTTCCACTAACCGTCCAAGCCAAAGGGGTATGATTAAAGTGGTGTCGTCAACATATCAATAGGACTGTCTCAGATTGGTGCAACGTCTTGTTCACGGACGAGTCCAGATTTGCCCTGAAATCAGATGATAAGCATGTAAGGGTCTGGAGAGAACGAGACAGACGCAATCAGGCCAAGAACATCATTGAACATTACGCATTCAGAGGTGGCAGAGTCATGGTGTTGACTTTAATTTCAATGGGATATCGCACAGAGCTGCACATCTTTAAAGGCGGTTTTGTGACGGCTGAGCGGTATCGGGATGAAATCCTAGACCCCATTACGAGACTCTACGCTGCAGCAGTTGGTCCTGATTTCCTTCTTATGAACTATAATGCCCGTCCCCATCGAGCAAACATCGTTGACAAATACCTAGGAAGTGAGGGCATTTCTCGTATTTAGTTTGTGTAAAGGTCCGGGGTGGTAACATACCATATTAATGTAAGTTTTGCTTGGTTTGTTTGTCTTTAAACACCATTTTGTTAATAACCCAAATGTGACGTCATCATATAACTTGCGAAAAGTTAATATTATTTTTGATTTCTTGTTTTCTCTGTTTTCTTAATTTTAATTAGTCTTGTTTTCTTTAATGCATAAACACATTTGCTACCTTCATATACAATTTTGAGTTAATCAAGAATTTATTTGTCCATTTTCGTTGATTTTAAAATCCGTGCTTAACTTTTGGAAGCCAGTATAGAAAACTATATGGGTCGGGATATGCCTTAGTGGTCTATGCGGTCTTTACACAGGCGTAGAAACCTCTGCTCTCCAATTCCCGCCAACAACTACGTTGGAAAATAAAAGCTAATAATAGACCCCGAGATTGCTCACATCGGAATAATACAATGCGTCCACTGCTCTAAATGTTAAAATTAATATGAATTATCACAACATTAAAAGTAAAGACTTTAAAATTTGTTTAAAATCTTTTTTAAACACTTTTAAATTACTTAACATAACATAAATTCAATATGAACATAAGTTTTATAAACATAAGCTCAATAAACATGACAAATAAAATTAATGTAGATTTATCCCATAAATTTCTAAAACTAAGTAATTTTAAAAAAATATGACATCAGCAGACCAAAGTAAATTTTTAACCAAAACTTCGAATAACGAAACACGTGAGAAGCTGGCGCTTGAAAGACTCGCATAAAAATTGTTATTGGACTATTACAATTTTCGTCGGAGCGTAGCAATTTACGTCACCAGTATGCATGCCCAGCAGATTCCAAGAGGTTGTATACGTCTATCTTCTTGTGGTTTTTCAATTTACGCCACCAGTACGCATGCGCAACAGATTTGAAGAGGTTGTATACTTCTATCATCTTGTGGCTTTTCAACTTACTGATTTGTATCGAAAAAAATTCTAAGAATCTGGAAATTATGTAGGATATTTTTTATCTATCCCTTTAATATATAAAAAAAGTTCCACAAAGAGGGCAGAAACATGTATTTTGATTATCCTCAAGTTTGATGGTCATAAGAATAGTATTTTCAGTGATGATAGAGTATAAAAATTAATTTTGCGTATTTTCTTAGCAAAATGGGTTTTCAAACACTTTAAAAATGCGAGTCGCGTTACGGATTCCAACCAAAGTTTATTGAAAAGAGAACTTTGTACTTTTCGATGGTGTCAAGATTGAAAATCTGCAACAGTATTTTTTTATTTATAAGAAACCGATTGGCATGAAAATTGCTTAAAATTTTGTTTAAAAATTAAATAAATAAAAAATCAAATCAAAAATGAAAAAAAAAATTGCTCCGAAGTTGTATCGGGTCTTGTCCAGAATTACTTCTATTCAAATAAAATGTTGTAGCGTTACGTTGCATTGATTTTTCTTAGCCGAGCATGCGCATACATACACTCACAAACATTTCCTAGTATTATTTAATATTTACACTTTCATAGAATCATATAAAAATTTTGTTATAGATAATATTTTGAATTTTCTAATTTCAGTTTAATGCTACAGCGATGTAATCTTTGGACTGCAAATTGGGGCCTATCTCCTCCGTTTCAGTCACATCTTAGCCAGTCCCTTGAGTGCTTGTTAGTTGGTACTTTTATCGACCATGTGCAGACATTTCTTTCATTGTATAAAACAATAGATTATAGTATTTTTAAAGAAATAAAACTGTACTTCGGTTTCTAATTGGTCCAGGAGGGAAACATTATTTTTATCAAACATTTCTTCTGGTCCTTAGTTTTTACAAGAATATATAAAATTCGTTTGAATGATTAAAAGCAGTGACCAGATTTTTGAGTTAAAACTATTCATTCCTTTTAAACTTTTGCTTACTAGAAATTTGAACTTATCATATTTTGTTTGATTTTAACTTGAAAATTAGCAACTTAATTTATACGAGGGGAAATTTAGTAATAAGAAAAGCCAATATGCTTGTCTGTCTCGTTGCCACGCTTGGCGACAAATTTGTCAAAGGTAACGATAAATTTGGCGCAATATCGCCTATTTCGGGACTCAAAAAAATAGCAAAGTTAATGAAACTTCAATATCTCTGATTTGGCTTCTTTGCGGAAATTATTCGATGTTAAAAACGTACCTCCGTGGCAGATAACTTCACCCATGGACAAGTTTCGTACTTTTTATGCGTTCGTCACCAGAAGCCAAGACCAGCAATGGCAGCAAAAATACAAGAGCACATAAAATTTGTCAAAACGAGCCATGGATGCTGCTATCTGCATAGAAAGCACGATACTAATTTTGGAAATACCGCTTCATAAAATCATCCAATTTGATGAAGTAGCGATATGACGAATTATCATAAGTTTTGTCCACTATCTATTCACCACATAGGTTTCCTATATGCCGTATCAATACGTATTGTTTAGTCATGTACGGATACTGTATCAATATCGCTCCAAGTTGTATCGATACCGTATCATATCGATGCCATCAAAATTTTGAGTAGGACGAATACAGTTTTCGAAGCTTCAGTATTATATTTTAAAAATTGGAATAGACAAAGATTAAATTACAAATAAATATATAATTTTTAACTCAGCAACCAAATGAAAATTACGTATAGGAAAAATATAATCCTACCTCAATTTCAGAGCCTAAAATTTATACATACTTAGATTGATGAGATCAATATGAACACAATTAATTTCTATTTGATGAAACGTGACTTAGCATGATGTTGGTGCATTTTTCAGCATTTTCAATGATTTTATTACATGCTATAAGTTTTTCAAGAACACATTATAGTAAAAATATTGTCTTGTTGTTTTTATAATTAAAACGAAATATACTTGATAATTAATTAAAAATAATCTGATGTGGGCAAAACATGACTTTCCTTACATAATGCTATGAATTTACTACTTTTACAGTTAAAAAAAATGTTATTCTTATAGTAGATATTTATATTCTTTCCAAGATATTGAATTTACATCAATTAGTCGTCATTTTCATTGATTTAGCGCTATTTTTATCCATTTGGCGAGATTTTCGTTAATTTGACGACATTTAAGAATGTCGCCAAGTTAGTAATATTCCGCTAGATTCGTCGCTAAAATCTCGCCAAGCGTTATGGACGGAGAAATAAGTTATTCTTACAGCAAATGAATGACTATTGACGTTCAAATACAAAAGTATTACTCAAAGTATCTTTTTTCATGAATGAAACGAACTAGATCCAGAGACTGATGTCGACGAATTTATCGCATGGTATTATATATGAAAAGTGAACATGTTTCTCAATAGGAATTTTTTTTTTATTTTGTATGATTTTTTGATAATTTTTTTTTAAAATGTGGAATATCTCAAGAACGGTTCAAATTAGCGTTCTAAAATTTATGTCAATCGTTTTCTAATGAAACATTACATAAGAAATGTCTATTTGGGTAACTTTGATAGAGGTTTTTATTTTTTGATGATTTTTTCAAAATTTCACTCGGAAATTTAGGAGGGTTCTGAATATTCGAGTGCGTATAAAAACAATAGGCTTCCAGTGTTTATGGATTGTAATTTTTGTACCAAGTTTCGTTGAATCGGTCCATTCGTTTGTCAGTTATCTTCTCCACAGGCTCACTGACACACACACACACACACACAGACATCACTTCAAAAATGTTTGATTCGTGATCAGGGATGCTTGAAACGTGCTCTCCCGTCGAAAACTCGAATTCGAATTTTCGACCCCGTCACAATACTTTCCTTATACATTATATATATAAGGAAAGTAATAATCACATTCATTGATCCTAAATGTGGTATAAAAATGTATTATTACAAAAAATATATGATTATAAATGGGGACACATTTTCGATACAATACGTATCGCAAGCTATTGTATCGATCTATAGTAAGTATAGTATAAGTATTATCGATATGAAACGTATCTGTATCGATATATCGATATAGCTGTAGCTATACATCCATCACTATCCTGACGTATCACCAGGTCACGATACCTTATACGCACACTCATAACCTGTAAACTGAGTGTAACTAGTGGATATATCCCACAAGAAGTAAGTTCATTTAACGCTGAGAATGGTGAATATTTGCTCATTTTTGCAATGAATTTTAGTAATTTAGTTAATTTTAATTATGTTGACAAAACATTATCCCTGTTCAAAGACTCACCTAGATTTTATAGAAATAAGCGCGAAACCAGTCCATGGATACTGTTATCTGCAATGGAAGTGTTCTTCCTTAGATTAGAAAGATCCTAGATTCTATGGCTTACTGTCTTTAGAATGGTGATGACTGCGCCCATCATCTTCCTTTGTCGAGATACAAAAATTAAATGTTTTATAAAAATACTAAAATAGCCATTTGGAACTTATATGACTATATATGTGGATTTGCCGGGTGAGAACTCTCCCTCCTCATTGTAATTCACGTGTTGCTTATAGTACTCAATTAGGCAGTATAAAATTTTCTTTAGAAGAAACAATCCTGTGGAAATATTACTTTGAAGTAAATGCGCTGTAGACCTTTATTTAAAGTATTTGATCCAAATGTTTCCTAACTTATCTACTAAGTGTAATCAAGCTGCTTGTCCCCTGGCTACTGTTATGAAATGCATACCCCTTGTTAATTAATTCTGTCGAAATTCCATTTTCGGAAACGCTTTTTCAAAAATCCATTTTATTCTTTTGTATTCCTCAAATTTTAATTTGCGCCATTTGCGATTCTGAATTGTTGTTCTTAAAAATAAATTGTATCCCAACAGATAAATGGCCAAACCTGTCACCTCTCCGTTCTGGATTCTCTCGATTTACGCCAGCAACCATTCGCGCTTTGATACATTATGACGTTTCGTTATTTTCACGCGATACACATTTTACATGAAAATATGTTGGAATTATTTTCTGTGTCGTCACGAGTGCGCGCATTAACACTAATATGCTTAGGTCAGAATAAAGTAATTAGTTTTCAGTTGGCGATCAACTCTTAAAGGAGTAGGACATTATATGCCAGAATAATAAGTATTTTTATTAACACTTTACAACAAAGTTGAAAAGTGTTTATGACTTTGTTCATTCTGTCTATCTGTCTGTCTGTCCGTTAGCACGATAACTGCCGTAAAAATGACTTAATCAAGATGAAATTTTAGTATGTTGTTCAGACGGTCTGTTGGACCTATGGGAATATAAATGAATAATATCACCCAATTAGTTTTGGATTGAACACGGGTTGAAAACATGAAATATATTGAGCCCTATGGGAACTAATTTTTCAAACATTTTTTAAGCGGATTTAAAATTGCCTAATTGCTTCGAAAATTTTAGGTAATATTTAAATTGTTCCATAAAATATATAAAAAAAAATTCAGCGAAATATATTCAGTAGTTTTTTAAATAAAAATTAAAATAATAATTACACCTCTTATATGAAACGATCACGTGACCATGATATGAAACGATCACATGACCCACTTCAAAATGATATATGGCATCCATCTTGTTTCAAAATCGTGATTTTTTTAAGTTCTTTTTAATTCATATTGAGTGTTGTATTCGTCCTAAAACTACTTTATTTTTGCTTAAATTCTGTGCATCTACATACTGAAACAACGCAATGACAATATATTTGAGTTTAAATGCTCATCTAAATATGATTATTTCTACAACTAAGCCTATTTTTCACCTATGTAAAATGTAAACAGCAAAATATGTTGAATGAGTTGTATTAGAATTCCTGTATTTTTTTAACACAAAATAATTTAGTCCATTGAGTCTGCGTGGCTGATATGAATGAAATATTAATTGATTTTATAAAGAGAAGGACGATTTTTTTCGATGAAGTTTTAAGCATAGAGTTTAATTAATTGTAGCTCCATGGTCTTAAATAAAATGTTTAAATAAAATAAATTATTATAGTATTGTGATGAATGAAATGAATGGGAGAAAGTTATGAGTGAAATCCTGTTTGTATAGAGAGCTCCAGGCGTGTTATTTTTTCTATGACGTCATTTGAATTAATTTCAGTTGTTTTCGATGAAGTTTTCAAATATAATAAATTATCGTAGTATTATGATAATTCTAAAACTATTACCGAGGAATGTATAACATTTTAGAGATGTTTAAACCAGGCAATTTATATTTCAATGCCGTCATTTGAATGAAGTTCATTTTTTTCGATGAAGGTTTAAGTTTTCAAATATAATAAATTAATGCAGTATTGTGATAAGTTTCAAAATATTACCGAGGAATGTATTGCACATTTTAGACTTGTTTAAATAAAATTGCATTGAAGTTGGAAAGTGTTTCATAATCAATGCTTTAAGCATGATTGATCTTTCTTGTTAAGTCTGAATGATGGTTCTGTATGCCATTTAAAAGTGCAGTTTGATTTGAAATGTACAACCTAACAGGCATTAAAACAGTACATCTAATCTATAAAATATCTCAATACTTATTGTAAATATTTCGCTACTTATTACAAAACACATTTTTTTTGCAACACTTGTTGATATAATCCATAATCTGTAAAAAAAACCTATTTCAGAACTAAGAAAAACTTTTTGAAGATTAAAGAACATTAGTAAGCGAATTCTGAAATATGCGTGCTTAAAAGCAATTTGTGTGACCAGTTACGTGTTAAGAAGTAACACCAGATGGGAAAATTCCCATGCTGCACCGATAAGGGCAACTGGAATAAACGAAAAAAGTATAATGTTCAAAATTTTACTTCGATGATTAACTCTTTAATTTTTTTTAGAGTTGAGTGGTTTTCGACTATCTAATGCAGGGTTCCGCTACCTATAATGATTCGGTAGCATCAGTGTTATGTGAAATCCTTTCGTGAAGCACCAAACTGTTAAGTAACGTCATAAGCATCAGTTCTTTTACCAGTTATATGAAATCAGTGTTTTAATTTTATACTTGAATTAAAATCATAACTTGGTTCAAGCACTCGTTTTACTTTCAAAAACCAATCCTAAAATTGTTATCTTTAACAATTCACCACTTCCGGTTCAAAAATTTTTATTTGGAAAATACATATATCAAGATTGGCTGCAAATATAGTTTAAAGGATGACTGATACGAATTCAGCATTAAATATCAATTTCAGAGGAGTTAGGGGGTCCACTAAGGATTTACACTTCGGGGTTTTTCGTTTCTGTTCAAAATTTTCTTTTTAAACATCCTTTTCTTAGCATTGGATATAGATTGGCTTAGATAATGACTGATATGGATGCAGCATGAAATTCTGGACTGAATAAAGCTACTTATTAAGGACTTTTATTTCCTGTTCTCCACTTGGGATTAAAATATTTACATTTTCCTTGAAACATATTTAGAGGTATCTGCCATAAATAGATTAGGTGATAACTGATATGGATTCAGCATCAAATTCCAGACGGGACTTCTAAGAATTTCCACTGTCGCTTTTATTCCTCTTCCTGTTACACAATGATTGATATGCATTTAGCATAGAATTTCAGAGGAGGAGGGAATATTCACTAAAGATTTCCATTTTCGACTCTAATCCCACCTTTTCCAAAAATTCGCATGACTGTATGAAAAAGCTAATCAAAAGAGAATGAAAATGTTTAATAGTTGAGTCAAAAATAACATGCATGCACCATTCTCCACTATTTGATACATCTTTCATACATTTTCTGTATTAAATATTATATAGGGGGGATGTTAAATATTCCGTAATTTCGTAACCTTGAAATGTCATATACGTAATTTTGGATTTTTGAGCGAATTATTTTCTATCTTCTGTTTCCGTACACCCTGTTTCAGATACTCTTGGTTTTTCGTTAATTTTTTATTTCCTCCCAAATTGGTATTTTCCCTATCTTGCTGGAGATGGCTCTTTCTTACCTTTGATATCTGTTGATACATTTAACCAACTGTTTATATTGTTACTAAAGCAGTATTTTAATTTTAAGATTGTTTAAGACATTCATATCAGCCTCCTTTTTAGCATTTTGATATTGTGTTGAATATTTATACGTGAAGATTCTGTCTTTTATTAGCCAATTTGACTTTTACGCGGGTTTTTAGACTTTTAGTCCCTGCAGAGTGGCATCGCCAGGGGGGATTTAGGGCCATACCCCCTCCCCCCCAGGAACTCATCGCAACCCATTAAAGTTCGTAGAAATGATATTTGGAGAAATGGGAAACAAGGCATTTTGTTACCAATGCCTCATCTCACCATTTCTTTTTACAATGCCACTGATACAACAAAACAACTCCCATGAGTGCCTATTATAAAATACTTGAAAATTTTAAATGCAGTATTTATCTGGAATTTATGTTACAAGCGCTTAAACTATCATAGAAATATTTCTTCCTTTGTTTATAATTGGTACGTTTGGGGAAAAGCTATTTTGAATACGCATTCCTTATCTTTCAGCTTTTTCAAAACTGGGTATATGCAAAAACTTCAAACCCAACAGAGAACCTTCGCTAATCAGTGATTTTTTTAATCCCGCGGATTAACGGTGAAGATTTAAAAAATATATATATATATATATATAATATGCTGTATTGACATTATTGGTGAAAATGTGGAGCAAGATTTAAATTATTTGTTATTTAAAAGATTAAAGTTTATTAACATTTTACTAATTTTATCGATGTACTTACGTAAAACTAAATACTTTTGTATATGTCACTTTGAACAATCAGAAGTGAGGAAAGAAATTACAGCGTACATTCTTGGGCAAATAAAATGATTACCAAGAGACGATTATTTAACAAGATAAACTTTCATTACCTGCTTCAGTGTAAAAATTCTGATGTGGGCAGCGCATATGACTCTTCCCTACAATGTAATGAGCTTATGTAAGAGCTTTCATTTTAATACCATCGAAAAGATCGAAACATTCTCTTTCAAGTAAACTTTAAACGGAATCCACATGATTAATAGACGAATTATCGTGGATTAAAAAATAATATTTATATTCTTCGTCCGTTTTAAGTCCTCCGAATTTTATATTGCAATATAAAACAAGAAATATCAATCATGCTTAAAGCATTGATTACGAAACACTTTCCAACTTCAATGCAATTTTATTTAAACATCTCTAAAATGCAATACATTCCTAGGTAATATTTTAAAACTTATCACAATATTACATTAATTAAATATATGTGAAAACTTAAACCTTTATCGAAAAAAATGAACTTCATTCAAATGACGGCATTAAAATATAAATTGCCTGGTTTAAACATGTCTGAAATGCGATACATTCCTAGGTAATATTTTTAAAATTATCATAATACTACAATAAATTATTATATTTGAAAACATCATCGAAAACAACTGAAATTCATTCAAATGACGTCATAGAAGAAATAACACGCCTGGCTCTCTCTATAAAAGCAGCATTTCATTCATAAACATTTTCCCATTTATTTCAATACTAAAATAATTTATTTTATTTAAAATCTTAAGACCATGGAGCTACAAGTAATTAAGCTCTATGCTTAAAACTTCATCAAAAAAAGTCGTCCTTCTCTCTGTAAAATCAATGAATTTATCATTCATATCAGCTATGCAGGCTCCATGAGCTAAATAATTTTATGTTAAAGAAATACAGCAACTCTTATACAACTCATTATACATATTTTACTGTTTACATTTTACATAAGTGAAAAATAGGCTTCGTTGTAGAAATAATCAAATTTGGATGATCATTTAAACCCAAATATATTGTAATTGCGTTGTTTCAGTATGTAGATGCACAGAATTTAAGCAAAAATAAAGCAGTTTTAGAACGGATACAATACTCAATATGAATTATACAGAACTTTAAAAATCACGATTTTGAGACAAGATGAATGCCATATTTCATTTTAAAGTGGGGCACGTGATCTCTTCATACAATGGTCACGGGATCTCTTCATATAAGTGGTTGTTGTTGTTGTTGTTGAAACCCAGACCGTCCGACCTACCAGAAAGGTGTAAGGTAACAGTTTGGACGGTCGGGAAGTGCCACTCAATTTAGACCGGAACCCAGTGGGGGAGGCATCCACAGGGACCGTACCCTCCTTCCCCTACCACCAACCTCTCGGAAGGACTTTCGGACCCACAAGTTTAACGTGATCGTACTCCGCATGAACACGGCGGCAGTTTTGGCAGCGGCTGGAATCGAACCCGGGCCTACCGAGTGCAACTCCAGCGCGCTAACCAATGGGCTACCGCGCCCCTTCATATAAGTGGTGTAATTATTATTTTAATTTTTATTTAAAAATTAAAATACTACTCAATATATTTTGCTGAAATATTTTTTATATATTTTATGGAATAATTTGAATATTACCTAAAATTTTCGAAGCAAATTGTGAATTTTAAATACGCTTAAAAATGTTTGAAAAATTAGGTCCCATAGGGTTCAATGTATTTCATTTTTTCAACCCGGGGTCAATACAAAACTAATTGGGTGATATTATTCATATATATGTATTCCCATAGGTCCTACAGACTGTCTGAACAACATACTAAAATTTCATTTTGATTAAGTCATTTTTACGGCAGATATCTTGCTAACGGACGGTCAGACAGACAGATAGACAGACAGAATGAACAAAGTCATAAACATTTTTCAACTTTGTTGTAAAGTGTTTAAAAAATTAACGTGCAATCCAACGTTTATAGTTTAACAAGTGCTCCCTTAAAATATCACACTGTTCCAGAATAAAACTTTTTTCCTCAATCCATCTGTTGATAAATTGTAAATTATTTAAAATGGCGAACTCTTGAAATTATTGAATCCTTTTCTTTACGAGCGGAAAATTTTCGGTGTTTTTCTACTTATTCGAGATACACCTACAGGGCGGGGAATCATGATAACTGTCGAATCGCACTTGGCCCCAATTGTAAAAATGCCAAAGTGGAATCGAACTCAAACAAGATTAAAGTAGTGGTTAGTACATTATTTTCAATCCAGGAATTATATTTAGTGCAAACATTTACCAGTCAGGAAGAATTAGATTCCAGATGATAACACGTAAAAAGGAAAAATGAAGGAATGCGAAAATAAGCACACATTGGTATAACAATCAAACGAATATTTATTAATTAACTTTTCATCATTTATATCTTAATTTTCAAATTCAATGGTATATTTACTCATCATTTCTAGAATCATATCTTAATATTCTTTTAATCAATATCATTTCAATAATCAATTTATCAACCAATTTTCATAATAGAATTGTAATTATATTATATTGACATTTAATTTCAAGTGCCTGTATTAGATATACAATTCCTTCACTTGGAACTTTAGTTCCAGAAATATCTATATCAATTTTACCTCGAGTTCCCGTGTAGAACAAAGGAAAAGAAAAGTTCCAAGGGTAGCGTTCATGATACCGTTCGTGAGGAAAAAAAAAGAAATTTCGTTTCCAACCAGGAAATAAGTTCATCGGCCCAAAGATTCACATCGTTCCAAATCAAACAGGCAAAAACTCCGACTTCCATCCAGCGGTATTCCGAACCGAAACAATGACTTAGCATTTTCAGGACAGGCCAACGGTAACTCAGGAACTTCCTAAAATAAAAAAAAAAAGAATTTAGAATTTTTGTAAAGAACATTTTGAAATTCTGCTGGAACAGGAGCTTCTTCATCTTTTCAAAACAGGAAAGGTTTCTTCCCGAAACAATCATTCCATCGACGAAAATTTAGCCATTTTGGCCAAAGCTTTGTCTTAAAGTTTTAAGACAAAATTCCAATGCATCCTCGCAACTTGGGAGTCCAGGCCAGAAGAAGGAGCAAAAGCGAAAACTTCTCACTTCTCCAAAAAGCCGCTTCCTGATTGGCAGGAAAGCGAGTGCCCAGCAACACGCGACGCGACGTCACTCTCCGACAAAGACAGATATCCTTCTCCAAACCAACGGTTCCGAACAAAGCTCAACTTTCTCTTCGCACGGCAATCCGAACAAGGCTTAGCAAACCACACAATACAGGCACAAGAGAGAAAAGAGAGTTTTTCTCTCAGCAAAATACAAAAGGCTCATGGCGCACAGAATGGCGACATGACAATAACAATTCGGCGCATGTGCATAATGACTGTTTACGTCTTCGTGTATGATCCAGATTTGGAATATGGTGTTATTTGCATCATTTAAGTAGCGGACACTTATTTATTGGAAATATAAAAATTACGTCGAAACAACACAAACAGTTAAATCGAAACATTCTCTTTCAAACAAATTTTAAACGGAATCTACATGATTAATAGTCGAATTATCGTGGAAAAAAAAATATATTTATACTCTTCGTGCTTTTAAAGCTCTCCGAAATTTATATTTCAATATAAAAAAATTGACGTGCAATCCAACGTTTATAGTTTAACAGGAGTTCCCTTAAAATATCACAGACTGTTCCAGAATAAAACTACTTTCCTCAACCCATCTGTTGATAAATTGTAAATTATTTAAAATGGCGAACTCTTAAAATTATTGAATACTTTTCTTTCCGAGCGGAAATTTTCCGGTGTTTTTCTACTTATTCAATATACGCCTACAGGGCGGGGAATCATGCTGACAATTCGACGCATGTGCATAATGGCTGTTTACGTCCTCGTGTGTGATCGGGATTTGGAGTATGGTGTTATCTGTATTATTTAAGTAGGGGACACTTATTTATTGGAAATATAAAAATTACGTTATTTGCGGAAGATATGGCCAATATATAAATTGTTCTAATTATGCTGAGACTGTTGAAATTAAGATTAAAATTGTGTCTGATGATGCAGAACGTAGAGTCTCTGCAAGTGACGAATTTTGGTTTTGTGGTTTAGGAAGGGAGGGGGGGGGGGTACGTATCAACTCCGTTCTGTCGATGTACACGGATTGCATAAACTTTTCATTGTTATTTATACGAATAAAATTTATTTATTTTGTTATTTTGTATAACTACCCTGCTTTAACTTCTAAGCAACGAGGGGTACATTTTCTAGTACATAATACAATGAAATTATTCTTAAGGGGTCGAAAATTTGAATTCGAGTTTTCAACGAAAGAACATGTTTTAAGTATCCCAGAATTCAAATTCAATCTTTTTAGGAAGTATCTGTGAGTGCGTGTGTGTCTGTGAAACTTTGGTTGAGATATCTCACGAACGAATGAAGGGTTTTAAATGTAATTTGGCGCGTTTATTATAATCAGTTAATACTGGAACCCTAATGACTGGAAACACGATCAAATGTACTATCTATCTTCAATTTTTCGAATGAGTTTTTGTAAAATATGAATAAATAAGAAAGATCAATCATGCATTGAATATGAAACACGTTTCAACTGAAATATAATTTTATTTAAACATCTCTAAAATGTAATACATTCAGCGGTGATATTTTTAAAAGTATTACAGTACAATGATTTATTTTACTTGGGAACTTAAAACTTCATCAAAAAACTCAATGCTATAAAATCGTATGCTTCTTTATGTAAAATCAATTAATATTTCATTGATCTCACTTATATTCCAAATCAATTCTTATGCAATTAATCTTGCAATCACTTGTTTACATTCAGCATCCATTAAAATTAGGCTTCGTTGTAGAAATAATCAAAGTTTGATGATCATCTAAACTAGTAAATATTGTCATTGCGTTGGAGGAGAAAATAAATGCTCAAAAATAAAGCTGTTTTAGGACGGATGCAGCACTAAATATAAATTTAAAAGAACTTTAAAAATAACGATTTTTGCTCTGGGAAAAAAAAAGGTGGGTGCCATATTTTATTTCGAAGTCGGTCACATGATCTTTCATAAAATACGGGTTTAATTATTATTTTAAATTTTACTTAAAAACTACCGAACATATTTTGCTGAAATTTTTTATATATTTTATGGGATAATTTGAATATTTCCTAAAATTTTCGAAGCAATTTCTGAAATTTAACTTCACTTAGAAAATGTTTGAAAGTTAGATTCTACAGGGTTCAGTGCATTTCACTTTTTCATCCCGTGTTTAATCCAAAACTAATTGAGTTATATTATCCATTTACACTCCCATATGGCCCACATACCGTCTCAACAACAAACAAAAATTTTTTTTGGATAAAATCATTTTACGGCAGTTATTGAGCGAACGGACAGACAGAATGAACAAAGTCATAAACTCTTGTCAACTATGTTGGAAAGTGTTAAAAAACAGAACGCTCAGTATTGCTAAATAAATAATAATTGTCAGGCTATTTTTTACTAGAAAATAAAATTAAAAACCTTTGCAGCGCTTGCACGTTTTCTGTGTGTTTTCTATGTGTTTTAGTTAAATTTATGAAAAGGCTGCCTTATTTGTAAAATATGTTAACTTCCACATACAAGTTATACTAAATTTTTAAGCGTATTTGATAACATTATTTTCTTTGATCTAGCTCGTTCCATTCAAGAGAAAAGACACTTTTTGAAATAGTTAAGCCCTTTGACGCCCATTCGTCAATGCCCGTTTACCTCGCAGAATGTTAATTAAATGATAATTTGATGAGTATTTTCCATATAAGATAAATTGCTTTGCACCAATGATGATGTTACCAAACGCGTTCAAATGCAATGTATGGCATGTTAAAGTGCTGCCAAAAACAATGATTAGCGAGATCTTCTCTATTATCCAGTGAACTTGTATGAGTGACAAGGATGGATATACATTAATAAAAATTCACTCAACATTAATAAAAATACCAAAAATAATTAGCAATCCTCAACGATTCTAAACAGCACTTAATATTTTTAATTTCTCAAAATATTCGGTCCACTTTGCAAACTTCTCACCTTAGGATATTAATTCTGAACCTAAAGTGTCATAACTCAAACGCGATCCTAGGAAAATAACAATCAAAGTCCCAACGACCAAGAAACACACATATAGACAGTTTTAGACGCCAAGAATACCATATTTTTTAACACATATCTACACATTTTCTTTTGACACAATAAACTAAAAAATCTGATGTGGGCAGCACATGAATTTCCTTATATAATGCAATGAATTTACTACTTTTACAGTTAAAATAATGTTATTCTTATAGTAGATACTTATATTCTTTCCGAGATATTGAATTTTTTTCAATTAGTCGTCATTTTCATTGATTTAGCGTCCTTTTTATCCATTTGGCCAGATTTTCGTTAATTTGGCAACATTTAAAAAAGTCGTCAAGTTGGCGACATTCCGCTAAATTCGTCGCCAAAATCTCGCCAAGCGTAATTGACGGAGAAATAACTTATTCTTACAGCAGATAAATGACTATTGGCGTTCAAAAACAAAAGTATTACTCAAAGTAACTTTTCTCGTGAATGGAAGGAGTTAGATCCACCAGAATGATGTCACCAAATTTATCGCATGATATTGCACATGAAAAGTGAACACGTTTCTCAACAGTTAATATTTTTTTTAATTTATGGAATATTTTGATAAATTTATTTAAAAAATGGGTAATATCTCGAGAACGGTTAATGCTAGCGTTCTAAAGTTTATGTCAATCGTTTTCTAAGGAAAAAATTACATAAGAAACATCTATTTACGTAACTTTATTAAAGGTTTTGATTTTTTGATGATTTTTTCAAAATTTCACTCGAAAATTTTGGGGGGTTCTAAACATTCGATTGTGTTTTAAAACGATAGGCTTCCAGTATTCATGGATTGTGATTTTTGTACCAAATTTTATTCTAATTGCTCCACTCGTGCGTGAGATATCATCTCCACAGATTCACTGACACACACACACACATACTTTCACACACACTTTCACACACACACACACACACATTTTCACACACACACACACACACATCACCTCAAAAATGTTTAATTCGTGATCAGGGTTGCTTGAAACCTGCTCTCCCGTCGGAAACTCGAATTCGAATTTTCGACCCCGTCACAATACTTTCCTTATACATTATGTTTATAAGGAAAGTAAAACAGTATGTCTTATACCACTGGAAACTCATCAGAAACACATATGAATTACATTCTACGCAAGAGGATACCCCCCCCCCCCTCGCGAATCCCCTAATGAACTCCGAACATTATCTTCCAACTTTATTCATTGGACACTTATTCTGACAAACTCTTTACAGCTCCACGAATTACCGTCTTTGACCACACAGGTGTAGGCAACTTTGAGCCACATGTCTTCGCACACAATCTCTTAGGAATCATAAGAATGACCAATCTGATCCCAGCATTGATTCTATCCCAGTATGGAATATCCTCTTTCTGAAAAAACCGTTTTCGTTATTGGCAGTCAAACTCCAAGTTGTAATAGGCTGTTTGTACATAGAAATATGAAGCAATAAATGCAAATGAGGGAAAAGATAACAAAATGGTTATCGTGATCAAACAACTTCCGATGCGACATCGAATTGTTGATCTCTTTATCAATATTATTATTTTTTTAGATTATTAAATTGGCCAAAGCTCTTGAAATAGTCATTTGTTACTGCTTTATTAAATAGGCATTGAACGTATTCTAGATAATGGCTATTTGGTACGTCTTTGCTCGTGATCCAAGTAAAACATGAAAAATCTCACAGAGGCTTCAACCTCTTGGCCAATGTTTCTAAACAAATAATATACAGAGCGGATAAAATCCGAACATTTTTAAATATTTCAAAAATCCCTCCGAGCAGAAATTGATCTGTCTTTATTTATCTAGCTGCGCCCTCTATTTGGGGCAGCGTTCTTGAGTGTACTTAGAAAATGCAATCCGTTAATTAAACGAAAACATTTTTTATATATAAGGTATTAATAAAATATTACCGAAACATATTAACGTTCCACACAAATATTTCATTTTATACTTTTATAAACGCAATGCTCTGTGAGGAGATAAATATTAAATCAAGGGCTTAGCAAATGATTATCCAAAATGATTAAAAAAATAACTCCTTTTTTTCGCCTCGTGGCAAAAACAAAAGGATGTATCAACATGATTAAGTAACAAAATATAGCAGGCATTGCAAATTGTACTTTACCACCAAGCGCCATTTATCTATGCTTTTTAATTTTTGAAGTTATAAATCAAATTTATCCATAGTTTTAAGAGAAAAGTATGTAGTTGCCACCGGAACACACAAAATAAGCCATCACTACACTAAAAAAATATTTAGTCGTTGAAGCTGTAGATCTGTCAACACTGAAAAATAAAGGGGGCCCTGAACGACAATTGTAAAACATGGCATTTAATTTTTTTAATGCTACTGCACTAATTGTATATATTTTTTCTCAGCTTTGAGTTTGTTTGACGGAGGGGAAAAAAATCAAATATTTATTTAGCTTTGTTGGAGGCTAACTTACAGAGCCCCAAAAATCGGGGTTTCTTTAAGTATAATATACAAATGTCTATTACGGATTAGAGCATGACGACTATACAAGACGGAATGCTGCTACCGTTCTAAAATAACATTTTCTGTGAAAAATATGACAAATGGGTTATTTTGGTCCAAAATAATTGTTGCATAAGATGTATAAACCATAAGAAATCTTATCATCACTTTTTTATCAATTATTATCGCTTATCATTAATTAGCAGGGATTAGTCAAATGGGGAGCAAAAATTTAGTGTAGTCTGAAAATTTGGAATGTTATGGGTACTTAGAATATTCATCGGTCCTAGCTGATTTGAGAACACATTTCTCAAATATGAGGTAACAGAAGAACATTTTGGCTGAATTGTTGCTGAATTTGCATATGCAAATAATTAAAACCAGAACAATTACATCACCAATTTTCAACAATCTCTGAGGTTATTGCTCTTTATTAGAAATGATAATGCTGAAAGTTTTGCTGTACAAAATTTCAAACAATCTATGTAGGTTAGCACGTATTTTATCAAGCTTTTTCTTCGAAACTGAACTTGATACCTTCTATCTGAAATTGATTGCATTATAAAAAGCACAAAACATCAAAAGTAAGCCTTCTGCAGTCTTCAGAATTCTAATTGCTTTTCGTACCGCAAATTGGCCTATAGGTAAATTAATCTGCATGTACAATAAGAGCCTATATCCTTACACTGCTGCAAAACGAAAACCACCTTAGCATATCTTGGGATGCCAATGGGAAAACCAATACAAAATAGCAAAATTTAAAATAAGCGCTTATCATTTTAACAATAATTTGTAGATAAATTTTGAATATTCATTTTCAAATACTATTGTCTAAAAGACCAATTCCTGGTGCCTTTGAACCAAATGTAGCACTTGAACCAAAATATCAAATTAACAAATCAAAAGAATTTTTTATCACAACATTTAAGAATAAAATGTTCGAAAATATTCCATTCAACCAAATATTACATAATATAGAAGAACGTCTTCCTTTGCCTAATCTAAATATTAAGATATCCTATCGCTTTGTAAGAACCAACGGAAGAAGATTATTCAACTACAATAAATTATGTAAAACCGTGTCTTCATTTAATATTGAATCCTGTCAATGTCATAAAAATATACATTGTGATCCCTACCACAAGCATATAATTACTGGAAACTTAGATTTTATAAAAGATAATAAACTCAAAAACTTATTACAACTTGGTACTAAGTACCGAATACAAGAATATAATGATATTTATAATGAATTTAATTACGATCTGGAAACCTTCATATACAAGATGGCTGTCAAACACAGTATACCTGTACAAACTTTTAACGCATGGAAATATGCCTTTTACAGTGCTTTTTGCCAATTCTACCCGAGAAGAAACAAGGATTCTGGGAGTTCTCAATTTCCGTTTTCAATCAAACATTTTAATGAAGAATTCGTATTGACATACACCGACAAAAACGTATCGAATTTTGCATTCACGTGTAAAAAATTCTATGTCGATACTTTAACACAATGCTATAAGGATTGTGCCATGTATACATTAATTCCTAGCAACGAATAAATCATCACTAATAGAATAAAGCACTGTATAAAAGAATTGGTATAGATATTAAATCAGTAAAATTTCCATACTTGATCCTCATTCCCAAGTTACACAAAAAGCCAGTCAAGTTCCGAACTGTAACAGTGGGATGCGGATCATACCTGGAACATGCAAATAAAAAACTTCTGAAATTACTCCAATATGTTATGACTGATATTAAGAAGCAAAACTCCATTATGTTAAAAAACGGACAAGAATTGATAGACCGACTGAAATTTTGCCATAAAGATTTAAACTTCAGAAGCTACGATTTCAGGGATCTGTTTAATAACATCGATTTAACAAACCTACAAATGATCTTGAAAGAATTACATGAAGAGTATAATTTAAAACCATATATAACTCTCAGAAGATATTTGGATTTGATTGAGTTGGTTTTAAATGAAAACATACTATATGACGGTATGCATTTCTACAAACAGGTCAAAGGCATACCCATGGGTGGTGCATGCTCATCAATATTGGCGGATATTTATCTATCCAAATATGAAAGAGGAACCCATCTATTATCGGAAATACCTTATTTCCGTTATGTTGACGACGTGATATTAGGGGGTTATGCAAACACCCCTGACATAGATTTTGCATTCTACCCAAGGGAATTGGACTCAATTGAAAACCCGATCAATGAGGATGGATCGACAGACTTCCTGGATTTGTCAATAAGAAAGCACCAACAGTATGGAATTTATACAACCATACACGACAAGAGAAATTCATACAATATCAAAATTAATAATATTATTGATTGGAATTCAAACCTCACTAAAAATATATTCAGAAATATTATTATCGGGTACTTCAGAAGAAACAGAAACTACAGTACTTTTAAAAAAGACTGCATTCATGAATGTAATAAAATAATAAATGATGCATTAAAAAGAAATTACCCTAGATATTTTTTACAACATTATTACTATTCCTTTTTCAAAGAAAGAAATTGTACATTGTTTGATTCTAAATGAGAATTCTTAATCATATATATTTTCATATCTGCGATCCTATCATCTTGAAGTCTTTTCGCGCATGTGCGACTTTCCCTTATAAAATGTTGTGTTTTCATGCTGGATAGTAAGGTGTATCTCTTCCATGCTTGGTTCCATCTTTGCTCTTTTGTCCGTTCGGGTGCTTCTGTCTTTGCACATGTGGGAGATTGACCATTGAGTTACATTGGTGCCGTGAGCGTTGCCCGGGTCGTAAAAGCTGCTTTAAGCGGGAAAGGGGTGTCGCAATCCACCCCAGCCATTCTATGCAAATCATATGGTCACTCCTGTTCTCGCTTATTTTTTCTTCTTGTTTATATCCTTGTATTCCACTCTGGATGCAGAGCTGCTAAGCGCCACATCCTCTGTAAGGTTTCTGTTTTCTCCTTTACTTAAATAGGAGTTCCGTTCGTGATATACTTATTTTTATATGTATATATATATATATATATATATATATATATATTTGAAATGTAATAATAAGAATTATGTAAAAATAAAAAAATACAATTCAAGTAATATTAACATCACCATAGAAGCAAATTCAAAGCCATAATGCCGATAAGAGAAAGGAACAGCACCATCACAAATTCGATGATTAATTAGAATTAAATTCATCGTCAGGTCTGAGTATTTAATTCCAATTAACCCAAACAAATGCCTGTTTCAGATTAAGCAATAGTACATTACTATAAATACTTAAACTCAGACTACAGGCAACAAAAAATGAAAAAAGGATACATTAAGAAAATTGTATTACCATGCGGCATGAACCATTCTTCTACCACGTGTATACACGATCAACCTCAACAGCTTAATCTAGAAGCACCGGAATGAACAAGTCGAAATTCTACCAGGGAGGCAGTACGAACGTTCACGGAGTTACTCCCAAACCCGTCCAGTAAGTCTAAGCTGGAGACTGGACAAGCAATTCAGAATACAACTTCCCAAATATGCAAACATGAATATGAATATGAATCAAAGATGAAAATTCCTACTAAACAAGTAATTCATATGAAAAATGGATAATCGAGAATGCCACTATACACCATTATAAGGGCGCTCAAAACGTAGTTTCAATACTGACAAAAGTTACATTTTTTTGCGAAAATAAAATTCAAAACATTAATGTTAATGCATCTTATTTTCCTATTTTTTTTTATTTTTCTAATGTTTTTGACTAGTTTATTATTTTTCATTTTTATTTATATAATTAATAATTATATATAATATATATATATACACATACACATACACATATATATATATATATATATATATATACATATATGCACATATACATACACATTCTTTTTTTTTTTTTTTTTTTTTTTTTTTTTTTTTTCCCCTACTGTATGTTAGTCACTATTATTGGGAATGTTTTCTAGGATGTTATCGAGTGAAATTTGATACACTGAGTTGATAATTTTAATAACAAACTTGGGGGGATATGCATTATTAGTCGCTGTACTCAATAATTCCATAAAGTGCGCTAATTTATAATCTTCATCACAAATTTTATTGATTCTAAGAGCCTGGTTTATTATAATATTTCTAAATACAGATATATGCAAACAAGAGTCAAAATGTTGAATTTTTGATGTATTAAATTTAAAATCCTGTATTTTATCATACAAGTTTATAACCATATTACAATTTTGTAAATTTAAATTTAAATCTAAAAAGTTTGCAACATTTGTGTCATTATTACTTGCATTTAATTGTAAATTTTTTGGATAAAAGTTTAATACTATAGGGATATTATTATTTGGGGATACACATAAAATGTCATCTAAATATCTAAACATGTGCATATGCAAGCTTGGATTAATGTTTTTTTCATAGAAGAATAAATACAGATTAGCTAACAATGATGAGGCACACCCCCCTTGTGGGATACCAACCTGTTGTTTAAAAAAAGTACCACCATGTTGAATATAATTCTCATAAAGAGTGAAGTTAAATAATTTTTTAAATAGAAAATTTGAATATTTAAGGTTGATATTATATTTTTCAAAAATTCCTAATATAACTTTATACAGATCATCTATATTAATATTATTAAACAAATCTTTGAAATCAAAGGTATAAATACTACGAATATTTGTAAGAGTTTTCAATTTCTTAACTAATTCAAAACTGTTTTTTACAATATGACAATTATTTGAGATTTCATCTGACAAGGATATTTCATGTAATATCTTTAATAATAATTTTCCAGCATTAGTAATGTAAGAATTATGCCCACTGGTAATGGTTCGAAAAGCAACAGGGGATTTATGAAACTTGGGTACTAAAACAATATATGGAATGTTATTACAACTATTTTTTAAATGGATTTGCTTATATTTGGCTGATATTCTATTGTATAAGATTTTAAGGTTAGTTTTATGTAAATTATAGATTTGATTATAAAGTAAGTGTGACTGAAGGGTATTTTTATAGTAATATTTACATATAATTGAGTAGTTTCCACATGCTTTATCGACATATGTAATGACAAAATCATTTTGTATTTCTTTAATATCATTTTTAATTGAATTAAGTTTATATGAATTATTAATTTTCTGATTATATATATAATGATTTAAGTATTGCTCTATTAAGACTCTCCAGGGTTTAAAGGCTTCTACAGGGATTTGATATTTATAACTGATTTTATAGATAAATTTATTTAAGTCAAG
This sequence comes from Amaurobius ferox, assembly GCA_951213105.1. Taxonomy (NCBI): domain Eukaryota; kingdom Metazoa; phylum Arthropoda; class Arachnida; order Araneae; family Amaurobiidae; genus Amaurobius; species Amaurobius ferox. The sequence continues at coordinate 95,007,214 of OX578135.1, forward strand.
AAATAAACCTTTACAAATTAATTTATGTTTAAATTTAGTAGGTAGACGGTACTTAGTACCCAGTAACATCAGTGATCTTAGTGCATCATAATTAATAATATTTAGATTTCCCGTTATAACAAGCCCATGGTGCTTATCTACGAAGTCTTTGTATTTTTCTAAATGACAGTGGCAATATGACTCTTTATCCAATTCATAGTTTTGATTAATATCTACTAATTTGGCAATTTGATTATAGTTGAAAATATAACGTCCTAGCGGTTTATCATATTTATAAGCAATTTTAGGATTTACATGTTTGACTGGAAAGTAATTGGAAACCGATTTTAAAAAATTATTTATCTTCAGATTATTTAAGACAGAATTAGTAAAATTCAAGGTACAATATTCGTTTATTTTAGTATTTTGTTTTGATTCGTCATTAAAGTTTACGTCTGTGACATATAAATAACCATTAAGATTTATACTTCTGGTAATGAGCAAATCATAGAATAAATGTTTAAAATGAACGTTATCAAATGCAGTACTTAGAAAAAGGTTATATACCATATTTAATTGCTGTTTTTTAATTGCGAAAATCCAGTTTTTACATTGTTTCCAATCAAAAGTAATTTTAAAATTTGCATGTTGCTGAAGGATGGCATTTTTTAGTTCAGATAATGATGGCAATTTTTTATTATATTTACTTGCTCTTTTAGTTCTTTTTGATTTACTTTTATGATTGTTGAAGGAATTATAAATATTATGGTCTTCATTAGGAGAATTAAAGGACTTTTTAACTATATTATGATGATTAAATATTTGATTGAGTCCATATGGAAAAATAGTTTTATGTGCACAAATGAATTCATTTTCAAGAAACAATCTGTCATAGTAATTTTTTTGAATACACAGAATACTAATTTCAATGTTGTCGAACCCATGTTTAGAAAAATGTTCGTATTCAAATTTTGATTCATTAAAGGAAGTTGCATTATTTGAAAAAATTTTTATGTGATTCCTGTGTACGTTAATTCGGAGATGCAGAGGGTTGCTGGTTTGACCTATATATGACATATTACATTTTTTACATACAATTTGGTAGATACAATTATATGTTTTACAGAAGACAAGATTATTGTTACAATTGATCTGATTACTATTAGCAAACGGACAAGTTTTACATCTATTAGATTTACAAGATTTAAATTTAAGTGTGTTATTTAGTGATGTATGGCTGTACGATTGAAAGTTATATGAAGTGAACAAGGAATACTGGCTGGAAGTACCGAATGAAGATGGAATAGTCATAGAGGATAAAGGATATTGTTGGTAGCTGGATAACGATCTAGGAGAACCCCAACAAGTTCTCGAATACCGAGCTTGGATGTTAGAGAGCATCCAGTTGCCAGTCGCTAATTTTTTATAATAAGACATCATGTAATAGGGAAAGATTGTAACCTTTATTTCCCCAAAATAAAGGCACTTGCATTAAAAAAAGTGACTCTTTATCCAAGAATGCACCTTAATTCAATTACAAAGGTGGAGACACAATTAGAACATATGAAAGGTACCATTATTTTTCAAACTAATGGATCATCTAAAACACTTTGAAAATATATAAACTAATGTGTAGACACATTAAAACCTGGATTAAATAAATGCTTAGGAATAAGCAAAACTAGGATAGATGTGGAAAAATATACATATACACATTGACTATTCCAGAATAAATTGATTCAAATTAACATCCATCAATACAACATGAAACACAATTTTTACTTCAGAACTAATATAATCTAAGAATAATATAGGAATAATACAACCATTGCTGTAAATACAGGATTCAAATTCTTCCAATAAATATACATTTATTTAATGGTTCAACAAATCAGAGATTCAACGTATGAAAGGCTACGTACGATCACAAAAAACAATAAGATATTCAATATATGAAAAACTAAGATCGATCACAAAAACAATGGCTAAGAATAGAGTTATTACCTAGGAATACAATTACAAGACATTTTAAAGTGATAAGATTAGGGATAATGAGATAAAAATAAAGTTAAAATTTGACACCAATTCAGCGCAAATGCAGCTAACTTTAGTGTAATTCAGTTCTAACTAATTAAAAATGAATATTACCACAGAAACTCGTAAACAACTAGACGGAAAATAAGAAACCAATATAAAATACGCGCATAATGCAGCAGACAAGTATATGGGTAAATATTTGAAATGTAATAATAAGAATTATGTAAAAATAAAAAAATACAATTCAAGTAATATTAACATCACCATAGAAGCAAATTCAAAGCCATAATGCCGATAAGAGAAAAGAACAGCACCATCACAAATTCGATGATTAATTAGAATTAAATTCATCGTCAGGTCTGAGTATTTAATTCCAATTAACCCAAACAAATGCCTGTTTCAGATTAAGCAATAGTACATTACTATAAATACTTAAACTCAGACTACAGGCAACAAAAAATGAAAAAAGGATACATTAAGAAAATTGTATTACCATGCGGCATGAACCATTCTTCTACCACGTGTATACACGATCAACCTCAACAGCTTAATCTAGAAGCACCGGAATGAACAAGTCGAAATTCTACCAGGGAGGCAGTACGAACGTTCACGGAGTTACTCCCAAACCCGTCCAGTAAGTCTAAGCTGGAGACTGGACAAGCAATTCAGAATACAACTTCCCAAATATGCAAACATGAATATGAATATGAATCAAAGATGAAAATTCCTACTAAACAAGTAATTCATATGAAAAATGGATAATCGAGAATGCCACTATACACCATTATAAGGGCGCTCAAAACGTAGTTTCAATACTGACAAAAGTTACATTTTTTTGCGAAAATAAAATTCAAAACATTAATGTTAATGCATCTTATTTTCCTATATATATATATAATACAAAATAGAATGAAGAAAGGACGACAATGTATCAAAATTTCGCCGGGGGGATTGTAACCCCCACTTCCCAGTTACAATCCCCCCGGCGAAATTTTGATACATTGTCGTTCTTTCTTCATTCTATTTTGTATTATATAATTGTACTTGGTTGAGCAGCATAGCGCCTATAGGTATATTTTCAGTTGGTTGATTTCGATGTAGTTGATGGATTTATTAATTTGTATATATATATATATATAAATATATATATATATATATATTTATATATATATATATATATACATACATATATATATACATATATATGTATATATATATATATATATGTATATATATATATATATATATATATATTATATACATATACATATATACATATATATACATATATCATTATATATATATATATATATGTATATATATATATATATATATATATATATATATATATATGTATATATATATACATATATATAGGTATATATATATATTATATACATATACATATATCATTATATATATATATATATATATATATATATATATATTAATTTTATGTTATAGTATGAGAAAGTAAGGTCATTTGAAGATTAAAATGTACGGCATTCTAAAGAATAAACATGGATACAAAAAATAATAATTCTTTCACAAATTTACCCTTATCTAAATGCAATACATCAACAACTTGATCATTAATATATAAAACTAATCGCGTAAAACACCTTACTAAAGAATATAGAGTTACACATACGGATAGAATGCCGCTTTTTTATTATTTCTTAGAATGCTGAAAGTCTCGTTGTTTGGTACTTTTAGAGCTACCTTGGGTTTAATAAAGCCAGCATAATAAACCTTTTACGAACTGGATAAAGCACAAGAAAAACACATTCCTAAATATGTACGTACCATGTAAACCTCAAAAAGAAGTGTTCGTCAACCAACCTTTAACTTCCCAATGCATTTAATGTGCTATTTAGGGCGATGGTGGGGGGAAATACCATTACATTGGTTGTAAAGAAGCTCATAACAGTGAGGAAGAGTGTAAGAATATTTTGCGTTTGCATTTGTTTTTTGCTCCATTGAAAGGAAATTCCTTCTGGAAGAAGGTAGTTTTGTATTTGGAAGTTTCAGGAGAAATTTGTTTCTGTATTTACATGCTGAGTAATAGCAATGAGTTTATCGACATAGATGAATCGGTGATTGATACATAACCTTACGATATATTGATATTTCGTATCAATACACTTGTATACAATATTTATTGCTTATCGATATAATAATAGCTTTCAATACGCATCGTATCAAAATATAATTATGCGGATGCAAGAACGACGGAAGTCCAAAATGCCAAGTTTTCGGTTAGTAAAGTATATGGATAGAAAATTCGTTAGTCATACCTTTTTGCAATTGTCAGTGTTAACTATATAAATAAAATGAATCTATCTGAATGAAATCTGTCTGTATATGTGTTTGTTTGTTTGTGTGTGTGTGTGTGTTTGTCTTATTGTCACGGAAGAATAGCTGCATCGAATTTAATGAAATTTTGGGGGTAGACTTGAAATAGCCCCACTTAAAATTTTGTCCCTGTTTCGTGTTTTTAGGACCGAAAATTATACATATATTAATGAAAAAATCACTATTATACCTTCCATTCAGATAGCATTATGCAAACAATATTTGTTCTGCAAAACTATTTCATAAAAAAAATTATATTGCGTTGCTAAACAACAGAATTCAAACCAAGAGTTAATACAACAGTAAATATACATATTTCGATTTAAATATTAAAGAAATGCAAATAAATAAATGTTATCGGAATTGCATTTTTGATTGGATTATGTCTGGGTCGGTCTTTGGGTATAAAGATTAATGGGATTATTTATATTTTCAAATTCTTACGTCATACGTATGTCTTATTTTAGCAAGGCTTTTTCAAACGCATGTATTGCAGTATATATTTTAATACATGGGTATAATCTTCTAATCTACGAAAATATAAGTAGTACAGGTATAAGTACTTCAAATAAAATTTTAGCTCTTTTATTTTGGCATATATTGATTCCATTTCCTATTTTCAGTAAATTTGTTTGCAAATGGGATCAGGATGTGTTATTCATCATATCTACCTGTGAAGATAATTTTGTATAGCGAGAACAGAGATTATTATTTTTTTTTTAGGAGCAATAATTTAAATATTGTAATAGAATTTAGAATAACAATGTCATTTAGAATACTAAAGGAGTTTGCACATGGTTGTGAATATAAATTTATTTGTATTGTATATTACGTACGCAGAATGAGTTTACTGCTAGTTAGAAATTTATAAAAATTACTAGGTAAAAACATTTTCTCTTTTGTTTATTTTAATACCAGGAAGAGAAAGAAATCTGAGGTGGACTTACCTGGCTATTGCACTAAAACGGATAAATGATTGTGTAAGAGCAAAATGTACCTAGTTTTAAATCTGAAATATACTATTTTGAATGCAAGCAGCTATTAAATAGCTCGTCCGGTTCGCAATGGATTAGATAACGGTATAAATGCGGCTTTATTAAATAACATTGCCGTATAGTTGCCCGTCATCAATTATTGATATCTATAACATCTATCGTTTTGCGCTTCTCACCCAAGCAGATTGCGGAATCAAATGCCATTTAAAAATATATAACATGCAGCAAATTTCATCACAACTTTTAATTTTTACTCTTTAAACGTTAGTTGTGTAGCAAACTGTTGTCTGGGGTAACTGACTGTTTACCGTATATATTTGTGTGTATACGAAACGGTTATATGTCGTTCTGGGACCAAATTAAAGCACATCAGATAAAACTGCTATTTGTAAGGATGTATCTTAATAATTACTTGAAGAAAGAAGGCATATGTCAGTTAAGTAACTACAATTATTTCGAGGGCATTTTCAGTCCTCTTCTTCATGCCAGAAAAAAACTGTATGCGCTTTTAATAACCGCTAAGAAAAAAAATGCGTAACAATTGTAGCCGCCTAACTGACATATGCCTGCATTCTTCAAGGATATATTGTATGCTTTATACCAAATATTACGCGGAATTTTTCTATGTTAACGTTAAAAAATTAAAAATTCCCCAAAATGAGCTTACATGGTTTTTGTCCTCACCCCTTCAATTATCCCCAATGTGTGATCATGTTTTATTTCAATGAAGTTTTATAATTTTGGAAAATTATAAGCAATGATTTTGGACACTTGTACAGTTTACAGTCTCCGTTTGCGCAATGTAAAAATTGTTATCATTTTGACCTGAACTATTTTTTTCGGAAAAAAAAGTATGGTTGTCAGAAAAACGTGACGAAACAAAATATAAAAATTGACGAAAAACAAAATATTTGCAATAGATCACTGGGTTTGAAATTTGTGACTCACATGTGGCAGAATTATACTTAACAACTTCGCATTACAACTGCTGCATTCCACTTAACACTTAATAACTTCGCATTACAACTGCTGTATTCCACTTAACACTTCAACTTCGCACTACAACTGCTGCATTCCACTTAAAACTTCCACTTCGCATTACACAACTGCTGCATTCCACTTAACAGTTAACAACTTCGCACTACAACTGTTGCATTCCACTTAACACTTAACAACTTCAAAGGGTTGCATTCCACTTAGCACTTAACAACTTCGCATTACACAACTGCTGCATTCCATTTAACAGTTAACAACTTCGCACGGATCACGGACAAAAATGGAGTACTCGGCTATGGCGTAGCGTCTACTTAGTCTAAAAAGTTGAGCATGCTCAGCTTAAAATATAATTCAAAGAATTATTTAAGTATACTTTTATTTATCATAATTTTTTAAATAATTTTGCGAATATATATAAATTATTTAGAAAATTGTTACATTTTACAAGCTTAAAGTGACACGATTTAAAGTATTTTTTCCATTAAAACGCATGTTTTAATGTTTTAGACGCTAAAATCATCCAGCCTTTGTCGTCTATAAGAAGAACCATGACATTAAGACTACTCATTTGTTAAACTTCTCCCTAGCTGATTAACTAACGTTGGAAGTTAGCTTATGGAAATGCGTGGTTATTACTTTGCCATTTTCAACCCTTTATAAAAGGTCAATGATTGGATGTGGGACGTGGCGTTTCATCAATGATGTGTAGGTGAGGGTGAGTAGTGCAAGCCCAATGGGTCCTCCATTTGGGGTCAAACTTGATTCTATTAATTACTAATCGTAGAAAATAATCATTATTTGTAATACTGAAGAATTTCAATGATTTTTCACGAATAACCTAGGATTTACCTAATTTTAAACAATCACAAAACGAAGAAATATACTAATAATGACTACCATTAAACTTAAGTAGTTTGCAAAGTAGACTTAGCTATTTATATAGGCATCAATATGGAGAAGCATCCGTTTGCGTATTTAGGAGTGATAGAAAGAATGAGTTTCATTTCCCTTTAAAATCCCCTGTTAGATGAGAATCTCAGTTAAATAAAAGTGGTTAATAATTTTTTAGCAGATTATTAACATATTGTATTCGGAAGACATGCACAGCTAAACGAATACCGACAGTACACTTAGTACTACCAATGTAGAACTTATAATTACTTTCAGGAGATAAAAGAGGGACAACGTACATCCCAGCCTGACATATGAATTTATTTGTACCCTTAAATTTATAACAGGAAAGAACAATCATGCTTAAAGAATTGATTATGAAACACTTTCCAACTTTAATACAATTTTATTTAAACATCTCTAAAATGCAATACATTCCTCGGTAGTATTTTAAAACTTATCACAATACTACATATTTTCAAACTGCCGCAGCAGTGGTCGAGTGGTCAAGGCGAGCGTTTCCACAGCAATTGCTCGACCGCCGCGTTGTGGGTTCGAGTCCCACGCCAAGCAGGGATGTTTGTGTTGTGGGCGTAGTGTGTTCCGCCCCCCCCTCTGGTACGCCTGGGGAAACGTCCTAGGACGGCTAAATGGTTCACGCTCTGGCCGCTGACGAAAGGCGAATGACGAAAGTCAAGTGCCAGGCCATTAAAAAAAAAAAATTGCAAACTTAAACCTTCATCGAAAAAAATGAACTTCATTCAAATGACGGCATTGGAATATAAATTGCCTGGTTCAAACATCTCTACAATACGATACATTTCTCGGTAATATTTTTAAAATTATCATAATACTACAATAATTTATTATATTTGAAAACTTCATTGAAAACAACTGAAATTCATTCAAATGACGTCTTAGAAAAAATAACACGCCTGGCTTTCTCTATAAAAGCAGTATTTCATTCATAACATTTTCCCATTCATTTCATTGATCACAATACTAAAATAATTTATTTTATTTAAAAACTTAAGACCATGGAGCTACAAATAATTAAACTCTATGCTTAAAACTTCAGCAAAAAAAATAGTCCATCTCTCTGTAAAATCAATGAATATTTAATTCATATAAGCTATGCAGACTCCAAGAGTTAAATAATTTTGCATTAAAGAAATGCAGCAATTCTTATACAACGCATTCTACATATTTTGCTGTTTACATTTTGCATAAGTGAAAAATAGGCTTCGTTGTAGAAATAATCAAATTTGGATGATCATTTAAACCCAAATATATTATAATTGCGCTGTTTCAGTATGTAGATGCACAGAATTTAAGCAAAAATAAAGCGGTTTTAGGACGGATACAACACTCAATATGAATTAAAAGGAACTTTAAAAATCACGATTTTGCGACAAGATGGATGCCATATTTCATTTTGAAGTGGGTCACGTGATCTTTTCATATCATGGTTACGTGATCGCGTCATGTAAGAGGAGTAATTATTATTTTAATTTTTATTTAAAAAAACTACAGAATATATTTTGCTGAATTTTTTTTTATATATTTTATGGAATAATTTGAATTTTACCTAAAATTTTCAAAGCACTTTGTGAATTTTAAATCCGCTTAAAAAATGTTTGAAAAATTAGGTCCCATAGGGTTCAATGTATTTCATTTTTTCAATACGGGTTCAATCCACAACTAATTGGGTGATATTATTCATTTATATTCTGATAGGTCCTACAGACCGTCTGAACAACATACTAAAATTTCATTTTGATTAAGTCATTTTTACGGCAGTTATCGTGCTAACGGACAGACAGACAGACAGAATCAACAAAGTCATAAACACTTGAACTTAGTTGTAAAGTGTTAAAAATGAATACGGTTAAATAACGTAGTAACTGTACAATCTGTAGGTTTACAAGGTTAGTTTTAGGATAAATAAAATTATTACGAATAGAGGAAAAATTTTGTACATGAAATCGAAAGAATAAGAGGCCTCACAGCCAAGGTTAAAGCTAAAATCAATTTCAGTAATTAAAGCCGAGATAGATGATCAAACGTTAAAAGCACGAATAAAATAAACAATAAAAGAGTAGCAAAATCAAACACATATTCATAACAGAAGGTCTTTATTTCACTTCCTTAAGACGTACAAAAGTTTAAAACAGGTCATAGCGCTTTCGAGCATAAGTATGCTCTTCATCAGTGGCTACACGGAAATAAAGTTTGAATCGTTCATATATAGACCAGATATAGCGACAAAATTTGCATGAATACAATCCACCAAAGAATCTACGTCTAGACAAGGATAAACCGTAAGCAATTTTTCAAAAATTTTAACAACAAAAGAACAGCATGTTACATTACAATTTAATTACAGAAATCGAAAAAAAAGGGGGGGGGGTGGCAATCAAGCATAATCCCAAAGAGGAAGACGTCAAAGATAACTTTGCAGAGACTTGAATTGCATGGAGTCGAGAATGAATCGCCTTTTTTTCGATTTCTGTAATTAAATTGTAATTTAATATGCTGTTCTTTTGTTGTTAAAATTTTTGAAATTTATTTTTTTTGAAAAATTGTTTACGGTTTATCCTTGTCCAGACGTAGATTCTTTTGTGGATTGTATTTATGCAAATTTTGTCGCTATATCTGGTCTATATATGAACGATTCAAATTTTATTTCCGTGTAGCTACTGATGAAGAGCATACTTATGCTCGAAAGCGCTATGGCCTGTTTTAAACTTTTGTACGTCTTAAGGAAATGAAATAAAGACCTTCTGTTATGGATGTGTGTTTGATTTTGCTATTTTAACATCAGACGCAATGCCAAATTATTTACTTAATAAAAGAGTACTTTATCTCCCCCCACTATTAAATCTACTGTTTACCATACTTCCTATAAATTACCCCAAATTTTTGTTCAAATTAAACTTCAAAAAGTTAACCAACCAATGCGTCATACTGTATCTAAATGTAATTAATGGTCCTACTTATGCTTTAGAAAGAGCGTTAGTCAATTTTCGAAATCCATTTTTCAACAACCATGTTTATTCTATTAGTTTTACTAAAAATTTCAATAACCATTTCTTTAATACTAATTTTATTCCTAATTGTACACTTTATAGTTTTGACGTTTTGTTCCTTTTTCCAAATGCTCCCGTTTTTACTGCTATTAATATTATTGCCAAAAAATAATATACAAAATTATACTATTTCCTTTAACGCCGCAATAACTTCTGCAATGAACATTGTCGCTGAGACAAATTATTTTGGTTTTTATGAAAATATAAGTATTTTTGCAAACTACAGGCGCTCAATGGGTAATCCCTGTTCTGGCATTTTGGCTGACGCAGTGTTGCAGGGGCTCGAGAATGATATTTTATCTTTTTGATCCTTTAAACATATTCTTTGGTGCCATTATATGGATGATGTATTTATTATTTGGAACCATACTTTGAGCGACCCCCTAATCTTTTGGATCCAGTTAATGATTTTTACACCTCTATTAATTTTACCGTTGAACATAAGTCAAATTTTTAGCCTCTTTTGGACTTCCTCGTTTCCCGTCACTCTCTTGGCTTTCATGCTTCTGTTTTTCACAAACTTACATTCTCTAATTCTTGTATTCCCGCTAACTCTTCTTACCCAATTTCTTCTCAAAACGCCTCTTTTATTGCTTATTTAATTCGTGCTTTTAACGTTAGTTTATCTATCTTGGCTTTAGTTACTGAAATTTGATTCTATCTTTAACATTGGTTCTGAGGCCGCGTACTCTTTCGCTTTCATTTACAAAATATTTTCCACTAATCACTATATTTTAATTTATCCTAATACTAACATTGCTTCTTTTTCTGACAATTTGCCGTATAAATCTAGTCTTCCTTTTCATCCGGTGATTTTTTGTCTTCTGATTCAACTTTGTCATGAATTTAAGTTTAAGCTCTTTCTACCGTCACTACGTTATTTAATCGCTTTCGCTCTAATAAATTTAAGGATAAAAATAACTTTCATGTATCAGTCCGGGGTATACGTTGTCCCCATTTTATCTCCCAAAAGTAATTATAAGTTATACGTTAGCGTACTCTTGGTATTCGTTTAGATAAGCATGCTCTCGATGTTAAAAATAGAAAACTGTAAACGGCTCTTGCCCATTTGGATATTAACGATAATTTCTATTCTATGTTCAATAAGACTTTTCTCTTAATCAGCTGCAATGACCACCGTAATAATTTACTTTATGAATTCCTTTTTATTTATATTTATCGTGATTTTATTTGCAATTTTGATCCCGTTCGGTCCCTCAGTTATAGGGCGCGACAGCCCAGTGGTTAGCGCGCGGGAATTGCACTCGGTCGGTCCGGGTTCGATTCCCGCCACTGCCAAAACTGCCGCCGTGTTCACGCGAGATACAATCACGTTAAGCATGTGGGCCCATAAGTCCTTCCGAGAGGTTGGTGGTAGGAGAAAGAGTGTAGGTCCTTGTAGATGCTTCCACCCACTGGGTTCCGGTCTAAATTGGGTGGCACTTCACGGCCGTCCAAACAGATACCTTATACCTTTCTGGTAGGTTGGACGGTCTGGGTCGAAGAAAAAGAAGACCCCCAGTTATCTTTGGCGTTTCATTCTTCTACTCACTGCGTGTTAAATCATTGTATGATTTTCTGCATATTTAGTGCATTTTTTGACGACATATCTATTGGTTATCTTGTAATTTATGTTCTTTTATCATTTATGTATTTTATAATTAAATTATGCTTTCTAAATGTATCGAATTTAAAATGATTAATATGCAAATTTTATCTCGCGGTTGTGGCTTGTCTATTAAAGCTTATGTACGCCACCTATTTTTACTTTGTCACTGAAGGGCATAATAATGCCCGAAAGCGCCCTGGTTATGTAATTTTAATGTACGTCATGAATAGAGATTTTATTAAAGACATTTAATAATAGCCGACTCTGGTTGTCTTTATTTTCTTAAACTTCTCTGACAAATTTGTGTATATACTGGGAGTTTCCTCAGAAATTTTGGCAAACTTTCATATCAATTGACAAATTGAAATTTCTCCAAGCGTGCTGACTTCCTGATCTCCAACATGGAAGCGGAACTATTAGACGGCATTGCTACCTACACGGTGGAGCAGAAACAACAAATCCTAGTAGGTACATTTCTGACTGTTCTGCGATGATATTGAACCGCAACTTTCACACCTTGAATATTTGCCTTTCCTAGCTACGTGTATGTTCATCAAAAAACAAAATTTGAGGATTCCCTCTACTAAGACTACAAATTACGAATGATTGAAAATTTGTATGGTTTTAAAACCCAAAATAAATGAGGAAGTATGCTGAGAATGCTTCCACGATTTAGGCCACAGAAGAGAGATTCCCGTGGAAAACTTTTTTTCAGCTCTCGGAAATTAAAATAAGTGTCGAAATGACTGCAGATGCTCTAATACCCTTACCCCCAAGTCAAAATATTCTCTTTTTATGTGGACCCCTTAAGCTATTATGTACCCCTCATAAAATATCTTAATAATATACTTATCTACAAAGTTCAGGGCTTGGTGATGGGTTGGGAGATCCAGATCCCTTCTAGGTCTGCAGAATTCTTTTGTTTACAGGAGTGATCAGGATCAAGGTAAACAAAGCCAAGATCCCCTTCAGCAGAATCAAACTAAAAGAAAACCGCCCCAAAAATTGAAGTTAAGAGACTTCCAGTTAATACTGATGTCGAAACCTTTAAAATACATTTGAAGGGTTTCGACCAATCTGAATCGTCTAATTAACAGAAATAGGGAACCCCCCTCTAAATCTTCTTGCTCTGCCTCGAGCTAGACGAAACATGAGAGGGAATTTAAGAGATCTCACAAATCATTTCTATGAAAATAAAAGTCCAGTCCTTTGAACTGAAGGGCTGAAATGTACTACATTGCCAGTTTTTTAACTATAGCTCAGAGAACTTCAATCAGTCCCCCACCACTATCCAAGTGCTTAAAGTGTGGCGAGGAACACCCAACCTGTGAATGTGCAAAGTCTCGCAAAGCCCGGAACGAGTGCTTGAATTGCAGTGGGGCTAACCCTGCCAATTTTTGCCGCTGCTCTAAAACACCTGGAAAAAAAGTTCCAGGGAAACAAATCTGGTCCCCTAAACTCCAAATCAAATTCCTTCTAAACTTGCATAAATTTTCCCGCCCTACTTAAAATCAAGCCCAGTGCAGGAAGCGAAGTCCGCTGCCGAGAGTCGGAAAGTGGAAGCTGCGAGGAGCAGACGGACTCAACGCAATAAATTTTAAATATATATACGGAGAGATAATATGTTCCGATAATATTTTATTAATGTGTTATATATAAAAGAGATTAAAGGCGATTCGCGCCTGGTCTTGTACGACACTACGACACTATTGAAGAAAAATTATTAAATGCAGTACTTCTCAAGAACGCTGCACCGAATTCGGTGTGTAGCTAGATAAGATAAGCAAAAAGTCATACTCGGACTTAATGAGTAAAATCTGAAATAACGTAGACAGGGGTACTCGTCTTGGGCATTACTGAGTTATATTTTCTTACCTGGCTCTACGCAAATGATGACATGGGAATAGTAAATGCGCGCATTTTGTTCTCGAATTCTCAAGAGGGATCGAACTTTAGCTGCAACTGTCATTATATTCCACCGATGTTACTAAATATTTTTGGACTTTTCTGGGTATGGTGTACACAGTACAGTTTAAAATCTCAGTTCAAGCTGTTTACGTCTGGATATTGTCACTTCAAAATTAAGAAACAATTTTTAATTACAATAATGCGAAAAGTTTGCTGTGTTTTGACTATGAATTCCAAAGTTCTGCCTGAATGACGAAATACTATGTTCACGACTTTGATCTGTCAACTTTTTGTTTTGGTCCGTTTCCGGGCAAACTGCCAAACCTTATAATAAAGAACCTTGGCAATTAAGCATAAATACATAATCAAGCTATATTAAAGATACATTGGATGGTGCCTTTTTTTTGTCTTCGAGGATGCGCGTTTTTGCATAAGTGGTCCGAAGTTCAAAAAATGTTGAAGTCCAGTCTGTCATATTGGGATTAGATAAGGTCGGAGAAAATAGGCAAAACTCGTAAATGTAAACTGTATTTTCGAAATTTAGATGTGTACACATCGAAAGTGGAGTTGATTAATTTAACTAATAAAGATTACAATTGTGAATACTACAACTGAGAATCTACGTTTAGACTGTAATGTCGTAATGTATGCATATTTATTGTGAATCTTAGAGAAATCGCCATTGTGTAGTTGGAGTTGTGCCAAGTAAAAATATAATGGCGGCGCTACATAATCATGTTCTTAGCACGTGGTAAAAAAAGTTTTGTAAATTAAACAAATTAGTAAGATATCTTTCGAAAATCCTTTTTTACCCGTGGTTCAATAGTAAGGTACTGTGGTGAAGATTTGTGTTTAAACGTCATTTCAAAGTGTCGATTTTGTCGTAATTTCATTCAGAAAAGCAAACGATCAAGTGAGTCTAAAATTATCTGTAATAAGCTCCTACATAATATCATTTTACATTTAGTAGTAATCGCAATATTTAGTTTTAATCATAAAATTGTCGTGAGAAATACCAATGTTGTCTGTTATATTTATTTGCCTATCATAATTTTTATTTGCCTATCATAATTTTTATTTTCCTATCATAATTTTTTTTCCCTTTGTCATTTGACGGACTACATAGACTGGGCCGTCTTTTACTATATGTAAAAGAGGCAAATGTGAGAGGTCGTAATTATTCAGGGGTACATTTCTAGTACCTCATTAACATTATGTATACCTTTATGAAATTAGCAAATATCCGTCGAAGCAAAAAAGCATATAGCAAAGTTTTGAATATTTTGTGGCTCATACAATCGTATTAGGAATTAAGCAACTTAAAAATCGTAATAATTAACTTTAATTATAAAAATATGCGTTATTTATAAAATATCGACGAGATTTAATTGGAAAAAGCCGAGCCTACATAAATTAATAGTTTATTTGCCCACGCCTATTTTTTCAGTCAGAGTTTTCTTTATGCATTGATATAGTGTTTATTTTCAAAAATATGAAAGTGGAAAATGTTTAATTTTAATGAGACAACTTCATTCCAAATTACTATTTCAGCAAGCAAAAAAGTGACCACGGAAAATTTCAATAATTGAAATAACTTTTAGGCGTAGATCTGCACTTATTCTATCATATAAAGTCTAAATTTTAATTTTATTCCATTTGTAGTCCGAAGGGTTATTGGCTACTTTTTTAAAGAAAAGTCATTTGCACAGTCACGTGTTAAGCACTGAGTAGATAATAATTATGGCATCCACAGAGAATGAGGATTATAAAAATAGAAAATGAATTATTTATGCAACGATTGATATGTTACGATAATATTCTATAAATATATTTTATATATAAAATGTTTTCGTCTTAATCAATGTGTTGATTTCCGCGAAACTCAAGCAAACTGCACCGAATAAAGGGAGCAGGTAGATAAAATAAGTAGAAAAGGGAAACTCGGATTCTGTGAGTCAAATCTGAAAAAATACGTAATAAAGCATAAATACATAAACAAGGTGTCTCGAAGATATGTTGGATCGTGCTATTACTTTGTTTACGAGGATTTGCATTTTCGCATATGTGGCCCATGGTTAGAAAAAGTTTGAAGAACAATGCAATACAGTATCGTACAATGAAGATATATATTGATTCAATATCGATACATCACGTTACGACACGTATTGATTCACATTATGAGCTTGACCATCCCTGTCTAACGGACGTTTGTCTTACTTTCCGCTCGATTATGTTGATCGTTACACGACAGGAGCAATGTGTCGTGTCGGAATTTTATAAATTCTCGACTTTACTGAATTTAAATGTATTTTTATATTATTTGTACTTGTATAACTATATTCTGATTTAAGTGTTTTTCTCTGTACGAAAAACCGCACGATTCTTGATATTTCATGTCTCGGCTTTTACATCAGCTTTTAAAAGCGACCGTTAGTTTGGAATAGATGTATCAGTTTTTGTTTTGTTTATTGCCCGGCTGGGAAGAAACAAAAAATTCGGAGTTTTGAGACTCTTGATGTGATCTGTGGCTAGCGGTTAAAAGATGGTACGTATCGTCGGCGAGAAACCACCGGGTTAGTACTACCATTTTGATATTCTTTTATTCTTATATATTGATTATGATCGTATTGCATTTTGATCACGATCACCGTCCGTTCTTAATTTCATGTTATTACAATTGTTTCCGTTGCACCTCCCGCTTTTACAAGTTGCCCCGCATTTACAAATGTAAGGAATTACTTTAAATATTTTAGAGGATTTTCATGAGATGATTTCGTACCGCATCATTATTTTAGCTGGTGAAAATTTTAGCTGGTGAAAATTGTCAAAACAGCATTTCAGAAACTGCACTTTAGAAATTTGGATGTGTACACTTCGAAACCTGATTAATTTAACTAACAAGGATTAAAATTCAGAATACTACAACTGGGAATTTACTTTTGATTGTAATTTCGTAATGTATACATGTTTATTGTGAAACATAGAGAAGTGACATTGTGTAGTTGGAAGTGTGTTAAGTAAAAATATAATGGCGTCACGTAATCATGTTGATACATCCTTTTGGTTTTGGCACGTGGTGAAAAAAAGAGTAATAAATGAAATAAATTATTAAGAAATCTTTCGTAAATTATTTTTACCTTTGATGGAGGTTCAATCCTCATTCGCTATGCTGCTCTAAGTCCTAGGACGAGCCGGATGGTCTGGGCTTTCGGGAGGTTCAATCCTCAGGCGCAGTGAGAAAGATTTGTGCATTAAAAGTGATTTTAATGTTTCGAACCAGGTGTCGTAATTTCATCCAGAAAAGCAAACGATAAATTAAACTCAAGTGGGGCTTAAATTTTCCTACGCTATAAGCACCTACGTAATCTCATTTTCAATTTAGTAGTGATCGCAATATTTAATTTCAAACTACAAAATTATAGTGGGAAATACCAATGTTGTCTGCTATATTTATTTTTAGATCATAATTTTTATATCTCCTTGTCATTTGACTGTCCATATAGCCAGGGCCGTTCTTTTACCATACGCAAAGGAAGGAGATGCGGGAGGTGGAAATTATTCAAGGGTCCATTTCCATTACCTCATCAACATTTTGTATAATTTTTGGAAATAGCTTTTATTATTTCTTACCGCCATTTTCGAAATTAGCAAATATCCGTCTGAGAAGAGAAGAGTATAGAAGTTTTGAATATTTTGGGGCTCATTCATTTCTATTAGAAATTATACAAATTTAAAATATTGATAATTATGTTCAAATATAAAAAAGGCATTTTTTTGGAAAATATCGATAAGATATAATTGTAAAAATCCGGGCCAGCATATTTTAATATTTTATTTTACCATCTGCATTTTTTTCATTCGCAATTTTCTTTAAGTATTGACATGGTGTTTATTTTCAATAAATATGAAAGTCTAGAGCGTGCAAAATTTTTGATGAGATGATTTTGTACCGCATCATTATTTCAGCAGGCCAAAAAATAGCCAGGAAAGATTCAGCAGGAAACATTTTAAAAATTGAAAGAGCTTTGAACTTGAATTTCGCATCGACACTAATTCTACAATATCACAAATAACTTTTAATTTCATTTTATTTATGGCCAGAAGTGTGATTGATCAATTTTTTTAACAGCAGTTATTTGAACAATCATTTGTTAAGCTCTAAGTATATGAAAGTTATAGCCGCATGGAGCATGAAGTTTATAAAAATATAAAATTAAATATTTATGTAGACCTTTTTATGTTTCGATAATATTTTATTGATATATTTTATATAAAAATGTTTTCGTTCAGCCGATATATTTCATCAGTAGCCAATTTACTACAGAACGCTGCACCGAATATAGGATGCAACTAAATAAAATGAACAATAAAAGTCACATTCAGACTTCATGGATTAAATCTGCAGCAACGTAATGAAACACAAATAAAAAACAAGCTGTATCGAAGATGCGTTGGATTATGTTTTTTTATTACGTGTATTGGTATACGTGATCCTTAGTTCAAAAATTTTGTCAAATGTTATTGGCATATGTGATCCGTGGTTCAATAATATTGTCAAATGACCACTGTCATTCAGTGCCATATCGGGATTCGATAAAAGTAGAACATAGAGTCCGGGACGCAATTTAGAATTTTGGTAACATAACTTAATTTACTATAGACCGTGAAGTTCCAGGTCCGTTCCTCCTGTTCAGAGAAGGAATCTCCTAGATGTCCTGCTTCACCATAACAACAGTAATCAAATAAATAAGAAAACTTAATTCATTGTCTGCTTACTGCAGTTTCTGCTTGCAGATGAACATAATACAATCAACCCAAAGATCTTAAAGACAAGACAGAGTTTGGTATCAAAAGTAACTTTATTTAGATGCAAAATTATCAAATGACAAATTTAAATCCCACTGGTCCGCAATGCAAATAAACATCTTTTATCTCGTCAATAACTATCAATGAATCAAGATATGCTTCACTTACTGCATTTAAACAATTAACGCAATAAAGCAACACTACTTGGGTGTGGTCAGAAACAGGCTTGAGCACTAACGAATTATACTTTCCTTTCTTACACAATGTTAACTATTTTTGCTTTCTTACACGATATTATTAATACTATAATTTATCTTATTGGGTTTTATCTATGATCTTAAAAATTACAATATACTCATGAATTGTTGTTGTTATACATATGGCTTTATTGAAAGTCATTCCATTACATAACTATCATCTTACAATGATACAAAGGCAGAAATATAAAACAGAGAAAAATTATCTATACACAAAACAATAATATTTCAAATCAAACAAACTCAAAGTCCAACGAGAAGAGTTCGGAGAAGGGGTCACAACCTAAGGGACAGTTCATATAAGTTCTAGCTTCCCAATACAGTCTGCAAATTATTCATGAATTAAAATATTTAAAAACTGTCACAATCTAGCTTAAGATAATTAAATCTGTTACAGGAAAACAGAAATTAACTCAACCTAATATACATCAGTCACTGTTTGCATAATTTAGGCCAAATTGGAGTGCTCGGCAAATTCATTGAAAAACAAATTCAAAGCCTTAACTGCAGACTAGGGACTATGATATTACTACACAAATTATCCAAGCTCCTGTATAATACATTTCTCGAACGCTAACAGGCTCACACCAGTGTTGGTAGGTGACGACACCCTCTCGGGTACACCCGACGAAAGGTCCATTGTTCCGCATTTGAACCTCTGGTGCTCTTCATAAAATCGAAACATCTAAGGATCCTAAACCTTGGCCATAAATGCAATGTCAGAACTCTTCTACCGCAAGAGTTTACGTGTGTAAGACGCACCTTTATTACAGACGGAAGTCGTGTAATAAAAGAGAGTATATCTCAGAGCATATTCAAAACCACGATTCTACACTCATGACCTAAACATGGTGCAAAAAATTGTTGACGAAGACGTAATTTATAATTAATTAAGGCACAATTCGAAAGTACTACGGTTCTGAAATCGGCAAAAAAGGTGAGGGTTATCATCTGTCAATGGTCATCGTCATTAGAAGAAGCATTAAGAGTCAGAAAAAAGCTCTCTCGAAACTCGATAGGCGTCGGTCACGTGAAAACATATTTGCCATGGAGCTATGTCAACCTGGGTTGTACGCCGTTATACGTCTCGACCCCAAGGGCCAAGGTCTACTCCAATTTACTCTTAGGTTGTAATGCTGTAATGTATACATTTTATTATGTGGCTTAGAAAAGTGTCATTGTGTAGTCGAAGGTGTGCCAAGTAAATATAAAATGGGGACATCTGGCTGTCATCAGAAAGAGACAGAATAATTATCCATATTTATGGAAACGTCATTAATAAATTACAAGTTGATGGTAACCATGTAAGAAGCTGACCAAAGGAAAGTTTCCTCTGGCTAACTTTCATGACTGAAAGTGCATGAATCATCTTTAACCAACGATAGAGTGAGTGAAGGACAAGAAATAAACCCTGCAGCATTGAGAGGGAGCACTCAGTTTTAAAAATTATCTCCAGTTTTAAAAAATTACCCTTGGCAAACATTTATGTCATTGTGAGGTTACATTTTAAAGTTACAAAATAATGAAATATAATGGCATCACGTAATTTCCCTAAATTTGATTCACTGATCTGGAGATGTCGAGGGACATGATTTAGCTAAAAGCCAAGCGCCTGAGTTATCCAGTACTACAAAAATGGCGAACATTCGCAAAATAATAGAAAAGAACCCATGAAAGTAATATATGCAAACGTGGAGTGCATGGATTCGCGTAATAGAGTGTGCTTGTGAAATATCAATAAATGGGTAATATATTTTGTCAAATATGCATGTTATTATGAGATTGCATTTTAAAGTTACAAAATTATTAAATATAGTGGCATCATATAATTTCCCTAAACTTGATAAATTTGTTAACTATAATAAAGGTGATAAATAAATGTTTTAATTATTTGAACGTAATCGCTGAACTTCCCCCACTAATGGAATTTCCCTTTCCGTACTGAATGCAGCACATAAAGGTAGGTCTTTGAAGAAATAGTGCAATGTCACCCTATAATTTATATATGAGAAAAAAATACATTAATATCCATAATATTACGGTCACAATAAGATATAGTGCTGAACAGATATTCCATTTGAAATAAATATGCTGTCCAAAATGAAAAGATCACTTGTTGGTTCCGCTCATTATCCGACATACTGTTGTTTAATACACAAACATTTCTGTTATTTCCTTTGACGGAATATGGATTTCGAAGTCTCCGGACAGCTGCTGCGTTATGACTTGGATTCCCTGACGAATTGCTCGGATATGAAGCTGTCATGCATTATTGCGTTTTATTATCCTGAGAATAGTGAAAGTATATTAACAGATGTTAATTGAAAGTTTATTAGCAGATGTTAATAGTGAAAATAGATTAACATATGTTAATTTATTCAATATTGAAATATATTTGTTTTAGAAATAGTGAAAATATTTTCACAAAATTCTAATGTATTTGACTTTCCTACAATCATTTTTTTCTTTTTTTTCATTATATACAAATGCATTAATTGCATTAATTACATTTAAGAGATTTATCGCAAAAAATGGAACATAATGTGAATTCTTATTTTAAATGTTTATCGAACTTGCTGTTTTAAAAGCATTTAGAGTTTTGGTTCAGCAACTTAGTATTCTATTAAATGGCGTCAGGTTTCAAAACAAAAACAAAAGCAAAATAAAATAACATAGCAGAAGAAATTGAATATCGTCAGAACAGTTTATGCCAGATTAATACGGCTGGATTTATTAGATTTATCTTCAAAACTTTTACGCATAAAAGAACATGTAATTACATTTAGATATATTTTTTCTTTTATTAAAGTTTTCTTTTATTTTTGATTATATATATATATATATATATATATATATATATATATATATATATATATATATATATATATATATATATATATATATATATATAAATATTCAGGGTGATTATAGAAAAACTTGACATATATATGAGCTCCAAGCGATCATACCATTCGAGGAAACGGAAAGAAATTTTGAATGCAGGTATTTTAAGTTATGCGCTTAAGAATAATGTGAAAAACAACAGTCCTACTCTCACAGTTAGGGTTACAGTGACACAATTTTGAAATTTTCAAATGGCAACACTTAGTTTTTTTTATTAGAATCTGATCTTCACAGTGAAAAACCATAAATGGCTTTGAAACGGTACCTGCAGCACGAAAAATACCTGCGCTAGGCAGAGACTAAGAAAAAAATGAAAACAACTGTGGCGTTCAAAATAACACGAATTTCTGTTCTATTGACGTCACATTCCACACCGTTTGTTCGGCTCAGAACTCAGACTCCTGAAACTCCTTCGAAAGGAGAAGAAACCAAAGCATGCATATTTCTAGGTTCGGCATAAGACACCGTCATGGCTGACGCCATCGGCGTAGGAGAAAGGAAAGGCATTGTGATGTGAGTACTGCTTGATTTCTTGCACTTTGACTTGACCAATATTAAGCTTACAGTGAAACAACGAGATGAAATGGTAAAGCTCTATTACCTGAATGGGCAAAATGTCGCAGAGGCATTGCTTGTCTACCGCATAAACATCGGCTACGACGAGGCCCGTGTTCTGTACAAGCTGCATGGGACTTGATACGCAAATTTGAAGAAACTGGTTGCACATGTGATCGATCTCGGCCTGGACGACCTTCCGGTCTTGTCGAGGTTGTTGCAGAAGTGCCAGAGACGATAAGCGAAGGTCGTATTGCAAGTGCAAGCGGTGTTTCACGTGTGCTGGATTTGCCGAATTCTATGGTTCGCAAGATTCCGCGTCCTGTTCTCCTCATGTTTCAGTATCGGTTCTAGCGTGTCCAGATGTTGCAAACGAGCGATAACCAACTACGCTTAGATTTTGCTAGTGAAATCCTAATCCGGTATGACGAAGACAACAGATGAGCTTTACGCATTCTGTGGATGGACGAGACGCATTTCTCCTTGACTGGTAACGTGAATTCGAAGAACTGCGTGCATTGGGCAGACCAAAATCCTCATGATGTGGTCTTACTTCCGTTACACCAAGCAAAAGAGACTGTTGGTGCGTGATAACAAGCACCTTCATCCTAGGCCCTTACTTTTTTGGAGAGATTACTGTCACAGGTCTACGCACGTGTACGGTAACGAGTGGTCGTTATGAAGTAATGTTGACCAATTACGCCATTCCCGAATTGCAACAGCGAAATATCCTATCTGACGTCATGTGGATGCAAGATGGCGCTCCCCCACATGTGGGGTCTTCTGTGAAACTTTTATTGACACAACAGTTTGGTGACAGAATTATTTCCCGCAATTTCATGTTTCCGTGGCCCCCCAGGTCTCTCGATCTCATTCCAATATATTTATGGCTGTGAGGATACATGAAATCCAAAATGTACGAAGGCAATCAGCAAACTCTATTTGATTTGATAGATGCCATTACACATGAGGCTCAACGGATTCCTCCTGCCATGGTACGTGCTTCAGTGCTATCCACCATCTGTCGCATGCAAAGTGTCATTGTGTGTGAAGCCGACACGTGGAAAATTTGTGAAACACAATAAAATGTTTGCTTTTCTGTCGCTAAATGTTTGCTTTCTGTCAGTATTAGTTGTTTTCACTTTTTACCTAGTCTCTGCCTAGCGTTGGTGTTTTTCGTGCTACAGGTACCGTTTCAATGCCATTTATGTTTTTCACTGTGAAGATCACATTCCAATAAAAAATAGGTGTTGCCATTTGAAAATTCGAATTTGTGTCACTGTAACTCTAAATGTGAGAGCAGGAGTGTTGTTTTTTCACATCATTCTTGAGCGCATACCTTAAAATACCTGCATCCAAAATTTCTTTCCGTTTCCTGGAATGGTATGATCGCTAGAAGCTCATATATTGGAAAAGTTTTTTTTATAATAACCCCTCCCTCTCTCTCTCTGTATATATATATATAGTATGCATAATACGTGTAGATCCGTCGACAACTCGAATTTAAAAAAATTTTCCTATTCCAATACTTTCCCTGTACAATACTGTTAAAACATCTTCTGAAATCGTGTGTGTACTCACAGGTTATAAAAATGAGTACTCGTTTCAGGGGAACTAATGTTTTATTTAAAAGCGCCCATAAGTGTAAGCAGTAGCAGTATACAGCGAAAAATTTGATAATTAACTTAAAAGAACACAAAATAACTGTCAGGTACAAGAAAATAGCAAATAAATTCTCAACTAATTTACAAGTCAACTGATTCTCTTGTCAAGATACTGACATTTTTTGCAATTCACTTTGAATTGTATTACGCCAACTTTGATCAACTGAGCGATGGCTTCCTTATATGTTTTATATAGAAACCTCTAGAGAATGGGCATATCTTGGAAAGTACTAGAGATAATGAAAAAAATCGAGTATTTTATAAAAAGTCGTCAAGTTAACGACATTTTACCAAACTCGGCGCCAAAGTTACGAAAAATGTCGCCAAGGTGCAGCAACTCGCACCTTACATATTATCAATTATTTACGCAAACCATGCTCCATCAATCAACATCATTGTGCTCAAAAAGAAATATTGCTAGATCCATAAACATCATCATGCTCAAAGCACAAACTATGCTGGAGTCGTCATCAGCGTGGATTTGAATATTTGATATCATATTTTTTTCAATACTGTTAAGAACACAAACTACGCTGGATGTGTAAACTTTTTAGTATTGGATTTTGAGCATCATCATGATACCTTTCAATACTGCAGAGAACACAAACTACGCTGGATTTATGAACATCGTAGAGTTAGATTTTTGGCATCATGATAGTTATTTTCAATACTGCGCGAAACGGAAAATTTGGTGGAATTATCAACACTCTAATGTCGGATTTTTTGGCATCACCTTAATACTTTTCCTTTATATTTTATTGAGGGTGATTAAAAATGGCTGATACATATTTAACGGAAGCTCAACACGTTATAAGTTTCCCAATATTTGCCAGTCGGATTTTCGAATCCTTTACGATTTCATTACATATGTTGCGTATTGTAATGAAAGCAAGATTAGTTATCAGGAGTGTGGCTCCATTCGACTTTCTCATACCATAATCCATTTTTTCGTAACATTTTTTTTTTGCAAATTTATCCAGAAAAAATTTGAAAAATCGGAATTGTGGGTCCAAATGATTACAATTATAGCTTGCTAACATGTTACCCTTCGTTTTAAAGAGCTTGAAAAAATATTTGGATTGATACCGTATTTGACAATGTACCCCCGGGGCGGATTTGCCCACAAGGGGCTAATGACTATACAGACGGACCTCTCTGAAATAGTCAAAACGTGTTCTGGAAGTATTAAAACATATATTGGCATCAAAATCTCGAATTAGAAAATTTTCATGAAAACAATACTTTCTCTGTACTGTATTACATAGTATGAGACAGTAAAATTACAAATTTTTAAAAATACTTTTATATACCCATTATTCCCATTTCTTTACCCATAAATAAAAAAACAAAACAAAAGAAAAACAAAAAAAATCCATTAATATTTCTAAAACCAGATTGCCTTGAAATTATCCCCCTATCGTAAAACGATAACATAAAATATTATTCCCACCCCACTGCAATCGATATGGGAGTGGCAAAAGTCGACGCGCAATGTCTGGAAAAATACAAGGAATACTATTTATCAGAGCGAAAATAGCCTGCTTCTGACATGCGCTCGGTTATCGATAGAGCGAGAACAACATTTATAATCGAAACTTTCAACCCAGTCAGATCGGGGTTTATTGCTATGTTAGTGTATTGTCTGAAAATATTTTCTTTTTTGACTCTCTTTTGTAGATTAAAAAAACCTTCAGGGGAGGAATTATAAGATTTCGATAGAAGTTTATCGGAATGTTAGTGTGTTGTCTAATGTGATTATTTTTTCTTTAGAAAGAATTGGGAAGGCTTTTTATAATCGATCGAGGTGTTTATATGCAAGAATGTATCTCTTAATGATCTTTGTTTTGCTTATCTTGCGCTGGTGTTCAGGTTTTGGGTTTTAATTCGGATTAAAGTTAGTCACAAAGATAAATGGAAAAGTCATACATATATCAAATAAAATTTATATATTAATTATTCAATATTTTTTAACTTTCCTAATCCTCCAGAAATCCACTGGTATTCTAGAAGACGGGATCTTTGCGTACTTATAGAATTGACTACGGGACGGAACTTAAAGGAGTTGGATATTTAAACAGATACCATGGGTGCGGAGATGTTTTTCAAGCCTTTGCAGTCCTTCCAGAAGCTTACTGTTGCCCCAGAAGGCTGGATCTTTATATGCTTATTGTATTTATCATTTTAGAAGAAACTAATTGAGCGCTAACTTTTAGACTTTTAATGCCTCAGAAATCTAAATCTTGGCGCATTTAAAGTATCAACCATAGATAAAAAACCTAAGCGAGACAATTTTTGATTGATGACTATTTTTGACGCTGAGCGCACTACAAATAATTTAATTTCAAGTGAATTTTAACAAACTTTATTTTTTGAGTTTGCTCGAGTACCAGTACTTAATATTATATAACTCATTTATTTTCCACTCACAGAAGGCACCTATTGGGGCAATCCAGAAAGGTCAGAACCTTATAAGTTTCTCAATATTTGTTAGTCGGATTTTTGAATCCATCATGATTTCATTACATTTGTTGTGTATTGTAATGAAAGTAAAATTAATAATTACAAATTCTTAAAAATACTTCCATACATATATTACCGCCCCCTTTCTTTTATCCATAAATAATAATAAAAAAAAAACGCAAAGCCATTAATATTTCTAAAACCAGATTGCCTTAAAATTATCCCCCTATCGTAAAACGATAACATAAAATATTATTCCCACCCCACTACAATCGATATGGGAGTGGCAAAAGTCGACGCTCAGTGTCTGGAAAAATACAAGAAATACTATTTATCAGAGCGAAAATAGCCTGCTTCTGACATGCGCTCGGTTATCGATAGAGCGCGAACAACATTTATAATCGAAACTTTCAACCTAGTCAGTTCGGGGTTTATTGTTGTGTTAGTGTATTGTCTGAAAATATTTTCTTTTTGACTCTCTTTTGTAGATTAAAAAACCCTTCAGGGGAGGAATTATAAGATTTCGATAGAAGTTTATCGGAATGTATGTGTGCTGTCTAATGTGATTCTTTTTCCATTGGAAAGAATTGTGAAGGCATTTTATAATCGATCCATATGTTTAGTTTCGTAAATATGTAAGAATTTGTCTCTTAATGACATTTTTATGCTGATCTTGCGCGGTTGTTCAGATTTTGGGTTCTTAATTCGGATTAAAATCAACTACAAGATAAAGAGAAAAGTCATCAATATCTCAAAGAATAAAATCTATAGATTAATTATTCAATGTTTTTTGTCTTTCCAAATCCTTCAGAAACCCACCGGTATCCCAAAAGACGGAATCTTTGATTACTTATAGTATTGACTACGGGACTGATCCTAGTTTCCTGTTGACCCAGAAGACTGAATCTTTGCATGCTTACAGTATTTACCTTTTGACAAAAACTAATTTAGCGCTACTTTTTAGACTCCTGGTATCATGGAGTTAGAAAGGAGATAAAACTCCCATGTATGAAGCGCTTGAAAATGCAATATTACTTTGAGAATTATATCTAGGGGTCGCTAGTTTTAGTAAAATATCCGTTGTTGTTAGTTGACACAACAGAAAGACGCAGTATTTAGTAAATGTTTTTTGATTATTTTTAAATTAAGGGTTACCTAATTACGAGTATAATTGATCTGGATTTTTTATTAGTTGTTGGATAGAGTGCAGAATAGTATTGGGATAAAAATAAATTGAAAAGTAAAATGATATTGAATACTTAGGACTATTTTTTTTTATTGTTACAGTTCTACTTTACATTGCGCCAATAATGTAGTTTTTACAAAACTGATAGTTAAAATAAATAGTTTATTCCTTCATAGAAATGCATACGATGGTAGCGGAAGGAGATTACGGCCCGTGTGGATGTCGCCCCCACTATGTACTGGTCTAAATTAGGTGGCACATTCCGGCTGTCATGAGAGATATCTTCCACCTTAGGGTAGGTCGGACCGTCTGGGTCGGACAAACCGAAGAGGAAGAAGAATTACAACGGACGGGGAAAAATCCCTACTATGTGCTACAATTTTGCCAACCTCTATGGGAAACAGCTCATTTAGTTCTGTTATACATACAAAATTGAATTCCCTAAAGACTGAGCTAAAACTGTACGATGGAACCAGTAAAAATTCACAGAACCCGCCTATAGGGTTCTAATCCACTTGGTATTGCGTACCCATGATCCCATTAGCATTTTACTTCCGTTCTTCGTTCAGTCGCAAACAACGAGTTTGATTCTCAGCTTCATCAATTTCAATATGCTGCACATGCAAGACTTATGACAATGATTGCACAGTAATCAACACAGTTTCATATATCATTTTTACTCTCTGTATATACAATAATGTATAAGGAAAGTATTGTGACGGGGTCGAAAATTCGAATTCGAGTTTTCGACGGGAGAGCACGTTTCAAGCATCCCTGATCACGTATCAAACATTTTTGAAGTGATGTCTGTGTGTGTGTGTGTGTGTGTGTGTGTGTGTGTGAAAGCATGTGTGTGTGTGTGTGTGTGTGCCAGTGAGTCTGTGGAGACGATAACTGACGAACGAATGGACCTATTCGAACGAAATTTGGTACAAAAATCACAATCCGTAAACACTGGAAGCCTATTGTTTTTATATGCAATCGAATGTTCAGAACCCCCTAAATTTTCGAGTGAAATTTTGAAAAAATCGCCAAAAAATCAAAATCTTTAATAAAGTTACACAAATAGACATTTCTTATGTAATTTTTCATTTGAAAGCGATTGATATAAATTTTAGAACGCTAACATAAACCGCTAACATAAATAAATAATTTTTCAAAAAAATTATCAAAAAGTCATATAAAATTAAAAAAATATTAACTGTTGAGAAACATGTTCACTTTTCATATGTAATATCATGCGATAAGTTGGGTGACAACATTCTCGTGGATCTAGCTCGTTCCATTCATAAAAAAAGATACTTTGAGTAATACTTCTGTATTTGAACGCCAATAGTCATTTATCTGCTGTAAGAATAACTTATTTCTTCGTCCATAACGCTTGTCGAGATTTTGGCGACAAATTTGGTGGAATGTCGTCAACTTGGCGACTTTTTTAAATGTTGCGAAATTAACGAAAAACTCGCCAAATGGATAAAAATGACGCTAAATAAATGAAAATGACGACTCATTGACAAAAATGCAATATCTTGGAAAGAATATAAATATCTACTATAAAAATAATCTGTTTTTTTACTGTAAAAGTAGTAAATTCTTTGCTTTATATAAGGAAAGTCATGTGCTGCCCACATCAGATTTTTTATCATGCCGTAATCATAGGTTAAGACGTCCTGCCACATACATATGCATGCTCACATACGTAGCAATTAAAATTAGTTTGTTTTCATTCCAGAATGTCGTAACAAGCTAATCCATCGAAAACTCAAACTTGAATTTTCAAGTTCAATACAATACTTTCTTTATACATACGATACAGTGAAAGGCAAATAAACATCTGGTGTCGGTAGTACATGACTTTCGCTACAGACACCTTTTTAATGTGAAACATCGTAAGGCGCGGGATATGGAGTAACTCATGAAAGAAATGTGGCGGAGATGAAACGGAAATATGTAACTAAAGTGACATCGTATTGTTAAGAATAACAGAAATTATTGTTATAATTTGAAAGTCCGCAGCGCCTGACCTTGTCGATAATTTTGGCGAAATATCGCTAACGTGGTTACTTTTGGTGAGTTCTAGGAAGTTCTTAAATTTCGCAGATCAGCTAAGAACTTTGCGAGTCACGTGTATTTCTCAGAACATACAAACTATTCATATTGCGTACAAAAATTATTTACAAAAAAAGAAAAGTTACACATGGATTCTTTTCGAGTCGTTTAATAATAACGCAGTAAACAAACAGCGTGATAAGAAGATTATTTCGAAAGATATGAATAAAATTCTGGGAAACTAATTTAACATTAGGAACATAAAACTTTGCATACTCACATGACTTGAAAATTGGAAAATGGGGGTTACATTTTAATGCAGATTCGAAATTTGGCTTCAAATTTAATGGTGTTATTGAAAATTTTTAATTTTACTGCTCACTTAGATATGAAGACAAATAGCCCCTTAGATAAATTTTAAGCATATGAATTTGTAACTTATATTATGCCCCATCGAATGGCATATTTGAATTTGTTCAACTGTGAAATATGATGGAATAACGAGGGGTGGTTCGTTTTATTTTCGCAGCTGTACATTTACTGTTAGACTAATAGACTTAATTATTTTATATGCAGATTTCGGTTCACTAAAGCGTGTCTTATAATCTTTAAATTAATTTAAATGCTTTTTCACATACCGTACAGTGAATTCAGTACAGTGTATCGTACAGTGTATCGTACAGTAAATTATACAGAAATTTATATTATTATTTATATTATAGAAATATATATAAATATATTATTTTTAGAAATTTATATTTATTTTATATAAATTATATAAAATAAAATAATATTTCTGCCCAAATTTATTATTCAAATAAATATCATAGTATTGTCCATTACTTTATACTACATAAGTTATTCTCCCTTTTTAATCTTTTTCAGTTTGACTTTCGATAATTTGGCAAATTTGGTAATCTGGTATCGTCCAAATGTGCAGGATTATAGGAACTTTTATATATATATATATATATATATATATATATATATATATATATATATATATATATATATATATATATATATATATATATATATATATATATATATATATATATATACCAGAGATTGATCATTTATTGAAATTGTTCTGTATAGCAAAAATGAAAATAAGATGGTCTGAAGTGAATATTTGATATTAAAAATGACTATACGATAAGCTTGTGAATATGATAAATAGAATATTATAAATAAAACATTATAAATAAACTAGGTTCTAAATTGGTATAAAATATCCCTTTTTTCCCTGTCCTATATATAAATTAAGGAACTGAAAAAACAATAACATGTGGTAAAGATTGGTGAATATATTCCCTTTACTACTTCCTTAGATTAAATTTTATGGCGTTATAAATCATATATATAATACAGGTACTTAAGGTATTAATCCCCTTGTTCCCCGCATAAGCATACAAGGTGTAAATAGATGAGTAATGTATAAAATAAAATGTTGCAAAACAGAATTTTTTTTTGCACGTTGAGCTAGGTCTTTCTGGCTCCCCAAAATTTTTTTGAAAATGAATAAATTGACAAAAGTGAAAAGAATTTCCGAAACCATGTACGTTATCAAGGGTTACCTGGTTCATTAATGCTGATTCTACGTTTCTATGTGCATTAATGATTATTGTATTACAGAAATAAGGCACAAGGCCCAAAGTAGAAGAAAGTAGAAGATGGATCAGATATAAATATAAAAATAATCAAATAAAATATTCAAGTATACCATCATAATGATTTGTATTTATATGAGAATACAATGTTATGTTTAAGATGAAAAAGAATAAGAATAAAATAATATAAATTAAGTTACTCCATGTGTTGCTTACATTGAAGAGTTATTGATACTGAATGAACTTTGTTCCAACTTCAAACAGGTTACAGTTACGTTGATAGACTAAGTGTGCAATTGTTGGAAGTAAAACATGGAGATGATAATTTGCTTAAAATGTTTCCTATTATTCAAAAATGGTTGGGATTGACCTGTCAATCTGTTGCTGTAATTGGAGCAAGGTTTTGAAATTAAATTTAAATTGTGTTTTAATAAATGAAAAAATCTCATGTGGGCAGCTTATGACTTTCCCTGCAGGCTTATATTCACGTTCTCTTTATTGAATTAAATTTATTTCACTTTTAATTCAATTTTCGTTCACATTCGGTAACCGGACTTATTTTCAGAGGTGGCGTAGAGAAAATACGAAAAATTAAAATATCTCGAGAACGGCTAGTCCTAGTGTAAGGGGGTTGGTCTTATTATTTTTATCGTTAAAAATTACGTATTAAACGAGCATTTAATGGATATATTTGAGTATACCTAGTTCTTTAGTTTAGGTTTCGACGATTTTTGCGGGCCATTTTGAACAAAAAGGCAGGTTATTTTTTTCCGAATCGTACTAATATCTAATCAGCACTAGGGTAACCTACAAGTGACTCATCTACCGAATTTTGTGAAATTCGGTCCATTAGTTTTTCAGTTAGAGTGGATAAAAGCTTTTACGGGTCATTTCGCAAAAAAAGCGGGTTCTTTTATCCCGAATCGTACCCAAAACTAATCAGCACTAGACTCACCCACAAGTGACTTACCTACCAAATTTCATGAAATTCGGTCAAATACTTTTTTAGTTAGAGTGGATACAATATCTGCACAGACAGACACAAACAGACACACAGACAGACACACAGACACACAGACAAACACACAGACGTCACGCTAAAAATAGTTTTTTCGAATTCTAGAGGTCTCGAAACGTATAGATCCGTCGAAAACTGGAGTTGTGATTATCGGTATGATTCCAATACTTTCCCTATACATTAGCATGCATTGCAGGGAAAGTAAAAAATCTGATGTGGGCAGCACATGACTTTCCCTGTAGACTTATATCCACGTTCTCTTTATTTTAATTAAATTTATTTCACTTTTATTACAATTTTCTTTCTCATTCGGTAAACGGATTTATTTTCAAAGGTGGCGTAGAGAAAATACGAAAACCTAAAATGCCTCAAGAACAGCTAGTCCTAGTGTAATGGAGTTGGTCTTATTCTTTTCATCGTTAAAAATTACGTATTAAACGAGCATTTAATTTGAGCATACGTAGTTCTTTAGTTCAGATTTTAACGATTTTTGCGGGCCATATTGCAAGAAAAAGGAGATTATTTTTTTCCGAATCATACCAAAATCTAATCAGCACCAGGGTGACTCACAAGTGACTCATCTACCGAATTTTTTGAAATTCGGTCCATTAAGTTTTCAGTTAGAGTGGATACAAACTTTTGGGGGCTATTTCGCAAAAAAAGTCGGGTTCTTTTATCCCGAATCGTACCCAAAACTAATCAACACCAGACTCGCCCGCAAGTGACTTACCTACCAAATTTTGTGAAATTCGGTTCATTAGTTTTTTAGGTAGAGTGGATACAAAATCTGCACAGACAGACACACACACAGACGCCACGCTGAAAAAGGTTTTTTTGTATTCTAGAGGTCTTGAGACGTGTAGATCCGTCGAAAACTCGAGTTACGATTTTCGACATGATTCCAATACTTTCCCTATACATTACCATGTATTGCAGGGAAAGTAAAATAAGTTTTGGCGGGTATGTATTTTGGACAGTGGTGTTTATAGATTTAATAAGATGTTCTTTGTAGTAACATTGTGTACTTAACATTTTTATTCTTAATAACTGATTATTAATAATATTTTTATATGCTGATTTTGATAGATTGGATGAATAATGTTGAAGTACTCGTATATTTACTTTGAAGTCATATGATTGAGTTTCGTTGTATATTTTAATCTTTAATGTGTCTTCATTTTGGATTTTTAAACTAACATCTAGACAATTGATATATATATATATATATATATATATATATATATATATATATATATATGTATATACATATACACACACACACATATATATATATATATATATATACATATATATACATATATACACACACACATATATATATATATATATATATATATATATATATATATATATATATATATATATATATTATACATATTATCCAAGGTGATAACATTTATTTACAACCATCTGGTGTACCTCAAGTTGGCTGTAGTAGTAGTATACTCGCTAACTTATATCTTTATTATTATGAATTTCATTTTAACTCTAATTCATATACTATATATAGATATGTTGACGACTTAATTTGTATTATCATTGATGATTCCGAACCAATTAATATTGATTTTTACCCATCTAACCTAGAATTAATTCCTAATGAGCCTAGCGTTAGTCAAACTGTAAACTTTTTAAACCTACATATAGATACCCTCCATAATCATGTAATCACCAATCTATATGATAAAAAAGATTCTTACAACTTCACTATCATAAAGCTGCTATCATACCAATCTTGTAATTCTATTCAATTGTTTAGAAACATCATTTTAAACCAGCTATTTCGAATACATCTACTTTCTGATCCTCGGTTTCACTTTCTCCACATCAATAATCTTAAACGCATTTGTCAAAATTACCAATATCCGGAAGTATTTGTAAATAATATTATTAATAATTTCAAATATACCACGTAATAATTTTACACATGCATTATTTATCTTTGAGTGGATAACTCAATTTTGAGAATTCAACCATTCTTTTCACCTAACTTACCACTTGGCCAGAGTCTATTACTTTTTACTAATTTCGAATGACTATATTCCACTTGTCCCGAGTCCTATACTGATTACTCTTTTTGAAAGTCTCCATACATATTATGTATCGTTCAAATGTATTCATTCCGGTGCCCACTCGCATTGACGAAGTGAGGTGAAATGCTCAGTCGCTTCTTCCACTTGCACGTGGTAACAATGCTTGTGAGTTCATATTTCTGTTCGAGGAGGTATTAATTTTCTGATTT
The DNA here is from genome assembly GCA_951213105.1 of Amaurobius ferox. Classification (NCBI taxonomy): domain Eukaryota; kingdom Metazoa; phylum Arthropoda; class Arachnida; order Araneae; family Amaurobiidae; genus Amaurobius; species Amaurobius ferox. Next base: position 95,041,845 of record OX578135.1, read on the forward strand.
GTAATTCAATTGATTTATTTTTCTCCTTCCACTAGCCAGTAGACAGTTCCAATGGTGTCTATAGTTAAATACTATCGCCATTGTCAGAAACTGGCTATTCTATCGGGTTTTATTCGAATTGTATGGCTGTCCTGATGAGAATGCAATTTCGAACTAACCGCCATTTTTTGCGTAGTTTCAATTGATTGTTCTCTATGTCTTCATCTTTTATCTTGAGCTCATTATTGTTGCCTTTTCTCATTTATGCCGTGTTTTCTTTTTTATTTTTATTTATATTTATATACTTTTAGTTGCTAATTTTGTATCCTTATATTCTTCTCATCTCCCTTTCCCTTGTAGTAATGTGTTACCTTCTATCTTTATCCTTAGTCTTGGTCTATAGTTACTCTTTTGTAACAGATATGATAGAGATGGTTTTCTTTGTACATTCAGTAGTTTGTGCATAATTTACGATTAAAATCTTTCATTTTATATATATATATATATATATATATATATATATATATATATATATATATATATATATATATATATATATATATACATATATATATATATATATATACATATATATATATACATATATATATATAAATATATATATACATATATATATATTTATACATATATATATATATATATATATATACATATATATATATATATATATATATATATATATATATATATATATATAATCGAATACATTACGCGCCATCATTAAATTTCATGGTCATCATTAAATTTTTTTCAAGAATAATAGCTGGCAAATATAACTGCTAATTCAAAATATGGACGTGATTTTTCTGCAAAATTCTTCATAATTCATATTTCGTAGTTTAAAGACACCTGCAATCGGGCATTATTTTCAACATTTTACACCAAAGTTGAAAAGTGTTTATGACTTTGTTCATTCTGTCTGTCTGTCTGTCTGTCTGTCCGTTAGCACGATAACTGCCGTAAAAATGACTTAATCAAAATGAAATTTTAGTATGTTGTTCAGACGGTCTGTAGGACCTATGGGAATATAAATGAATAATATCACCCAATTAGTTTTGGATTGAACCCGGGTTGAAAAAATGAAATACATTGAGCCCTATGGGACCTAATTTTTCAAACATTTTTTAAGCGGATTTAAAATTCACAAATTGCTTCGAAAATTTTAGGTAATAGTCAAATTGTTCCATAAAATATATAAAAAAAATTCAGCGAAATATATTCAGTAGTTTTTTAAATAAAAATACTAATTACACATCTTATATGAAGCGATCACGTGACCATGATATGAAACGATCACATGACCCACTTCAAAATGGTATATGGCATCCATCTTGTTCCAAAATCGTGATTTTTTAAAGTTCTTTTTAATTCATATTGAGTGTTGTATCCGTCCTAAAACTACGTTATTTTTGCTTAAATTCTGTGCATCTACATACTAAAACAACACAATGACAATATATTTGAGTTTAAATTCTCATTCAAGTTTGATTATTTCTACAACTAAGCCTATTTTTCACCTATGTAAAATGTTAACAGCAAAGTATGTAGAATGAGTTGTATCAGAATTACTGTATTTCTTTAACACAAAATAATTCAGTCCATGGAGTCTGCATGGCTGATATGAATGAAATATTAATTGATTTTATAAACAGAAGGAAGATTTTTTTCGATGAAGTTTTAAGCATAGAGTATATGAATTGTAGCTCCATGGTCTTAATTTTTAAATAAAATAAATTATTATAGTATTGTGATGAATGAAATGAATGGTAGAAAGTTATGAATGAAATCCTGCTTTTATAGAGAGATCCAGGCGTGTTATTTTTTCTATGACGTCATTTGAATTTATTTCAGTTGTTTTCGATGAAGTTTTCAAATATAATAAATTATCGTAGTATTATGATAGTTTTAAAAATATTACCGTGGAATGTATTGCATTTTAGAGATATTTAAACCAGGCAATTTATATTTCAATGCCGTCATTTGAATGAAGTTCATTTTTTTCAATGAAGGTTTAAATTTTCAAATATAATAAATCAATGTAGTATTGTGATAAGTTTTAAAATATTACCGTGGAATGTATTGCATTTTCGACTTTTTAAAATTAAATTGCATTGAAGTTGGAAAGTGTTTCATAATCAATGCTTTAAGCATGATTGATCTTTCTTGTTAATACTGATTTTTATACAGAATTGGAAGAGCAGAATAAGATAATCAATAAATTTTCTTGTTGTTATTTTTACAGAAAGCACGCCTAAAGTACATCAATTGCTTGATCACGTTTGAAATAACTTCAAAGAATTTCCTTACACAGACTGTATGCTGTTTGTCATAACAGTGTACAAACAGAACACCCAGGTAAAAGTCCCGATTTAGGTTGATAAAAACAAGTCTAATGTTTGTGAGGTGTATAAAACATCTTAGATTTACGCAACAAAGTCTCTAACCTTTACAATGGCACCCCATCAGGGTTGTAGCGTGACCAACTCCATCTGAGTTAAAGACATTTCCTTGGCACGTTGTACATATTTTTAACACTTTCCAACATAGTTGAAAAGTGTTTATGACTTTGACCATTCTGTCTGTCTGTCAGTCTGTCTGTCTCTTCGCTCGATAACTGCCGTAAACATGACTTTATTAAAATGAAATTTTAGTATGTTGTTGAGAAAGTCTGTGGGACATACGGGAATGAAAATTAATAATATCACCCAATTAGTTTCGGATTTAACCAGGATGGAAAAAATGAAATACATTGAACTCTATCAAGCTTAATTTTTCAAACATTTTTAAACTGAGTTAAAATGCTGTAAATGCGTCGAAAACTTAAGAAAATATTTAAATTATCACATAAAATGCGAAAAAAAAATTCAGTGAGTTAGATATTTTTTAAATAAAAATTAAAATAATAATTACACTCATGGTATATGACTAGGTCTCGTGACTCGTTGCAAAGTAAAATATGGTATGCTTTTTTTTCCATGTGTAAATATCGTGATATTGATGGATCTTTTAAATTTATATTTAGTGTTGCATCCGTTATAAAACCGCTTTATTGTTGCGTATTGTCTGTGTATTTATATTCTGTGCCAAAGCAATTACAAATATTTTTTATTTTAAATAATCACTAAACTTTGATTATTTCTACAATTTTAAGTTATGCATAATGTAAACAAACCAAGCTTCTGTAAGGTGAGTTGTATAAGACTTGCTGAATTATTTTCATGCAAAATTATTTAGCTCTGGATATGAATGAAATAGTCTTTGATTTTACATATAGAGGCAGACGATTTATATGTCGATGAAGTTTGAAGTTTTCAAGTATAATAAATTACTTTAGCATTGTGATAATTTTGAAAATATCACCGCTGGATATATTACATTTTAAGGATGTTTAAATGAAATTGCATTTCAGTTGGAAAATGTTTCATAATCAATGCTTTATGCATGATTGCTTTTTCTTGTTTTTTATTATATTTTACCGTTTCTTAATATGCCGGTCATTTCGAAAATAGGCCAATATCATACTATCCAAACGTATCAAAATCCAAATGGCATCACTTGACGTAACTACAAAAATGTATGGACTCTTATTGGCTGATTTTTATGATTGAGTAGATATGAATGCGTTGACACAAACATACAGATTTCTTACTTAAATGTTCGATTCATTTTCTGAAGAAGTTGAAACATGTAAATATATCGAAAGAGCAAATTCCAATTGTCAATCCTATTCGAGTACTTTCCTTATATAGTAAAATGCATGCTATAAGGAAGGTAGAAATCTGATTTGGGCAGTATATGACTTTCCCTACAGACTGAAATGAATTTTCTTTTTCTTTCTTTCATAATTTATTAAATTGAGTTTAATTTCACAAAATAGCGTAGATAAATGTTTAAAATCCCACTGATTTTGCCATTTCAATTCAATTTTCGCCTATACTTAGTGAGTGGACGTATTTTCAAAGGACACTTGGCGAAAATGCGAAAAACATCCCGAGAACGGGTTACCAACACTTATGGGGTTGGCCTCATTCTTTTCATCGTCAAAAATTACTTATCAAGTCAGCATTTAATCGATACATTTGAGAATACGTAATCTTTTATTTTAGATTTTGGACGATTTTTGCGTGCCATTTTGCGTAAAAATATAGGTTCTCACCACGGAAACCCACAAGTGATATATCTAGCAAATTTCGGGACATTTGGTCAATTAGTTTTTCAGCTGCAATGCATGACTACATTTTTGCAGACTACTTCGCATAAGAGGCATATTCTTTTCCCCGAAATGTACCAGTATATAATCAGCACCAGCGTAGCCCACAAGTGACTTAACTACTCACTTTAATGAAATTTGATCATTAGATTTTCAGATGGAGAGGATACAGACGCTGTTTGAAACACGTTTCCAAAAGAAGCATGCTCTTTTTCTCGAACAGTATCAGATTCGAATCAGCACCTGTGTAATCCACAAGGGCAGCACCAGAGTAATACACAACCTACTAAATTCTATGAAATTAGGTCTCCTATTTTTTGAGTTAAAGTGAATACACACATTGCACAGAGAAAAAGAACCACAGAATCGCCAACAAATATCACGTTCAAAATATATTTTTTTTCGTTTTCAAAGTGTAGATCCGTCGGAAACTCGAGTTGCGATTTTAGACACAATTTTAATACATTCCCTATACATTATCATGTACTATAGAGAAAGTAAAAATTGATTATTATATTACGCGAACAATGCATTGAATAGCATTATATAGACAAAATGTAAAGACATGAAACGTTATTGATTTAAAATTAAGCATGAGAATGCACAAAATAAGCATTGTTCATTCTTTACAACTTTCACCGTGTAAAATGAAATGCATTTCTCATTGTCAGTTTTTCTCTTATTTTGCAAACTAATCAATATCAAACAGGAAACAACCAAAGCGTATTGTTCGCAGTGTACCTCGCAATTTATCAGATTATTTGAAGTCTGCAGCTGACAGATGCCATCGTTTCAAAACTGAAATTGCTTTGCTTCACGTTTCGGGGGCGTTTTTCATCAGGAAAATGTCCACGTTGATACAAGTAATTCGAAAATTATTTTCTTCTTAAATGTTATGTGAAAGAACAAAAAAGTTTATAATATTTAATATTTACATGCAGTGTGAAGAAACTGCTTGAGATTCTCCCCAGGAAAGGGTAAGTTGGGAAAAGCCAATAGATTTCTTCTCGTGGTTACAGCGGCAGGAAACCTCCAGGATATTTGCCACATTGCAAAAAGTTCATTCAGCTCTTCTGCATGAACATTCCTGTATGAACATTTGAAATCCATTTGCCCTCTGAAAAGGGTGGCGTATATGGATTTCATATTAAGAAATAGGAAGACAGAAGAGACTGCATGAGATAAAAACAGCTTTCATATTGCATAGCTAATTTACTTAGAAAAGTTTCATTGGCTGTGCTTCCAGTTCTCGTATTGGATTGGATTAAATATTTTTGTTAGTTTTTGTTTGCGGCAGAAATTTAACCACACTATTATTTTTCAGAATTATTTCTTTTGAAAATATCATTTCTTAGGGTCTGCTGTAAATAGAGCTTAAATGACGGCTCATATGGTTTTAGCATCAAATTTTAAGGGGGTAGTGGGATTACTATGAATTTCTGATTTGAGCCCATTTTCTTTCGCACTTTAAAGTATGAGTTACTTCTTAAAACAATCGCAATGACAATGTATGACCACTCGTTGCACAAGTGCCAAGAGACAAAATATATCATTGCACTGCTATGTCAAAAAATATCCTGAGTATTTTTCATTCGCAATTGATGGATAGTCTGAAAAGCCGAAGAAGATGAGGTTTTTAATATAGGTTTATATTACTTTCCTTATATACATAATGTATAAGGAAAGTATTGTGACGGGGTCGAAAATTCGAATTCGAGTTTTCGACGGGAGAGCACGTTTCAAGCATCCCTGATCACGAATCAAACATTTTTGAAGTGATGTCTGTGTGTGTGTGTGTGTGTGTGTGTGTGTGTGTAAGTATGTGTGTGTGTGTGTGTCAGTGGGCCTGTGGAGACGATAACCGACGAACGAATGGACCGATTCAAACCAAATTTGGTATAAAAATCACAATCCGTAAACACTGGAAGCCTATTGTTTTTATACTTAATCGAATGTTCAGAACCCCCCTAAATTTTCGAATAAAATTTTGAAAAATTCGTCATGAAATCAAAACCACTAATAAAGTTATGCAAATGGACATTTCTTATGTAATTTTTCAATAGAAAACGATTGACATACAGTATTGTGGCAATTAATTGAGAAATGTCATTTTTTTCGTTTTATCACACGTAAGCTTAGGAAGAAGCACTCCAAATTAGCTCAGAGTTCAAATTGCAGTTATTATCAAAGTAGCAGGTGTTCGTATGCACCTGGTAAGTAGCAGGTGTTCAAATTCCTCCGCCAGGTGGCAGGTGTTCCGCAGTGGTAGTTTCTCAGTTGTTGCGGGGCTCATTAGCGTCATGGATATCAGCGCGGAAACACGTGCTAAAGTGATTGCGCTTAGAGAACACACTTCTAAGACGTTCGAGGAAATAGATAAAATATGTGGAGTGAGTACAGCAAGTGTCGGGAGGATCTGGAAGCGGTTTAAGGAAACAGGAAATGCTGGAACCAACCGCTCTGGAAGATGCGGCCGAAAAATATCAACTTCGACTCGTGACGACAAAACTTTACATCGAATGAGTGTTAAAAATCCTCGATTAACCAGATTTGACCTGTCTAAGTCCATGGTGGCAACTGGTGTTGATATTGCACCTTCAACAGGCTGTTAGAACGCGGACGGAGAGCACGTCGACCGTACAAGAAGCAGCTTCTGACGCTTCGCATGAAGAAAAAAAGGTTGGAATGGGCACGGAAATACAAAACATGGACTGAGAAGGACTGGGAGAAAGTTCTCTTTTCTGACGAAACACATTTTGTGGTTCAGGGATTTAGATCTATGTTCGTGAGACGGAGCCAAGGAGAACCTCTCAATCAGCACCCAAGCATCCGCCCAAAAAGATGTTTTCGGGTTGTTTCAGCGTTTTGGGGACAGAATCTCTTGTTCCCGTAGAGGGAATGATGAACAGTGCCAGTTACGAAGCCATATTGACCCGAAAAGTGCTTCCAACCATGGCTAAACTGTGGCCGAACGGAGATTGCGTTTTCCAACAAGACAGCGCGCCATGTCACACTTCGAAGCGAATCAAAAATTTCTGCTTAAAAAAAATATTACCGTACTGAATTGGCCCTGGAATTCACCAGACTTGAATCCTATAGAAAATTTGTGGGCTAATGTCAAAAAACGGCTTCATAAATTTGACTGTACGACGATGGACAAGCTAATTTCGGCCGTTATTGACATATGGTTCAGAGACGTTGAAATTAAAACTACATGTGCTAGTCTAGTACATTCCACGCCGAAACGTGTCTGTGATGTTATAAAGTCTCGGGGAGGTCATATCACTTATTAGTTTTAAATGTATCCATAGAAAACTTGAATAAAACTGAATTTTATAAAAAAACTGCATTTCTCAATTAATTGCCACAATACTGTAAATTTTAGAACGCTAACATGAACCGTTCTCGAGATATTGCACATTTTTCAAAAAAATTAATAAAAAGTCATATAAAATGAAAAAAAAATATTTCCTATTGAGAAACATGTTCACTCTTCATATGTAATACCATGCGATAAATTGGGTGACATCATTCTCGTGGATCCAGCTCGTTCCATTCATGAAAAAAGATACTTTGAGTAATACTTTTGTATTTGAATGCCAATAGTCATTTATCTGCTGTAAGAACAACTTATTTCTTCATCCATAACGCTTGGCGAGATTTTGGCGACGAATTTGGCGGAATGTCGCCAACTTGGCGACTTTTTGAAATGTTGCCAAATTAACGAAAATCTCGCCAAATGGAAAAAAATGACGCTAAATCAATGAAAATGACGATTAATTGTCGAAAATTCAATATCTTGGGAAGAATATTAGTATCTACTATAGGAAAAACCTATTTTTTTACTGTGAAAGTAGTAAATTCATTACATTATTTAAGGAAAGTCATGTGTTGCCCACATCATATTTTTTTAATAGGTAGTGAAAGGAATGATCTAAAAATTTTCACACCAGAGTTTCCGTAGGCCAGTGGTTGGCGCGCGGGAATTGCACTCGGTAGGTCCGGTTTCGACTCCCTCCGCTAGCAAAACTGCCGCCGTGTTCACGCGGAGTACGATCACATTAAACATGTGGGTACGTAAATTCTCCCTAGAGGTAGGTGGTAGGGGAAGGGGGGTACAGTCCCTATGGATGCCTCTCCCTCTGGGTTCCGATCTAAATTGGGTGGCTCTTCCCGGCCGTCCAAACAGTTACATTACCCCTTTCTGGTAGGTCGGACGGTCTGAGTCTCAAGAACAACACCAGGGTTTCTGACAGTGTTGAATTGATTGTCGCTAAAATTTACTCACGTTTCTATTATTTTTTAAATATGATTTTCATAATAAGTAATTAATATTAAATTTTATTTGAAGCTAAAAAATGTAATGCATTTTGTTTGGATTATTTAGTATCAGAATACAAAATAGTGCATGCAGATGAAGGAGAACCAATGGGAGTCAAGGGAGAGTTCACAGATTATCGCCGTGCAACAGATGAAAGAGGGTTAGTTCAATTTGAGAATTATAATTTCACAGTTCCTTTTAGAGTTTGAACAAGTGCAGCGAATTTACTAGGTAGTTTGAAGACCTGCCTAAAACAATGTCAGTTCGAATTTAGATTTTGAAGTCAGTGCAGGTCAGGGTAATGTTAAAATTCCAGTGTGTCTGTACAACGAATCTGTGTATAATGATGTTCACAAAAGTGAAAAAGGTAACCATATTGTTTTATCTTATCTGAGGAAGTATCCTAAATATGACTATAAGTCAGTAAAACAAGTTACACTGTATCACACCCGTAATATTTTAGACCATACTTTGTAATTATTAGTGATTGGTAAATTGTAGATATCAAGTAATGATGGTAAATTGAACAATGCGAGGTGTTAACATAAATAGAGTTTTTAATCATATTTTTTGAGAAAATCATATCTCTTCATTGTGCTAAGTGTATATAATTATGTTAATCAAGTTGATTTGAGATAACACCGGATAACACGCAATAATGGCAGGTTATCGCAACGGTAATTACTATTTAAAATTCACGCTCATTTTACAAGGCCCTTCTCAGATAATAATTTATCACCACATTTTATTGCGTGGTTTTTCATAATAAAAAATAGATTAAACTCCTCAAATTTAACATTAAGAACTCGAAATTTCAAATAGCTATAGCTCCCTAATGGCTTGTGTGCAATTTTTAATTGTTATATGAATCCGGTGTGCTTCAACCTGGAGAATCAGCACCAGTTATTAAAAGTAGGTGCGCTTTCAAATAAAAAAAAATCGAGTTGAAGCAAAGTTCAGTACGAAGACGCCCTCTTATGCAAGTTAGTTGCTCATCTATTTACAGAAGAGATTATTACGAACCTAATGATTCATTTTGTTTTACTGTAGGAACCGAGGTGGCGAATTCGTCGCCAAAATCTCGCCAAGCGTTATGCATTAAGAAATAAGTTATTCTTACAGCAGATAAATAAATGACTATTGACGTTCAAATACAAAAGTATTATTCAAAGTATCTTTTTTCATGAATGGAACGAGCTAGATCCACGAGAATGATGTCATTCAATTTATCGCATGGTATTACATATGAAAAGTGAACATGTTTCTCAATAGGAAATATTTTTATTTTATTTTATATGACTTTTTGATATTTTTTTTAAATGTACATTGTCTCGAGAACGGCCCATGTTAGCGTTCTAAAATTTATGCCAATAGTTTTCTAATGAAAAATTACATAAGAAATGTCTATTTGCGTAACTTTATTAGTGGTTTGGATTTTTTGACGATTTTTTCAAAATTCCATTTGAAATTTTAGGGGGGTTCTGAACATTCGATTGCGTATAAAAACAATAGGCTTCCAGTATTTACGGATTGTGATTTTTGTACCAAATTTCGTTCGAATCGGTCCATTCGTTCGTCGGTTATCGTCTCCACAGACCCACTGACACACACACACACACAGACATCACTTCAAAAATGTTTGATTCGTGATCAGGGATGCTTGAAACGTGCTCTCCCGTCGAAAACTCAAATTCCAATTTTCGTCCCCGTCACAATACTTTCCTTATACATTAAGTATATAAGGAAAGTAATAAAGTAATAGTATAGCCAAAATAAAATCCCTATAAAGAGTTTTAAAAGGACAGTCTCGCCACTATTTATAGCCTACTTCTTGGACTCCGTACTGCGACTACAACATACAGCGCCATCTGTCAGCAGCATTTGTAACTAATTTTGAAACTTTTGTATCAGATTTTTATGGCTATCAAAATAGACATATTACTTGTTTCAGTCTCCTATCGATCACTGTTTCCGAGTTGTTTCATTTCAAAGTTAGAGTCCTTTGTAAAACACCCTGCATTTTGTATCAAAGTGTTAAATTATTAAAAGCGAAATTTTTTATCGTTACTGAAACATCAATTAAATATGCCAACTTTATTATACATCATTCAGAAAACAGTTAAAATTATTAATATATTCTGCAATGTTAGTATTACTTGAACAAAGTCAAAATTAGCTGACGACTCCAAGGCAACAGAACATTGCATTTAATAAGCCCCAAATGTATGAGGGCCATAAACTGCGTTTATGTTCATAAACTTTTCTTTATGATAAGGAAAAAGATAAGGTCAAATTTTCAGCACACAGGAATGCATTACTTTGAAGGTTTAGGGGTTGGGTTGTGGCGTACGTCTCGTAAAAATTGCTCCCTAGGTGAATGTTATGTAAGTGTACTTCAAACATTGCGATAGCGTTATGATCAATTATTTTATGGTCAAACATTTTGCTATGACCAGTAAATTACTGATATTCTGTTTTTTTAATATGTTAAAAGGTGTTCTAAGAATTTTTGGTACAATTGGATATATAAGTGGACAATTATTACTTTCCTTATTTACATAATGTATAAGGAAAGTATTGTGACGGGGTCGAAAATTCGAATTCGAGTTTTCGACGGGAGAGCACGTTTCAAGCATCCCTGATCACGAATCAAACATTTTTGAAGTGATGTCTGTGTGTGTGTGTGTGTGTGTGTGTGTGTGTGTGTGTGAAAGTATGTGTGTGTGTGTGTGTGTCAGTGAGACTGTGGAGACGATAACTAACGAACGAATGGGCCGATTCGAACGAAATTTGGTACAAAAATCAAAATCTGTAAACACTGGAAGCCTATTGCTTTTAAACGCAATCGAATGTTCAGAACCCCCCTAAATTTTTGAGTGAAATTTTGAAAAATTCGTCAAAAAATCAAAACCGCAAATAAAGTTACGCAAATAGACATTTCTTATGTAATTTTTCATTAGAAAACGATTAACATAAATTTTAGAATGCTAACATAAACCGTTCTTGAGATATTGCACATTTTTCAAAAACAGTATCAAAAAGTCATAAAATAAAAAAAATATTTCCTATTGAGAAACATGCTCACTTTTCATATGTAATATCATGCGATAAATTGGGTGACATCATTCTCGTGGATCTAGCTCGTTCCATTCATGAAAAAAGATACTTTGAGTAATACTTTTGTATTTGAACGCCAATAGTTATTTATCTGCTGTAAGAATAACTTATTTCTTCGTCCATAATGCTTGGCGAAATTTTGGCGATGAATTTGGCGAGATGTCGCCAACTTGGCAACTTTTTTAATTGTTGCCAAATTAACAAAAATCTCGCCAAATGGATAAAAATGACGCTAAATCAATCAAAATTACAACTAATTGAAGAAAGTTCAATGTCTTGGAAAGAATATAAGTATCTACTATAAGAATAACATTTTTTTAACTGTAAAAGTAGTAAATTCATTGCATTATATAAGGAAAGTCATGTGTTGCCCACATCAGATTTTTTTTATTATGATGGGCATGCCTTTTGTTATTCTGACTGTGCAAATAAGATCTGAGGTAGTCTAAGTTTATACATGGAGAATCGCGATTGCAAAAATTACAATTGTAAGTGTGCCGAATTTTAAATTTCCATTTCTTGTAAATGTGTGTAAACATAGAGGGTTTCCCCTGAATCCAGAAGGAATGATACAGTTCATGTATATGTTAAGTAAAATTTTTTAAATTGTGATATTTAAAAAAGTTCCCATACATCAATCTAGAGAATATTGTTACGGCGGATCCTCAGGAATCGTGGGTGTACGCTTAGGGTGCAAGAATGAGCCCAAATTTCTGGATAACTAACAAGTTTATTTACAAGCACAAAGGTGTCAACGTAAACAGTACCAATAAAAAGTAATAAATTATCCACTAATTTCCCAAAACAACCGATTCTATTCTCAGAACGATGTTCTATCACATTTCACAAAACAGCCATTGCTGTTCTCAAAACATTAATTTAAATAACAGTTCAATGTAGCTCGTATTTCGTCAACTGCTTACCAACTGGCAGATGACACCTTTTAAAAACTCCATATAAAATTCTGGAAATTTTTTCATATCTAGTAGAATAACAATTATTTGGAGGTGTTTCTCGAATCGTCGAAAATTCGCCAAATGTCACCAAATTGGCGATAAATTGCAAAATATGACAACCCTCCTCCCCCGACCTTCATATGGTAACCCTAGATGTACGTCATAGGGATAGTACTCCATATAGAGTTTGTGAGGCCAGAATATGTCCTCACATGAGACATTTTTATTTCAATATTTATGCTGCCTAGAACGGCTAACAAAGCTCGAGTCTGGCTGGCACCGGTGTTTACAACAACGTGAACTTTTAGGTCAAATACTATAAATTTGGGTGTCCCAGGCCAAAGGGGCTGAGAGGGGCCTTGATAAATGTCAAGTGATGCCATTGGGTTCAGAAGAACCAATGAGCGCCAAGGGGAAGAAGGGCGGAGCTACCTCCCCCCCCCCCCTGCCGAAGGAACCACAAGTAACTCGGATACAAAATGTTGCAGAAGCAACACTGGTACGAAATGTTGCAGAAGTAAGTCTGACACGAAATGTGTTGTTGCAAGAAGTTTCATACGAAGTGTTGTTGAAAAGAGTTTGACAAAAGGAGCGAAGCGAACATGACCTAGCAGAGATGACTTAGGAGTTGCATTTATAGTACGAGTATTTGCACTGTCATGACTTAAGAGCAAGAAAGGTGAAAATCAGTCGAATCACGAATATTACACAGCATGACCTAGCAGTTGCAGATATAAAGTATCAGTCGAAGTGAGATATACGAGGAGGAGCCACACACCACAGAGTTCTGGCAGTATAAGACTGATGCAAGCGAGATGATGAGCCCAAGTCTAAACTGGAAGGTATGTGCTCTGATGTTACCGGTCCTAGACACCTTCGTAAAATTAATATTTCTGGTCGTATCTCCCCTAGCTAAAATAGTTAAATGAACATTGATAATAAATGATAAATTGTTGTTGATGATAAATAGATGTGGTTAATAAATTATATTGTTTAAGTTTTAAATAGTCTAATCTTTTAATATTAATTAATAATTCTTTTCAGGATTTACACAAAAGGTAAAAATAATTGGAGGATTTATTGTAGCACAACAACGAGCTATGTAGGATTTAAATGTTAATTCCACTTTATGAGATCAACGGCCATGTTTTCAATGATTAATAAACAATTAATATTAAAATAATCTTTAAACTTAATCATTTCAATTCTTTGTGCCACATTTTGGTTTCCGTGACGCTTTTGTGTAAGTTATAAATTTAAAGGAAAATTTTAATGAATAATACTGAGGTGAATAAAAATAATTTAAATAAAGAAATGAATGAAAATTTTGGAGGAGCATATGTTGACCAGATATTTTGCATTGGTAAAAATAAATATGCACAATCACTTTGAAAATGAAAAAAAAATTGTTTGATTATATTATAATTGAAAATAGTGTGTGAAAAATGTATGATTAGTTAAGAATATTTTGTTGCATGAAGTATTTTATGTACAGTATTTTTTAAGCGTATTCATGTATTTAGATTAAGTTAGAAAATTTTGGAAGGGATAATTTTGTGTTAAATGCGTCATAGAAATACACGAAATTCGAGACGTCAAATTTCTCCGGATGGGTCACAAATAGAAATAAGTGGAAATCAAAGAACAAGAATGGAAAACTTTAATTTAATAAATCTGTTACCTCTGTTTAATGGAAAAGAAAATGAGGACATTGAATTTTTTTTTTACGTAGTTCGAAAATATCGCAGGTATGGCCGAATGGTCAGAAGAGAATAAAGTTATCAATTTGAAAACTAGATTGAAGGAAAAAGCGTTAGAATTTCTGACAAAAAATAGGGAATTGCAGAATGCAAACATGGGAGAAGTTAAACAAATTTTGATTAAACAATTTAAGCCATCTGTAACTATGCTTCAAAAGCAAATAAATTTAAATAAAATTAGAATGACGCCAGGCATGAAAGTTGCTGAGCTAGCGTTAAATATTTCTAATGCAACAAATGATTTTGTAGGAAATAACTCAACTAATGAAATGTTTGAAATTAAAAATAATATAATGTTAGTTAAATTTTTAGAAACTTTAAGAGGAGATCTTGCATTTGAAATTAGAAAAATAAATATTACTAATTTTGACAAAGCAGTTGAATTCGTAGAAAATTTGGAGAAAATTATGGAGGAGGAGTGTGACTGTTCGGAAATCAATGCAGTGTATCGCAAGGAGAATAATGCTAGAAAAGTTAATGGTAATCAACGGGGAATACAGGAAAAATCACAAGATGAAAACAAATTTTGCATAGGATGCGGGAAAAGAGGTCATTATTTTTCTACGTGTTGGCATAATCAAAACGGACAAAATTATTATGGGGAAAATAAATATGGGAGTCAAAATATAAGAAATGGGCAAAGAAATGGTTTTCGCAATACTCAAAATAGCGGATTCAGAGAAATAAATGATAGGCGGTCAAATACCAAAACTTTTGCGAAAGAAAGAGTTCACGGACAAGAAAGTAGTCAAAATCGCGGGTCTTTAAACTGAGCGAGGGACTTTGGCCAAGTCAAAATTTAATAAATAGCCCAAAGTCCCAATCTAGAAGATGTAAATCGCAAACGCGAAATGAGGTATTGAGTTATAATAAAAACGCAAATGAAATGCAAAATGATAAAAGGGAGGTTCGCACGCGAAGCCCAGGTCCCAAGATTAAATCAAAGCAATATAATGAAAATGAAAGTAAAAATAACAATAAAAATATAAATAATATTGAAAGCATGCAAAAATTCACCCATGTTTCTTGCCCGAGAGATGTGATTCTTGATTCTATTGTAGAGTCGTTGGCACGGCCCGGATGGGTCCGCTTCGATGCCCAATTCGTCAAAAGCCTAAAAAGTGAGGCAAATATTAATAAAAAGAAAATTGAGGAATATACATGTGTAGAAAATAACATAGGTAAAAACATTACAAATAAGGAAAGTACAGTAATTAAAGAAATTAATAAAAATGAAAATGAGGCGTACAATGCAAAAATAAATTTAAATGATGAGCACAAAAATCAAGTTAACTCAAAATCGACTCAGATCGATAATAAAAAGTTTGATGAAATTAAGGAAACTAGTTGTAAAGTTTCGCAAATTGATTCACAAAATATTAAAGGTAGCCATGTTAATGACTATACTTGTTCAAATAATGAAAATAATAAAAATATTGATACAGAAAATAATTTTAAAATTGTTACGAAGTCGAAAGAGCCAATTGTCACACTTCATGAAGTTAAAGGCATATTTGAATTTAATGGAAATATTAAATATGGGTATTATGACAGTAAAAAAATTGCACAGGCCGATGAGGCCAATTTTCCTAAAAATGGAAAGGTCAGTGATTTAGCTAAAAAAGAATGTGGTAATGAAGAGTCAAATCTTGACGACCAAGTCTATGTCACGCTCACACGCAGGATAGCATTGCAACAAGGTCAGTTGATTGCAGAACAATTCGACATAAGTCAGGAAATTCCGGATAAGGAGGTTATCTTTATCCCCACAAAACACGCAAAATTACTCTTTCCATTTGGTGCAATTCGAACTGAAATAAAAAATAACAAAATTCATATTGTAATTAGTAATCAAAAAAAGGTTAAAATTACGTTAAATAAAAAGATGCGAGTTGGAGTGATTAAAAATTTCAAAAAAATGACTAATGAAGAAATGCAAATCGGAGATACCGTATTTTTGAAAGAGGAATATAAACCAAATATGTTTCAAGATAGATTTCAGGGACCGTTTCGAATAATTGAAATTGGAAAAGCAAATATATTGACCATTAGAAATAAATATAACATAAAAGAAGGACCAATTAAAATTCACGCTACCCAACGTTATATCGAACAAAATATACAAAGTGCGGAAGAATTGATGGAAAAATATGATATGGACAGTGAAATCGATGATATTCACGCAAAAAAATGTCATATAGCACAAAAGGTACGAAGTGAAAGTAAATATAACGGTAACGGTGAAATAATTGAGATTCAATCAAAAAAATGTTATACTGTACAAAGTGTACATATTGAAAATGTTCAAAATATGAATGAAAATATTCAGCAAAGAAGCGAAAATACGGATATTAAGTTTATTCAAAATCAAAAAGGTGATAAAAATTTTGAAAATATTGGTCATGAAATTATGCAAAATGAAAATGTTAAAATTCAATGGGTACATAATGCAAATGAAAGTAAAAGATTTGAAGAAATGCAAAGTCAAAATCAAAATCATAATGATAAAAATACTCAAATTGTTAATTTTCATGAAAATCAGAATGAAATTCTTAAGGGTCAGGAAATACAGAATGAAAGTCAAAGTCACGATAGTGCAGATACTCAAAAATTACTTGAAATTAAAATAAGGGATATTTTGGAAAATAAAATAACGGATGTTCTGGTTAGTCAAAATGTCAATTTTGAAGGTGGTCAAAATGCAACTAAAAGTCATACTAAGGAAAATATTCAAATTTCAGAGGACAATAGAATAATGGAAGTTTTGGAAAGGAAAAATCAAAATTTTAATTTTCAACAAATTCAAAATGAAAATGAAAATAGAAATCATGATAATGATAAGCAAAATTCTCTTGAAAATAAAATAATGATGATTTGATTGATGAAAATAATAATTTTCAACAAATACAAAATTCAAATGTTTGTAAAAATGCTCAAAATGAAAATAATGAAATAATAAGGGATGTTAATCACAATGATAATGAAGGTAAGGATATTCTAAAAGTAGATTCAGAAATAATTGAAAGTCAAAGCAAATATAAAGAGTATGTTAGGCTGAAATTAAAGTTACTACATGAAATACATATTTATAACACAAATGAAATTGAATGTAATATTCATGAACAAGGGGAGAGAAAGCTGGGTCAAAATTGTGTCAAGAAATCAAGAAATTTTAAAAATTCAAATTTTGCTGATGATTGGTATTTAAAGAATTGTAAGATGAGAGAGGGATAAAAAGAATAACAAATCAAAATGAATTAAAGGAAAAATGATATGGAATTGAAAATATTTTCAAAAATGAAAAAATGGATAATGATATGAGATTTAATTAAAAAAAAAAAGCAATGAGGAAGGAATTGTTAAGAATGAAAGTAGCATGAATTTCTAAGAAAAAAATGAATAATCATGGAATGGTTTAAAAATGAACATGGTATAAATTTACAAAAATTGATAATAATTGTACAAATGGTTCTTTTTCAAAAAATAATATTATATATAATTTATAATGTTAACTCAAATGTACATGTGATCAGAAAATGGTGCAGAGATTAATTTATGCAAATAAAATCTACAAAAATGGAAGGTAAAATCAAATATGTTACCTAATTGGGCAGAGGAAAGGTCTGTAAACAAATACACGCAAGGACAAGGTTGTTGGAAAGCCAGTCCAGTCGGGTGCTTCATTTTTTCAAAATAAGGTGTAACGCTTCACTTCAATTTGTTTTCAAGGAAGGGCCGGAAAATGATGAGTCTTTCAAAAGAGTCTTGAAGCTTAAAAATTGAATGACAGATTTAAGTAAAGTGAAAAAATAAGTAATGAGCTAAAAGTGAGAATATTAGAGATTATTCATAGATGGTATAAATATTATGTCAAAAACTAAACAAAGGCATAAATAATTGAAAATTTTAAATCAATTTGAATTTAAAATGTTAAATTATGAACAGTAAAAGTAGCTATAAATGTTGCCCATTGCAATAAAACAATTGAGGACACGATATCTCGTGTAGGAATGTTCAAATGCGAAAAATGCATTGAAAATGCTTAGGTAAATACATGTTTGAGTAAGAATATGAATTGTATAATCAATTTAAATAACTAAATTAATCCTAAAGTGATAGGATAAATGAATTAAATTTAGTTAAAATTATTGTTCAGTGAATAAATGAATAAATTCACAGAAGGTGTAAAAGAGGTTGAAATAAAAAAAAAAATTGAAAAAATTTTTAGTGCAAAATAAAGCATTTTTGATGTTCATTTACAACGTAAGGAAATGTTACGATAATCATGTGTATAGATAAATTTGGATATGAAAATAAAATGTAAATAAATATGGTAATGAAAATAGAATGTAAATATTGATTAGGAAAGTTGTGCGAAAATGAATAGCTGTGAATTACATATGAAATGTATATAAATAAATATGTAGTGAGTGTAAATGCATTTTATAAAATACTAAATAATGTACATGTCAGTGGGGAATGTAAATAAAAACATTAAAGTTATCGATGAGATATGATAGCAACCGGAAGTGTTTGTAAACAAACGGTAATCTATGTAAAAAAAAAATAGATACTCTGTTATTAATGTCATAAAATGGTAAATAGGTATTTTTGCATATAAAAAGATTTATGAAACGGATATTCTGAATAAGGTGTTGAGATATGTTATCATAAATAAAATAAATTTGGATGAAATGAATGTCATTTGATAAATAAATAAATGGTAATATGTATTACGGCAATAAAGGGGTTAGCCGCAGTAATTAGATGTCAAAATAGGTAAGAAATTAAGTAATAATAAGGCGATAGAATGGTAAACAATCGCGAATATAAATGGTTATAAATGTCAGGTATTCAAAGTCATAAGGATTAAAATAAAAATAAATACATAAATATGATAAATTTGGTAGGTACGGTGAGTAAATAAATCCGCGTTTAAAAATAAAAAAATAAATAAATGCAGTAATAAATTTTCCAGTAAGTAGAAAATGAACGGAACTTATTGTAAAGAAGCGTTAAAAAATAAAAATTTACAATTAAGTAAATAAAGGATTTTCAAACAAGAAAATAAAGGCTTGAATGTGTTTAAAAAAAATAACAAAATTTTATAAAATTTTATATAAAATGTAAAAGTTATGAACGTGTTAAGCAAGGAGTTAAAATAAATAAAATTTAAACAAACTATATCAAAAACTTTAAAAGTGTAAAATTAAATTTCAGAATTTAAAAAAAATTTAAATTTAAAAAAAAAATTCAAATTTTTTTTTTTTTTAATTTCTTAATGTCATATGGAAGGTATAGAGAAAACAAAATTAACTAAGAGTTAATCATTAAATTAAATAATCTCAACATCAAATGGAAAGATGAAATTTAAATAATAAATAATACAGTAAAATGAGTTTCGAAAATGTAAATTTTACATGAAGTCAGTATAAAAAGGGTATACATGCAGTAAAAGAAGGTAACATTAAGATGACTTTGTTAATTAATACAAGCCACCTCAAAGGAACCAACTGAATAATATTTAAATAAGGGGCTTTTTAAGCTGTGTTGAGTTTAAAAAAAAGAGCTGTACAATGCATATAATGTGCAAGCCCGTCTGAGCATTTAAGTATAAAAGTTGATTAGCAGATGTGATTAATAATTAATTAATAATGAGGAGGTTTATATTTAAAAAGAATAAGTCGACGTTTATAGAACACGTCGAGTGGATAAATAAAAGTTTTACAATACTTGGGTACAGGCTTTTGAAGAGCGCGAGAAGCAAGTCCATGACGCACGTTGTCCACTTTATGCTTTGTCATAGCAAAAGGAGTAAAGTTGAGGGAATTCAGGCTGCTAATCGCTGTGAAAAAAAGCGAATAAAATGAGGAAACGATTAAAAAAAAGGTAATCGTTTTTGGGTCTGTTTTTGACTAGGCACTTTCCAAGTTCGGAAAGGGGATTTGAACGCAGTGTCCGGTTCGCACTTCCGGTGTCGAGTGGTTTAAAAGTTAGAAGGGTTCTTCTAATGATCTTGTTGAAGACATCAATAAATTGCTGTCATCAAGCGCAAGGGGTTGTTGGTTTGTCTACATACAAAGCGATGTAAGAAAAAAAAATTTTTAAAGGGAAGATGTCACCCCATATGCAAATGCAAAGGGATTTAGAAGAATTATATTAAAAGTATATATATTTTAATGGCTGATGTAAAAAAAAATATGTGATTGTATTAATAAGTATGTACAAGTATCAAGGTTCAGCAAAAATGTTATATATGTGATAAAGTTATCAATTATAAAAAAAAAATGTTTGATGAAGTATGTAAGAATTGTGTTCAAAAAATAATAATGTGTAATTGTGCAAAAAAAATGTGTAATGATGTTAAAAATATAAAAGAGATAGTAGTGTGTAACATTTCAAAGTGAATGTATATATATTTAAAAATCTTTTTAACTACTCAAAATTTAATTTAGCTTCAATTGAAAGCTGGACCTGGTAAAGTTCATGAGTACGTAACTTATGTTTATTTTGTCTATATTATATGTGCAAAAAAATTTTCTGTTACAGCAAGACTGTTGAACTTTCTCTGGACGGACGTTGTCCAAAAGAAAGTGAAGAATGCCAATTACAGAGTTTCAAGTGCATCGAACTTTGGTTTCGAACTCTGATGGTTTAAAATATTTTTTTGCTTCTTTTTTTTCTGTCTGTGGGGAGATATGTGAGGCCAGAATATGTCCTCACATGAGACATTTTTATTTCAATATTTATGGTGCCTAGAACGGCTAACAAAGCTCGAGTCTGGCTGGCGCCGGTGTTTACAACAACGCGAACTTTTAGGTCAAATACTATACATTTGGGTGTCCCAGGCCAAAGGGGCTGAGAGGGGCCTTAATAAATGTCAAGTGATGCCATTGGGTTCAGAAGAACCAATGAGCGCCAAGGGGAAGAAGGGCGGAGCTACCTTCCCCCCCCCCGCCGAAGGAAGCACAAGTAACTCGGATGCAAAATGTTGCAGAAGCAACACTGATACGAAATGTTGCAGAAGTAAGTCTGACACGAAATGTGTTGTTGCAAGAAGTTTCATACGAAGTGTTGTTGAAAAGAGTTTGACAAAAGGAGCGAAGCGAACATGATCTAACAGAGATGACTTAGGAGTTGCATTTATAGTACGAGTATTTACACTGTCATGACTTAAGAGCAAGAAAGGTGAAAATCAGTCGAATCACGAATATTGCACAGCATGACCTAGCAGTTGCAAATATAAAGTATCAATCGAAGTGAGATATACGAGGAGGAGCCACACACCACAGAGTTATGGCAGTATATGACTGATGCAAGCGAGATGATGAGCCCAAGTCCAAACTGGAAGGTATGTGCTCTGATGTTACCGGTCCTAGATACCTCCGTTAAATTAATATTTCTGGTCGTATCTCCCCTAGCTAAAATAGTTAAATGAAAATTGATAATAAATGAGAAATGATATAAATGATAAATTGTTGTTGATGATAAATAGATGTGGTTAATAAATTATATTGTTTAAGTTTTAAATAGTCTAATCTTTTAATATTAATTAATAATTCTTTTCAGGACTTACACAAAAGGTAAAAATAATTGGAGGGTTTATTGTAGCACAACAACGAGCGATGTACGATTTAAATGTTAATTCCTCTTTATGAGATCAACGGTTATGTCTTCAATGATAAATAAACAATTAATATTAAAATAATCTTTTAACTTAATCATTTTAAATCCACGTCCCACAGAGTTATAATAAATATCATTCCATTTGCATAGGTTGATATGTGTGGTGTGTGACGATGGTACAAGGTATCTATAAAAAGGACTCAGTAACTATAAAATGGACTCAGTAACTATAAAAAGGACTCAGTAACTATAAAAAGGACTCACCCCTCCGTTGTAGTGCAGTTGACGAATGGACGTGACCCGAGCTACATTGGACTGTGATTTTTGTCAATATTTTGAGAACAGTAAGGTCTATTTTGCGAAACTACTTTCGTCAATATTTTGTCAATAATATCGCTTATTCTATGAAATTACTCTAGCATTTAAGTGTTGTTTGATTGTATGCTCTTCCTATTTACTTTGTGAATAAACTTAAATTGGCAGTAAACTTGAACCGTTTCTTGAATTCTGCGTATACAGCTACAATTCTTTAGGATACGTTTCATAGTAATATTTACAAAAATTATTTATATTTTCTGGTGGATAAGAGCTTTTTGAGATAGTCAATCAGAAAGTAGAATGAAAACAGTCTGTCAATTCGAAACGAGAAGTAACACACAAGATTGGCGTAAGCCGAAACACAACAGGGATATCCAGACAAGACAAGTTCGAACAGGAATAAATGAGACCCAATAAGACGAAAAATAAGTTAAAATGATACATAAGAGCCCCGACATTTAAGCAAGGGAAAAACGAAAGGGAGAGATTTGCATTACACTCCGCCAGAAAGAGGACAGAAATGGAGTACTTGCCAAGTCATTAACTAAATTACTAAAACTTTTCTGGATATGAAAGGCATCAAATAAGTTAAGACCATAAACTGACGTGCAGGTTTATATGATCCTTGCTGAAGAAAACTGAAAATGGTGGTCAAAATGATAGCAATGTTGAGCAATTGAATATTAAAAGAAATCCTGTTTTTTGACATATAGTTTCTCCAAGTATAGTTTGCCATATAGTAAGACCACAATGGCAAGAAATACTGTAAAAGCCACCAACTATTAGAAATTTCTAAAGGATTTTTAGGATAAGAAAATCTGACTTAATTTGAACTGAAGGGTTTAACGCAATATTGATTTTGAATGTTTTTGGGATTTAAGACTTCTACCTAGATTGCACACGCGAATTATTAGACTGCTACCTAGCCAGCAATAGATCCGGGGTTAGAATTAAGGCTGATACATGGACTTTACATACTGCTTAATTTATTTTGTAATATGAGATTTCTGGATGCACATCTGTTTTTCACATGTTTTTTCAGTCTTTTGAAAACCTCAAATTCGCTAAGCAAAAAATGTTGTGCTCTGCAATAAACGACCAAAAGGGAGTGAAAGTTAAAGAATAATGGATTTAACAAATCTTAAATTTGTTGTTAGTTTTAAATTTAAAATTACAGAAACAAAATATATAGAAACGGATATACATTATAGTTTATTTCATTATTAAAATTTATGTAAAGTAATAAAATAATTTACTATGAATTTATTTAAAGGTATTTGATTAAGATACACTTTTCTCTTTTAAATTGAGCTACTGGATGTTCTTATCTTACAGGACGTCATTCTTACAGAACAATTGGACCATACAGATATAACGCATTTTTGCATCTTTCAGTAGTTTTTGCCTCAAAAACGATGCTCAATAGTTCTATGACAAAGCAGAAAGTAGAAATGAAATCACTTCTATAGAAAATAATCTCCTCTCATACAACGTAAAGATCACTCCCTCTACAAAAGAAAGCAAAAAAAAAAAAAGCGCGGTTCAAGAAAACTAAGTGCACAGATTTCTCTAAAAGAGATCCGATGAACCAGAAATGTCTTTTTTGATCCTGATCGGGCTTTAAAATTTTCAAAAAATATCAAATGCTATGAAGGATTATTTGAAACATAAAAATTTAAATCTTATGCAACTTCTTTGATGAAGAGAAATGTATGAACAATTTCAAATCTTTTCGGTTGAGATTGAATATTTCTGAAAATAAAGCTCTTTTTTAGAATAACTAAATAAAACTATAGGAAATAAAGTTTTCAACTAGTTTCAGGCAGGTTCTTGAAGGTAAATTTTTTTGATAGAGTGGTTACTCCAGCAAAATAGGGTAAAAGTCTGGATCTTTTTGGTCTTCGAAACCGATTGATATCTTTATTATTTTCTTACTGTTATTATGAAATAAATGTTTTATATTTTTCTAATTTTGGCAGATATTTTTTCATATTTCTACATTGAGCGGCCAAACCATGGAGATAAATGTAAGGAGTAGAAACTTCATATATAGAAAACGCCAATATATCGCTAATATCGTTTAGATAATTCAGGTTGAACTGGGATAAGATGAATAGTCCTGCATTGTATGCATTTCTATGGCAAAAGGCCTAAAGCATTTATTTAAACTGTCAATTTTGTAAAAATAAATTATTAGAGTAATGCAAAAAAAGAACTGAAACAACAAAAATTATTCTTACGTATTCAAAATTAGTTTACCTTTCAATTTGTTTTTATCTCCTTATATTCTGTACTCTATTCATTCTACAATTATGAAAAGTTACTGGTTAATTATGTTCATAATTAGGGAAACCTTAATTTAAAAATAATCGAAAATGCGTTTACTAAATACTACGACTTTCTGTTAAAACTATAAGAAATAAAATTTTGAACTAGTTTCAGGCAAAGAGGTTCTTGGCGGTAAATTTGTCAGCCTGGTTACACTAGCCAAGACCCCCACTCGATTACGCAACGGGACGCGTTTGCTGCAATTGCCTCATTTCTACCTTGTATGTATATACTTTTAGCCGGTAGGTGGCAGCACTTCATTACCACTCAAGATTACGTTCTGCGGGTGTTCTTACAGGCATCTTGCATGCCAATTTGTAGTTAGATTTTATATCAGAGGCCGTTTGATAATTTTTTTGTGTGTGCTTTAACTAATAATTTATATTGTTTTGTAAAAATATGTATTGTTGTGTACCATTTTGCAAATCTAAACATGGAAAAACAGATAATATTTCCTTCAACCAATTTCCTTCTGACCCAGAACTTTGTGCTAAATAGCTGAAATTAAGCTTAGAACGAAACTGGATTTTCGACTCCCCCCTATGAGTGGAATTATTTTTTCCCTGGAGTGTTTTTACAGACTCCCAGTCGGTGATCTAGAAGACATAATATTTGCACATTTATAATATTAACCATGGGATAGAACCTAACGGAGTTGGATTTTCAATTTCTTGAAGTATCGAATCTAAGGGACAGTAATTTTCTATTTCTCCCTCGGACAGAACAGTCGAATGCGATGGGAAGAGGGGGGGGGGGCAAAAAATGCATTACCTACGGGTCCGAGCCGCATTAATAGTTTATAAAAAGTACCATTAACTTATAAAATAGGGAAAGTAGGGTGCATGGGGGAAAGCAGGGTGCATAGGGAAAGTAGGGTGCTAAAGCAAGTGTGTCGCTTTGCGTAATCGAGTGGGATCGTGCTCTATCAAATGAGGGTCGAAAACCCAGGCCGTCCGACTGATTCGAAGACATAGAGCAGCAAATTGGGCGGCCGGGAAACTAGCAAAAGAGGGTAAAAGTCTGGCTCTTTTTGGCCTTCGAAACCGATTGATACCTTTATTATTTTTATGCTCTTACTATATGAAAGAAATGTTGGTCAACTATCAATAGCTGCTGCTACTTTACAAACATTTAGCAACACCTAGATGTAATTCTCGAAGCATTACGGCATTTTCAATCGTTTCATCCATATTAGTTCTATCTCTTTCTTTATAACTACATGAGCCAAACTATTGAGGTAAAAGTAAGAAGTTGAAACTCCATATTAAGAAAACGTCAATATCGATTGAGACAATAATTCAGATGGCGCTGGGATAAGATAAGCAATTCTGCATTATATGCATGTATATGGCGAAAGTCATAATATTTATTTAAACTGTCAATTTCGTAAAAATAAAATAATAATAAAAGAAATAAAAAAAAATATTAGCGCATTGTAAAGTAGAACTGAAACAATAAGAATATGTCTATGGCTACGTATTCAAAATTATTTGACCTTTCAATTTTTTTTATCTCCATATATTCTGTACTCTATCCTACAACTATTAAAGAATACTGGCTAATTATACTCATATTTGGGGAATCCTTAATTTAAAAATAATCAAAAATATATATACTAAATACTACGTATTTCTGTTGTGTGAACTAATAATAGCAGCTACTTTACTAACTCCATGGGCCAAACTATTATGACCAACTGATTAGCCGTACGATTCCAATTACCTGTAACTATGACAAACTGTTGTCATTCTTCTGAACTAGTCTTAAGTCTTCTAACTATATGCTCAGCTTTAATATGAAACTAATGAGACCCGCCGGTATTCTACCTTATAAGTAAATTTGAAAAACAGATTCATTCATATGGTATGTCCCGTATAATCGTTACAATAGAATCAATGTTTTGTTTTCAAATAGCGGCAAACTAGCGATAGGTCAAATACGATATGATTGTTCATGCAGTGATAAAATATCATCGTACTTTATGTTCATAAGAAAAAAAAATCTCATGTGGGCAGCACATGATTTTCCTTATATAATGCAATGAATTTATTACTTTTACAGTAAAAAAAATAGATTATTTTTATAGTAGATATTTATATTCCTTCCAAGACATTGCATTTTCGTCAATGAGTCGTCATTTTCATTGATTTAGCGTCATTTTTATCCATTTGGCGAGTTTTTCGTTAATTTAGCAACATTTAAAAAGTCGTCAAATTGGCGACATTCTACCAAATCCGTTGCCAAAATCTCGCCAAGCGTTATGGACGAAGAAATAAGTTATTCTTACAGCAGATAAATGACTATTGGCGTTCAAATACAAAAGTATTACTCAAAGTATCTTTTTTCATGAATGGAACGAGCTAGATCCACGAGAATGATGTCACCTAATTTATCGCATGGTATTACATATGAAAAGTGAACATGTTTCTCAATAGGAAATATTTTTTATTTTATTTTATATGATTTTTTGATATTTTTTTTGAAAAATGTGCAATATCTGAAGAACGGTTCCTGCTAGCGTTCTAAAATTTATGTCAATCGTTTTCTAATGAAAAATTACATAAGAAATATCTATTTACGTAACTTTATTAGAGGTTTAGATTTTTTGACGATTTTTTCAAAATTTCACTCGAAAATTTAGGGGGTTCTGAACATTCGATTGCGTATAAAAACAATAGGCTTCCAGTGTTTACTGATTGTTATTTTTGTACTAAATTTCGTTCGAATCAGGCCATTCGTTCGTCAGTTATCGTCTCCAAAGACTCACTGACACACACACACAAACACACGCACACACACACACAGACAGACATCACTTCAAAAATGTTTGATTCGTGATCAGGGATGCTTGAAACGTGCACTCCCGTCGAAAACTCGAATTCGAATTTTCGACCCTGTCACAATACTTTCATTATACATTATTGTATATAAGGAAAGTAATAAATAAAGCGTTAGAAACCGTGACAACGCCTTTTAATAATAATTTAAATAAAATTACATTAACTAGTGCAATAAATATGTGATATAGCAGTTTAATCCATGGAGGTAAAGAGACTCCTAACTTCATGGATCAATCGAATTTAAATTAGGACTTTTTCTAACTTCTGCTCTTGTATATTTAAACGTTAGAATCAGCTTAAAGGTTAGCTATTGTGAGTAAAATACTTATTGGTGCACGCACTATTATATGCTCTACGCTTCAATAGTTGCTTATTAACATCTCATGCGAGCGAGAGCAATTTTGAAAAAGTATATTTGGTGATTTTATCGCAAAATCGAAATTTCCCAAACCTATGTTTGCGAATAGAGGAGTTCAAAATCTATAAAAACTCTTCAATCGCGTATCACAGTTGGTTTATTTACGCGAATTGAAAGGTGTTGAAAAATAATTTTTCATTTATGTCAATTGGAAGAAAAATTTCAAAGTGACCTCAGCATGATCTCAATCGATTTTTTAATCGAATATAATTCACCCATGCAGTTTTTGATTCTGCTTACGGAGATGTTCTCAAATTTAAGCTGTGATTTGCAGTTTGGCAGATTTTATTGTAGATACTCTGCTCTTTACAGATATATATAGCTGCTGACGATCTTGTGCTAAAACGTAGATTTAGGTTTTAGTAGCCACTCTCTGTGGACGCTAATTACTGCTACAAGCGAACAAATTCACATACATATATTTTTCCACAACTCGAGTACAGCTAATTTTCAAATTTTCTAGCGTTCACGATCATTTCACTATCAAAGTCAGTTGCATCTCTTATTTTACCCATTATGTCTTCCAAAATGAACTTTGAAAGTATCTGCGCAGCTTTAGATTTCTCTTTGTATACTGATTATACAGTTTAATGACAGCTATATCTGCAAGATAGTTCTTTTTCATAAAATATATCATAATTATTTGGACATTATTATTTATCATAATTATTATAGCATAATTAGCATATTTAGCATATGTAGCATATTTAGCATAATTATTTATCATAAAATTTTCTTAATTATTTGAGCACTCAGTGTGCATTTTTTTATCACGGCATACGCTATTGCTAGTCATATGCAAAAACTATAGGTGAGATAACTAATACCATTTTGTATCATAATTTCTTTCATGTGAAATTTCATTACTTTTCACCTTTCCATTATCTTAAAATTATAGATAAAAAAAAATTGAAACAAAAACATCCTAATGAATTTAAAATTTTGACTGCGATTTCACTGATCCATATATGAAAAGCATGAACGGACGTATAAGTCAGCTTCTGAAATTTGATTATATTGGTTATATAATATTAACGTTTATGCAAAATAATTAATATTTAGCAAAATTCGCTGCAATTGGTTTGTGAGTAAATGCAGATAATCCAGAAATTAGGTCGTATTCCTAACAGATATAATTTGTTGAAATAAACAGCTTTATATTTAAAGATTGCACATCAGTATTTTTGGAAAGGCCCAAAATTCCATCTTCTTCTGTTTGAGGGTACTGAACCCATCACCTACTGCTTCTGGTTGGACTGGCCATTGTACAATATCATGTCATACGTAGAACAACCCAAAAGTTGTTGGATTTTTATTTCAAAGCAGCAGTCATTTCAGGCATGAATATATTTTGCTAGAATACCCAAAGCGAGAGATCACTAACGGGAGGTCGCAGACATTGAAATTAAAACCCTAGGATGTGTGAGTTTCAAAACACTCTTGCTTTGTGTGTTTCAGCTTGTACAACCTTGCTGCTCAAAGCGGGAACCGAGCCATGGATCTTAGTACTGTCCAACTGATGATCTACCGTTGAGCTACTGGGACGGCATTGCAAACTATTATCTTAAAAATGGACTTTCTCTCTCTTTCTGTCCTTTTCTACCCTCTAATCGTGCAGACTGTTATTTTTTACCTAAGGTTAGCCTCCAAATGCATTAATGCTATTTTTATTCTCCAGGTCAGCTTCTTGCGTGATCTTTGACCTCCCGACTTTAAATCGGCACTCGATCTATCAGAGTCCACTGAATGTGTACTAGTCGTACTAGGGTCACTTTCAAAACTCCCACATCTTTGCACTAACCTGCACTATTGATTTGTTCGAAAGCCATTGTAAAAAATCGTGATGCTTGAACTAGGAATCAAACCACAAATATATTTACTGGTCGGCCGACACTTCACCGTTGAGCTACTGGGATGGAATTCCTTATCGTCGAAGTGTATGTATTCTGCAAGCTCTGTTTCAATGTTTTTTTGCCTGCCACTTCGCAGTTGTATTTTAGCATTTGTTAACAGCACACTGTTCCTGACCTGAGAAAAAGGGATCAAAACGCTTTCTAAACAATTGGAGTCACATATTTTTCGTACCTTTTTTTTTTCAAGAAATCATTAGAAATGTATTTAAAAACCATATATGAGTTCTCTTGCTCGGAAAATTTTATGTTTTCTAGAAGAAAGAAATTCGATATTTCTGAATTTTTCTTTTTATTAAAGGAATTTCAAGAAAATATTTTGCATTGCGTGTTGTTATAATAGATGTTGAATTCGATTTTTTATTATTTTACAATATTTTAATTACAGTGCATTTTTAGAAGCCTTAACTTTTACCCTAAAATGACGATCAATATTTTTATGACTTTAACATACCTTGAAATAGAAAGTAAAAAAAAAGAATAACTCACTTCTGTAGAAATAAATCTTCTTTCATGTATCTTAAGGATCATTTCTTTGGAGAAAGAAAGTCAAAGAAACACGGTTCAAAAGGCTAAGTGCTCAAAATTCTCTGCAAGAATCCAGTTGAGCCAAAAACGTCTCTTTTGATCCGTTTCGGCTTTTAAACTTTCAAAAAAAAAATCAGATGCAATAAAAGATCATTTCAGATATAAAAATTGAAATGTGATTTAACTTCTTATATCGAGGAAAGGGAATGAATGAATCGTTATAAATATTTTCGTCGTGATTAATTTCTATTTTTGATTTAATCGAACTGAAACAGTTAAGCCAGACTTTCATTTTGTGAGTAAAAAGTAAAATATTAATGCAAATTAATATATTTTGTAATAGGATATTTGTTTGATGCCAACCTTTTTTTTAATCTCTTCGGTTTGATCTTTTTGTAATAAGAAGTTTTGCCTTAAAAGTTGTGTGTTTCATCTTTAATAATAAAATGAGAAAATTTAAAAAATTGAATGCATTTTATTTAACAAACCATGCATTTTATTTCATGTTTATTTATTTATTTTTAATTTAAAATTCCGTACACATATAATAAATTTACGTGGAAATATTAGAACGATTTTTTTTACATAATAAGAAATATATATATTTTTTTCAATTTGGACGCTGTATTTTGGAAGCAAATTGAAAACATTTTGGGTGAGGAACGTACATATCTCTTCTTACATAATTAAATATGTCTCTCTCTCTCTCTCTCTCCCCATCTCCCTTCTCTCTCACTCCATCTCCCCCTCTCTCAACTCCCCCCTCTCTCCTCCCCCCTCTCTCTCTCTGTGTGTGTGTGTGTGTGTGTATGTGCACGTGTTTGTGACGTCTACAATGGAAAATCTCGTCTTCGGACAGTCGCGAAATTAGGTACAGGGTAGGTTTAACTACCGGCATGATAGACATAAACGAGTTTTGATTTTTTAATTCAATACAGATTTTTATTCTTTCACTAGCAGTATACCCGTTATTCGTATGGAATATATAATGTAGACAAACTTAAAATTAATTCACTATTACATGAAAATTTCTATAGTATTCTAAATGACATTGCTATTCAAAGCATTCCATTAAAATATTAAATTTTATGACCTTAAACATTAGTTTAAGAATCTCTGTTATGGTTATATAAAATTATCTTCACAGGCAGATTTGAGGAAGAATATATCCTGATCCCGTTTGTAAAGAAGTTACAAAAAATATGAAATTACAAAAAATATGATTCAATATATGCTGAAACTAAATCGTAAAAATTGAATGGAAAGATATACTTGTATAACTTATATTTTCAGAGATTAGAAGATATATCAGTGTATTAGAAGATTATCCATACTGCAATACACGAGTTTCAAAAATGTTTGCCAAAATCAAAGAGATGAATTAATAAATTGAAAATATGAATAATCCCTATAACTTGATCAATAATCCCTAAACCTGAATGCCATAATTGATATATTCCACTCAAAAATGCAATCCCCATGACATTTATTTTATATACATTTCTTTATTATTTAAATTGGAAAATATTTAATAAAAATCATCTGCTGCATAAACACATTGGATTTAAATCCGTTGCGAAGCCGCGTGATATAATTTTCTTCAAATAAATTGGCGGAAAAAATATCGTCTGCATAATGCTGTATGGAATATTTAATTGTGGGTTTTTTATTTATATTTCATCAACTTCTGGTTGTAGAAACTCGAAACACGGACAAAGAATTAGGAGGGGCTGTTTCATCTCAAATCACGAAATTTCCTGAAATTCGGTGCTGTCGTTTTCCCGTATTGATGAGACAAACACACATAAATACAGGCAGACAGATTATCAATTTTATTTGTATAGATACTAGTAGTATACCCGTTCTTCGTACGGTGTATATAATATAAAGAAACTTAAAATTCACTACCATGTGCAAATTCCTATAGTATATCGAATGGTATTGTTAATCAAAATATTATATTAAACCGTTTAATTTAATGCTTCTAAAAATTAGTTTAAAAATATCTCTTCTCACTATACAAAGTTATCTTCAATGGCAGATCTGAAGAATAAGACATCCTGATCCCGTTTGTAAACAAATGTACAAAAAATGAAATTGGGCCAATATATGCAAGATAAAAACGCTAAAATTGTATGGGACGCGTACTACTTATATTCATGAATATTAGAAGATATACAAGTGTAGTATTAGAAGATTACACTTACTACAACATATGAGTTTTTAAAATATTTGCCAAAATAAAAAAGATGACGTAATAAATTGAAAATATTAATAATCCTGTAATCTTTAAACCTAAAGGCCTTAAATCATTTCAATATATGCCAATATATATCAAAATATACGTCAATATACTTATACTACTTATATTCTCGTAGATTAGAAGATATACCCGTGCATTTGCAGAAGATTACCAGTACTACGTATAATATATGAGTTTCAACAAATTTTACCAAAATAAAACAACTGAAAATATCAATAATCCCTGAATTAATAATCCCCAAAAAGATTAATCATAATAATGTTTAAACCTGAAGACAAAAATTGGTATAATCCTGTCAAAAATGCAATGTCAATGAAATTAATTTTATATGCACATCTTTATTATTCAAATTAGAAAAGATTTAAAAAATTGTCTACGCATAAACACATTGGATTTAAATCAGTTGATAAGCGACATGATAACATTTTCCTCAAATAAATTGGCGGAAAATATATCGTCTGTATAGATTTATTATTGAAATCGAAAAAATAATTATTAAAATTTACAGACAGATTTAATTTAATTGCGTTTCTGAGTAACATGATATAAGATAGAATCTTCCTCATAAACTGCGAAATGAAATAACCATTTTGATTTCTTTATACTTTTCATTATTCAGTTAAAGCTTGATTAAAATAAACCATGGAGATAGATTTCCCATTTAAATCATGTTTCAAACAATCCATGTTTTCAGAAAGTGACTAATTATCGCAAAAAATCTAACATCAAACTCAGAGATTAAATTTTAATTCACTTTCAAACGATTTTCAAGATTTTCGTTTTGATAAACCACGGAGTTAGAGAGTAGAACTCGTAGAAAAAAGTTTCGTCTTTCATTAATATCTCGACAACCCCTGGTCTTAGATACACGAAACTTGGATTAAATTTATGGAGTGCTATTTTAAGGCTATTTACAAAATTTCATCAAATTCGGTTCAGCCGTTCTTGCGTGATGATGAGACAAACGAAAATTTCGTTCTTTACTAATATCTCGAGAACCACTAATCATAGAAACTCAAAACATGGACTAAATTTTAAGTGGAACTATTTCCAGGCTAACCACAAAATTTCTTCAAATTCGGTTCCGCCGTTCTCCTGTGATGACGGAACAAACAGACAGACAGACAAATAGACGGACAGACAGATTTTCAATTTTATATATATAGATGTCGAAGCACTATTTTAAATCATTTTCCACAAATGGCTTTGTTAGCGATAGAAAATGTTATTATAGTTTGATATAATCCGGAAGATCAAATAACGTTCTTTCTACCGGTATTTGAACTGCATCCGTAGAATAATTCCTTCACATTTATTTATTTACTAGCAGCACACCCGTTCTTCGTACGGAGTACATAATATGAAGAAACTTATAATTCGCAATCATGTGCAAATTCTGTTAAAATAATCAATTTATTGCCCATAAAGAGAAGTTTAAGAATATCTGTTCTCAGTATGCAAAATTATCTTCACGGGCAGATCTGAAGAATAAAACATGCCCCTTTTGTAAGCAAATTTACAAAAAAAAAAGGAATTGAATGAAAATATGCAACCCCGTACTACATATATTGTAGCAGATTAGAAAATATGCCAGTGTGTTAGTAGAAGATTACCCGTATTACAATATGAGTCTCAAAAACCTTTGCCAAAATAAAAGAGATGACGTAATAAATTGAAAATATCAATAATCCCCGTAGTCTTTATACCAGAAGGTCGTAATTGATTCCAATATATGCCAATATATATCAAAATATATGCCAATATACGTGTACTACTTATATTCTCGTAGATTAGAAGATATACCCGTGCATTTGTAGACGATTGCTCGTACAACGTACTATATATGAGATTCAACAATTTTCATCATAAAAAAACAATGGCATAATAACTTGAAAATATCAATAACCCTGAATTAACAGTCCCCGAAAATTTCAATAATAATGGTGTTTAAACCTGAAGACTGTAATTGATATTATCCAGTCAAAAATACAATGTCAATGAAATTTATTTTATATACATATCTTTATTATTCAAATCGGAAGAGATTTAATATAAAATCGTATGCCGCATAACACATTGGATCCGTTGCTAAGCGACATGATATCATTTGTTTCAAATAAATTGATGAAAATCATATCGTCTGGATAATGCGATATCCATGGAAGATTTGGCGACATTTTCATCAATTTAGCGATAACTTGAAAAATCGCCAAATTTATCACCAAGTGGAACTATAGAACTGATAGTCCCATTTTGCGACAAATTGACAAAACATCATCACAATACTATCCCCTAACAAAACACAATTAATTTCATTTATTAAGCGCGATTTTATCGATTCCATGATAATTTTATGGATTTACAAATATTTTTATCAATTTAGTGATATTAAAAAAATTCGTTAAAGGTGTTACTAAGTAGGATGGATGGACTGACCGACAAATGCTACAGAAACATCATTTCAGTTCTCTATTCTAAAAAAAAAAATAATTTCATTGATTTGGGTCATTTTTATCAATTTGGAGACATGTCCGTTAATTTGGTAAGGTTTAAGAAAAGTTACCAAGTTATTTAGAGATATTCCGCTAAATTCGTAGCTCTGAATTTGCAGATCTGAAGAATAAAATATCCTGATTCCGTTTGCATATACTAAATGAAAACACTAAAAGTGTATTAGAAGATACATACACCCGTTCTACTCTTTTTCTGCTTCAACAATTGGCTAAATGAATTTATTGGGTAAACACAATATATGAGTTTATTAGCTAAACACAATATATGAGCTTGAAACGTCTTTGCTAAAATAAATGAAAGTGATGTACGCAGTCCGCAATTTATATAATTTAAAGAACAATCAAACCGTTCATTTATAAAATATATTTTGACATCCATTTATACATTACTAGCTGCATACCCGTTCTTCGTACGGAGAATATAATATAAAGAAACTTGAAATTCATAATCATGCCCAAATTCTTATAGTATACTAAATGACATGTTTAATCAAAATATTCTGTTAAAATATTTAATATAATGCTCCTAAAAAGAAGTTTAAGAATCTCTGTTCTCGCTATATAAAATTATCTTCATGGACATATCTGAAGAATAAAACATCTTGGACCCCTTATGTAAGCAAATATAAAAAAAATATGGAATTGAATCAATATATGCAAAATAAAAGCGTTAAAATTGTATGGGACCCGTACTAATTATATACGCGAATATTAGAAAATATAACCTGTATTAGTAGATTACATGTATAAATTGAAAATACCAATAAACCCGTAATCTTTAAATCTGAAGACAGTCATTTATTCCAATATATGTCAAAATTAAAGTGCTAAAATTATATGGGAAGATATACACGTACTACTTATAATGTCCGATTATTAGTAGAAGATTACCCACATATTGCAATATGAGTCTCAAATGTTTTTTGGTAAAATACAACAGACGACGTAATAAATTGAATATATAATTAATCCCCTTAATCTTCATACCAGAAGACTGTTCTTGATTCCAATATATATGCCAATATATGTCAAAATATATGCCAATATACCTGTACTACTTATATTCTCGTAGGTTAGAAGATATACCCGTGCATTCCTAGAAGATTACTCGTACAACGTACAATATGCGTGTGTCAGCAATTTTTGCCGCAATAAAACAATGGCGCAATAACTTAAAAATATCAATAATCCCTGAATCAATAATTCCGGAAAATATCAATAATAATAATGTTTAAACCTGAAGAGTATAATTGATATAATCCAGTCCAAAATGAAATGGCAATGAAATTTATTTTATATACATATCTTCATTATTCAAATCGGAAAGGATTTAATAAAAATCGCCTGCCGCATAAACACATTGGATTTAAATCCGTTGCTAAGCGACATGATATCATTTGCTTCAAATAAATTGGTAGAAAAAATATCGTCTAAATAGTTTTATTTCTATGGAACATTTGGCGACAGTTTCGTCAAATTAGCGACATTTTAAAAAATCGCCAAATTTATCGCCAAGTGGGACTGTAGAACTGACAGTTCCACTTTGCGACAAATTGACGAAATATCATCACAATACTATCCCCTAACAAAAAACAATTAAAATCATTTATGTAGCGCAATTTTATCAATTTCAAGATATTTTTATAGATTTGAAAACATTTTTATCAATTTGGTGATATTTTAAAAATTCGCTAATGTATTACTAAGTAGGATGCTTGGTCTGACAGATAAATGCTAACCAAACATCATTTCAATACTCTCTTCTAACAAAACAAAAAAAAAATTCATTGATATGTAGAAGACCCAAGCCACACGACCAACCCGAAGGTTTATGGCAGCTGTTTGTGTGTCGTTTATATCAATTTGGCGACATTTCCGTCAATTTGGCAAAGTTTAAGAAAAGTTGTCAAATTAG
Source organism: Amaurobius ferox (assembly GCA_951213105.1). NCBI lineage: Eukaryota > Metazoa > Arthropoda > Arachnida > Araneae > Amaurobiidae > Amaurobius > Amaurobius ferox. The sequence goes on from OX578135.1 coordinate 95,078,868, forward strand.
CGATATCCCTCCAAATTCGTAGCTTTGAATTTGCAGATCTGAATGAAACATTCTTATCCCGTTTGCATATACTAAATGAAAACACTAAAAGTGTATTAGAAGATACATACACCCGTTCTACTCTTTTTCTGTTTCAACAATCGGCTATATGAATTTATTGGCTAAACACAATATATGAGTTTAGTAGCTAAATACGAATATAAGCTTGAAAACTCTTTGCCAAAATAAATGAAATTGATGTACGCGGTCAGCAATTAATATAATTAAAAGAAAAATCAAACCGTCCATTCATAAGATATACTTTTATATCCATTTATCCATTTATTTATTATTTAAATCGAAAAAAAATTATTAAAACATTAACAAACACATTTAATTTAATTGCGATGCCGAGCAACATGATATATCCTCCTAAAATGTTAAAATTTATCAACCACTAACAGCACACCCGTTATTCGTACGGAGTGTATAATTTAAAGAAACTTAAAGTTCGCAATCATGAGCAAATTCTGTTAAAATATTAAATTTATTGCTCCTAAAGAGAAGTTTAAGAATATATGTTCTCACTATGCAAAATTATCTTCACGATCAGATCTGAAGAATAAAACATCCTGCCTCCTTTTGTAAGCAAATTTACAGAAGAAAAAATAGGAGTTGAATGAATATATGCAACCCCGTACTAATTATATTGTCGCAGATCAGAAAATATGCCAATGTGTTAGTAGAAGATTACCCGTATTACAATATGCGTCTCAAAAATATTTGCCAAAATAAAAGAGATGACTTAATAAATTGAAAACATCAATAATATCCGTACTCTTTATACCAGAAGGTCGTAATTGATTCCAATATATGCCAATATATATCAAAACATATGTCAATATACCTGTACTACTTATATTCTCGTAGATTAAAAGATATACACGTGTATTTGTAGAAGATTCGTACAACATACAATATATGAGTTTAAACAATTTTTGTCATAATAAAATAATTGCATAATAACTTGAAAATATCAATAATCCTTGAATCAATAATGCCCGAAAATATAAATAATAATAATTTTTAAACCTGAAGACCGTAATTGATATTATCCAGTCAAAAATGCTATAAGAAAAATCAAATCGTTCTTTTCTAAAATATATTTTTATATCCATTTATTTATTATTCAAATCGAAAAAATAATTATTAAAATTAACAGACAGATTTAATTTAGATGCGTTTCTGAGTATTATGATATAAGATAGAATCTTATAACATGTTAAATATGTCATGTCTTATAACATAAACTGCGAAATTAAATAACGATTTTGATTTCTCTATACTTCTCATTGTTCCGTAAAAGCTTGTTTTAAATAAACCATGAACCATGGAGATAGATTTCCCCTTTAAATCATGTTTCAAACAATCCATGTTTTCAGAAAGTGACTAATTATCGCAAAAAATCTCCCATCAAACTCAGAGATTAAATTTTAATTCACTTTCAAACGATTTTCAAGCTTTTCGTTTGGATAAACCACGGAGTTAGGGAGTAGAACTCCTAGGAAAAAGTTCCGTTTTTCATTAATATCTCGACAACCCCAGGTCTTAGAAACTCAAAACTTAGACAAAATGTATGGGGGTATATTTCAAGGCCATTCACCAAATTTCATTAAATTCGGTTCAGCCGTTTTTCCGTGATGATGAGACAAACGAAAATTTCGTTTTTTATTAATATCTCGAGAACCACTGGTCGTAGAAACTCAAAACACGGATATCATTTTAAGTGGGGATATTTCTGGGCTACCCACAAAATTCCATCAAATTCGGTTCAGCCGTTCTCCCGTGATGGTGTGACAAACAGACAGACAGACAGACAGAGAGATTTTCATTTTTATTTATATAGACTAGCAGCATACCCGTTCTTCGTACGGAGTATATAATATAAAGAAACTTGAAATTCATAATCATGCGCAAATTCTTATAGTATACTAAATGACATGTTTAATCAAAATATTCTGTTAAAATATTTAATATAATGCTCCTAAAAAGAAGTTTAAGAATCTCTGTTCTCGCTATATAAAATTATCTTCATGGACATATCTGAAGAATAAAACATCTTGGACCCCTTATGTAAGCAAATATAAAAAAAAAATATGGAATTGAATCAATATATGCAAAATAAAAGCGTTAAAATTGTATGGGACCCGTACTAATTATATACGCGAATATGAGAAAATATAACCTGTATTAGTAGATTACATGTATAAATTGAAAATACCAATAAACCCGTAATCTTTAATTTTTTACCGTCATTTATTCCAATATATGTCAAAATTAAAGTGCTAAAATTATATGGGGAGATATACACGTACTACTTATAATGTCCGATTATTAGTAGAAGATTACCCGTTTTGCAATATGAGTCACAAATGTTTTTTGGTAAAATACAACAGACGACGTAATAAATTGAATATATAATTAATCCCCGTAATCTTCATACCAGAAGACTGTACTTGATTCCAATATATATGCCAATATATGTCAAAATATATGCCAATATACCTGTACTACTTATATTCTCGTAGGTTAGAAGATATACCCGTGCATTCCTAGAAGATTACTCTTACAACGTACAATATGCGTGTGTCAGAAATTTTTGCCGCAATAAAACAATGGCGTAATAACTTAAAAACATCAATAATCACTGAATCAATAATTCCGGAAAATATCAATAACAATAATGTTTAAACCTGAAGAGTATAATTCATATTATCCAGTCCAAAATGAAATGGCAATGAAATTTATTTTATATACATATCTTCATTATTCAAATCGGAAAGGATTTAATAAAAATCGTCTGCCGCATAAACACATTGGATTTAAATCCGTTGCTAAGCGACATGATATCATTTGCTTCAAATAAATTGGTAGAAAAAATATCGTCTAAATAGTTATATTTCTAAGGAACATTTGGCGACAGTTTCGTCAAATTAGCGACATTTTAAAAAATCGCCAAATTTATAGCCAAGTGGGACTGTAGAACTGACAGTTCCACTTTGCGACAAATTGACGAAATATCATCACAATACTATCCCCTAACAAAACACAATTAATATCATTTATGTAGCGCCATTTTATCAATTTCAAGATATTTTTATAGATTTGAAAACATTTTTATCAATGTGGTGACATTTTAAAAATTCGCTAAATGTATTACTAAGTAGGATGGTTGGTCTGACAGATAAATGCTAACCAAACATCATTTCAGTGCTCTCTTCTAACAAAACAAAAAAAAATTTCATTGATATGTAGAAGACCCAAGCCACACGACCTACCCGAAGGTTTATGGCAGCTGTTTGTGTGTCGTTTATATCAATTTGGCGACATTTCCGTCAATTTGGCAAAGTTTAAGAAAAGTTGTCAAATTAGCGATATCCCTCCAAATTCGTAGCTTTGAATTTGCAGATCTGAATGAAACATTCTTATCCCGTTTCAATATACTAAATGAAAACACTACAATTGTATTAGAAGATATACCCGCTCTACTCTTTTTCTGTTTCAACAATCGGCTATATGAATTTATTGGCTAAACACAATATATCAGTTTAGTAGCTAAATACGATATAAGCTTGAAAACTCTTTGTCAAAATAAATGAAATTGATGTACGCAGTCAGCAATTAATATAATTAAAAGAAAAATCAAACCGTCCATTCATAAGATATACTTTTATATCCATTTATCCATTTATTTATTCTTTAAGTCGAAAAAAAATAATAAAAACATTAACAAACACATTTAATTTAATTGCGATGCCGAGCAACATGATATATACTCCTAAAATGTTAAAATTTATTAACCACTAACAGCACACCCGTTATTCGTACGGAGTGTATAATTTAAAGAAACTTAAAGTTCGCAATCATGTGCAAATTCTGTTAAAATATTAAATTTATTGCTCCTAAAGAGAAGTTTAAGAATATATGTTCTCTCTATGCAAAATTATCTTCACGATCAGATCTGAGGAATAAAACATCCTGCCCCCTTTTGTAAGCAAATTTACAGAAGAAAAAATAGGAATTGAATGAATATATGCAACCCCGTACTAAATATATTGTCGCAGATCAGAAAATATGCCAATGCGTTAGTAGAAGATTACCCGTATTACAATATGCGTCTCAAAAATATTTGCCAAAATAAAAGAGATGACGTAATAAATTGAAAACATCAATAATATCCGTACTCTTTATACCAGAAGGTCGTAATTGATTCCAATATATTCCAATATATATCAAAACATATGTCAATATACCTGTACTACTTATATTCTCGTAGATTAAAAGATATACACGTGTATTTGTAGAAGATTCGTACAACATACAATATATGAGTTTAAAAAATTTTTGTCATAATAAAATAATTGCATAATAACTTGAAAATATCAATAATCCTTGAATCAATAATCCCCGAAAATATAAATAATAATAAGTTTTAAACCTGAAGACCGTAATTGATATTATCCAGTCAAAAATGCTATAAGAAAAATCAAATCGTTCTTTTCTAAAATATATTTTTATATCCATTTATTTATTATTCAAATCGAAAAAATAATTATTAAAATTAGCAGACAGATTTAATTTAATTGCGTTTCTGAGTAACATGATATAAGATAGAATCTTATAACATGTTAAATATGTCATGTCTTATAACATAAACTGCGAAATTAAATAACGATTTTGATTTCTCTATACTTCTCATTGTTCCGTAAAAGCTTGTTTTAAATAAACCATGAATCATGGAGATAGATTTCCCCTTTAAATCATGTTTCAAACAATTCATTTTTTCAGAAAGTGACTAATTAACGCAAAAAATCTCCCATCAAACTCAGAGATTAAATTTTAATTCACTTTCAAACGATTTTCAAGCTTTTCGTTTGGATAAACCACGAAGTTAGGGAGTAGAACTCCTAGGAAAAAGTTCCGTTTTTCATTAATATCTCGACAACCCCAGGTCTTAGAAACTCGAAACTTGGACAAAATTTATGGGGGGATATTTCAAGGCTATTCACCGAATTTCATTTCCGTGACGATGAGACACGTTTTTCCGTGACGATGAGACAAACGAAAATTTCGTTTTTTACTAATATCTCGAGAACCACTGGTCGTAGAAACTCAAAACACGGATATAATTTTAAGTGGGGCTATTTCTGGGCTACCCACAAAATTTCATAAAATTCGGTTCAGCCGTTCTCCCGTGATGGTGTGACAAACAGACAGACAGACAGACAGACAGACAGATTTTCATTTTTATTTATATAGATTGAAATAGAAAAAATAATAATAAATATTAACAACACATTTAATTTCATTCCGTTGCCGAGCAACATGATATAAGATAGAATCTTCCTCATAAAATGAGAAATTATATAGCCATTTTGATTTCTTTTTACTTTTCATTGTTGAGTTAAAGCTTGTGAAAGATTAACCATGGAGGTAGATTTTTCCATTTAAATTCATGTTTCAAGCAATTCATGTTTTCCTATAGGGACTAATTAATGCAAAAATCCTGCATTAAACTCGGCTCGGAAATAAAGTTTTATTTCATTTTGACGTTTTAAACAAACGATTTTCATCCTTTCCGTTTGGATAAACCACGGAGTTGGAGAGTGGAACTCCTAGGAAAAATTTCCGTTTTTCATTAATATCTCGACAACCCCTGGTCTTAGAAATACGGAACTTGGACTAAATTTAGGGAGGTCTATTTCATGGCTATCCACAAAATTTCATTAAATTCGGTTCAGCCGTTTTCCCGTGATGATGAGACAAATGAAAATTTCGTTTTTTACTAATATCTCGAGAACCACTGGTTGTAGAACCTTAAAACACAAGTCTGTTTGTCCTACCATCACGGGCGAACGGCTAAACCGAATTTGATGAAATTTTGTGGGTAGCCTAGAAATAGCCCCACTTAAAATTTAGTCTGTGTTTTAAGTTTCTACGACCAGTGGTTCTCGAGATATTTGTAAGAAACGATATTTTTGTTTGTCTCATCATCACGGGAAAACCGCTGAACCGAACTTAATGAAATTTTGTGGATAGCCTTGAAATAGCTCCCATAAATTTAGTCCAAGTTTCGAGTTTCTAAGATCAGAGGTTGTGGAGATATTAATGAAAAACGGAACTTTTTCCTAGGAATTCTACTCTCCAACTCCGTGGTTTATCCAAACGGAAAGGATGAAAATCGTTTGTTTAAAACGTCAAAATAAAATAAAACTTTATTTCCGAGTTTGATACAGGAGTTTTGCATTAATTAGTCACTATAGGAAAACATGAATTGTTTGAAAGATGAATTTAAATGCAAAAATCTACCTCCATGGTTCATCTTTCACAAGCTATTACTCAACGATGAAAAGTATAAAGAAATCAAAATGGCTATTTAATTTCACATTTATTGAGGAAGATTCTATCTTTTATCATGTTGCTCGGCAACGGAATGAAATTAAATGCGTTGTATAATAAATATGTTAATATTTATTATTATTATTTCTATTTTAATAATAAATAAATGTATGTAAAATATATTTTATAAATGAACGGTTTGATTGTTCTTTTAATTATATAAATTGCGGACTGCGTACATCACTTTCATTTATTTTAGCAAAGAGGTTTCAATCTCATATATTGTGTTTAGCTAATAAACTCATACATTCTGTTTACCCAATAAATTCTTTTAGCCGATTGTCGAAGCAGAAAAATAGTCGAAAGGGTGTATGTATCTTCTAATACAATTTTAGTGTTTTCATTTAGCATATACAAACGGGATCAGGATATTTTATTCTTCAAATCTGCAAATTCAGAGCTACGAATTTAGCGGAATATCTCTAAATAACTTGTAACTTTTCTTAAACTTTACCAAATTAGTGGAAATGTCTCCAAATTGATAAAAATGACCCAAATCAATGAAATAAAATTTGTTTTTTTAGAATAGAGTACTGAAATGATGTTTCTGTAGCATTTGTCGGTCAGTCCATCCATCCTACTTAGTAACACCTTTAACGAATTTTTTTAATATCACTAAATTGATAAAAATATTTGTAAATCCATAAAATTATCATGGAATCGATAAAATCGCGCTTAATAAATGAAATTAATTGTGTTTTGTTAGGGGATAGTATTGTGATGATGTTTTGTCAATTTGTCGCAAAATGGGACTATCAGTTCTATAGTCCCACTTGGTGATAAATTTGGCGATTTTTCAAGTTATCGCTAAATTAACGAAAATGTCGCCAAACCTTCCATGGAGATCGCATTATTCACACGATATGATTTCCATCAATTTATTTGAAGCAAATGATATCATGTCGCTTAGCCACGGATCCAATGTGTTATGCGGCATACGATTTTTAATAAATCTTTTTCGATTTGAATAATAAAAATATGCATATAATATAAATTTCATTGACATTGCTTTTTTGACTGGATAATATCAATTACGGTCTTCAGGTTTAAACATCATTATTATTGATATTTTCGGGGACTGTTGGTTCAGGGATTATTGATATTTTCAAATTATTATGCATTGTTTTATTATGACGAAAATTGTTGAAACTCATATATAGTACGTTGTACGAGTAATTTTCTACAAATGCACGGGCATATCTTCTAATATACGCAAATATAAGTAGTGCAGGTATATTGGCATATATGATGATATATATTGGCATATATTGGAAACAACTACGACCTTCTGGCATTAAGATTGCGGGGATTTTTGATACTTTCAATTTATTACGTCATCTCTTTTATTTTGGCAAATATTTTTGAGACTCATATTGCAATACGGGTAAGCTTCTACTAACCCACAGGCATATTTTCTAATCTGCGGCAATATAAGTAGTACGGGGTTGCATATATGGATTCACTTCCCTTTTTATTTTGTAAATTTGCTTACAAAAGGGGCCAGGATGTTTTATTCTTCAGGCCCGTGAAGATAATTTTGCGTAGTGAGAACATATATTCTTAAACTTCTCTTTATGAGCAATAAATTTAATATTTTAACAGAATTTGCACATGATTGCGAATTATAAGTATCTTTATATTATATACTCCGTACGAAGAACGGGTATGCTGCTAGTCTTACATAATGTTGAAACTCATATGTATTGTTTTCAGTGCAAGAATAAAAAAATGTACACTTTTGTGCAATTTCTGTCGTAAATTTTTTTTTTAAATGTTTCTTTAAAATATTGTCATCGGTAGTAATTTATTTGTTGTCAACTTGAAAAACATATTTCATTTTGACAATATATTAAGCACACCGTTCTTTTTATTATATTACTTGAGTATTATAATATTTTGTAATATAGCACAGTATAACAATATATGTGTGCAGTATAACAATATGTGATTTATTTGTATGTATGACCAGCTCCCTTCTGAACCTGGGCTTACATGATAATAAAACAATAGTATCAATTGATCTTGGCGACATATTTAATTTTCTGGGCGACGAAATATTGTCAACATGACGACGAATGTGACTAAATATTGCCAACTTGGTGCCTTTTAACAAAGTTCCTGTGACTTTTCAAATTTTGTTTATTGGTTGAGAAACTTTACGAGCCAGACGCTTTTTCTAGAACTTTCTACAGAAGGTATATAAGCGTTACATCATCATCATCATTCAGTTATGCTGTTGCCGAATTACGAGTAAAAGTATCTGTCAAATATAATACAGGACCCAATATGCAAATTTTCTACTGATTATACATCTACTTTTTAAGCTGTATAATAAGAAAAAATTCTGGTAAAAATTGTAAGAAAATATTAAATTTTAAATAAAAACTATCGAAATCTTTCCCTGGGTATCTTTTACTATCAGCACACAAAGCACATGATCATTTCCATTCGAATTATGCTGAAACAACGTTTCTCATCAATATATAACGAGTAACAGAGTTTGTTTCTTTTTCTTCCGTTTTTTATACCTTAACCGCCAGCTTCTCCCACAGATACAGAATGCTCAAAATCTTCAATTTCCTTCAATAAATATCTAACGACTTTCTCAATAATCCATCAGCTAATACACATCTATCCTGCCACATATTATTTTCGTCGTATTTGTCAGTTAGACGTGAAATACATATCCTTAAGGAAATCCATCTTGCGGGATTCTTAATAAAAGCATCTCCAAAGTTGTTGATTGGCGGAACTTTTTCTTTGAATTTCCCTCGATATATCTCCCCGGAGTGCAAGGAATTTTACCACCTCCCTGTCATGGTCTAAGCCCGGTATTGCCTTTAAGCAACGATTCGGATATTAGAGCTCTTCGGCTAAGATTTATAGTACTTTTGTGTCCTAAAGTGACATCGATATGTGGAAGAAAATGCCTGCACGAAAATGCGATAGCAAATGATTAACTAGAATGCGATAAACTCAGTTTGCTGATAATGTAATAAAACTAAAATAACCACATTAAAAACAGCATGAAGCACAAAATTAATAGTCTCGAATGGTTTCGAATTTTTTCTCATCAGAGCTGGATTGACATCTAATGTTAGAACAGCAGATGTGATTTAGCATTTTCAAATACATCAATTTAAATCTTTAAATTTCAAAAATTCTTGTAAGTATACATTTTTTTTAAATTAAGCTGAACACTTATGATTATAATTTTACTTACTGAACAAGTGCTTTGAATCTTTTGTAGAACGCACACGCTCCTCTTAATCATTCTACCGTTTATTTATAGTCTACTATCACTCATTCCGCCCTGCTTTTTTTTATCCTCTTCCTCCCGCAGTTGGCAACGCCTTTTCTTGCTTCAGTCATATTTGCTGCTCTAACATTAAACGCCGATCTAGATCTGACGAGTGAAAATTACGCATTTAGTGTGCAGAAGAAAGCTGTTTCTTGCCTTCGAAACTGGCCAACACTATTAATTTTGTGCTGTATGTCGCTTTTAATTATATTTAGTTTCATTTAAATTATTCCCGAAATGAAAATGTTTATGGGGATGAAAATATGAGGAGTGAAGAATTTAGATGGTTGTATCAGAACTTAAAATTATGCTTAGAATAAATTATGCTCAGACTATAATACAAATATATGTTTATAATACAAATCCTTCGTTAAAGATAGCATGAAAAATGTATTAAAAGTACCAACTAGTTTCAAAGGCAAGAATTAGCCTTTCTTTTCGGGATAGAGAGACAATTGTACCTAGGAAGAGGAAAGAAACAGGTCTGTCGTTTTTGTTGGTGCGGTTGCTCTGTCTGCTAGGAGAAAATACTGTGCATTGTTTCTCAGATTGTTTGATACATTAACCAAATGTTTATGTTGATATTAACGAAGATCTTTTTATTGTAGTTTAATTCTGAAAGCAGTTAGAGCGATTTTTTATATATGCAATTATATCGTGGTGAATGCAGTAAAATCAAAAATATTGATAGTATTATTTTGCAATTCATTAAATTTGGAAATTTTTTACTTACATTTCTAGTTCTTTTTAAATGAATTCACTAAACTATTAAAATTTATGAATTTATTGCAGGAATACATTTTAAGATTTTGGATATATTTAAATGCAGCAGGTATCTAAGCTTTTTAACTTAAATGCTTTTTATCGTTTAGTTGGAGATTTAAAATTGTTCTTTAAATTCGAAATATAACATTTACGTATATTCAAATTTGATTGTTTATCTTTTGAAATTTTTTACATTAACATATAATTTTAAGTATTTACATATATGAATTTCAAATTCAATTTTATGTACACATTTTGGAATTTACCACATATGTTACTGCAACAATTATTTAAATTTTTGACTTTAAATATAGTTTTGTCTCCTCTTTGTTATTTACTTACCTAGAAAACTAAAATTATAAAGTTCACATTTAAAATTACTTTGTGATCCTAAAAACTGCTTGAAATGAATAAATTATTTTTAAATTTTTAAATTTTATACGATCTGGAACATACTTTTTGGGATTTTAAATGAATGTTAATGCAACAAGCAATGAAACTTTTAATACATTTTTTCTTCCTTTTAATATTTTAAAATGAATTTTAAAAAATAAAAAAATACATAAAATTTACATTTGAAATTACTTTGCTTCATGTTTGAAATTCTTAAATCGATAAGTAAATTTTAGTATTTAAATATTTAAATTTAAATATGCGTAGTTAAAATATATTGATTTTAAATGTAAATATGCAAACAGTTAAATTAAAAATATTTTATATTTTTCATACAATCATATATCTTTTTATAATGACATAACTAATGCTGAAAATACTTTGTAATGCATTTTTAATATTTCTAGATTACATATTTCTGAAATTTATTGCATACTGTTTCGTGTATTACTCATTTTGAAATTAAGAAAGCGCAAAAATTTTATGTCTTTAATTCTTTTCAAAAATTAAAACTTAAAGGTAAAATATCCATTAAAAATCACCCCAATAAGTGTAGGAAGGCAACCACTCAACAAACTCCTTCTTACCTTCTATGGTGTGTTTTTTAACAAAGATTTTACTTTCATCTACCACTTATACATTCAAAAAAATGTTTTGAGAGCGTATATAATTCAGAATCAACCAAGAGGGTTAGTTCTCACATACTCATATATCCTTTACTTCAACTTTATTCGATAAATATCTAACACCTTTTTCAATATTCAACTACTAGCTTCTTATTTCCCTCTCGACCAAATTTTTCCCTCCTCTTATTTGTCAGTTAGACGTAAAATATATATCCTTAAGGAAATCCATCTTCCAAGCTCTTAATAAAAACATCTCCAAAGTTGTTGATTGGTAGAACTTTTTTTCTTAGAATTTCCCTCGATATATCTCCCTGGAGTGCATGAAAAACTTTCCCTACTCCCTGTCATGTGTTAAGACTGATATTGCCTTTAAGCACAGACTCGGATATTAAGGCTCTTTGGTAAAGATTTATTATAATTTCGTGCTGCGATGTGGCATCGATTTGCTGGAGAAAAATGGCTACAGGATAATTTAGTGGTAAATGATTTACTGGAAGTGTAAGTGATTTTTTTTCTTTTTAAATTTTTTGCCTTTCAAATTAGTTTAACATTTATTATTCAATATTTAAAAGTAAAAGTTTTTAGCGAAAGTATTTGTACCAATATAGAATTGAAGATCTCATCATAGCTTAATTGAGAAGAACTAGATTTTCTCTCAATGGTCGTTGAAGGATACAAATCCTACCCTACCTACTCCTTAAGGTTAATTTAAAATTAATAGTGGCATATATATATATATATATATATATATATATATATATATATATATATATATATACTAAGTTAATGTAAGCCGGATTTGAGTAAATCCGATTACGATTACTTGTCTCCTTTATGGCCTGACTTAATCAGTTAGCGAGGTGCACATACAGATGATTGACACCAAAAAGTTTCATGATGCGTAGCTCATAAAACATTTCATTTAAGAACATTTTTTTTTCAAAATTATTTTAAAATATTAGGTATTCTACCTCTTTTCCACAAATGAAACTTTCAGTAGAACATAATCGTAAAACTCGAAACAGAATAGATGAAAATAGTAAGATTCATACGTATTCAAGTGCGTATTTATGTGCCGCCAGACAATTTTATAGATTAACAGGTTAGCTTGAAGGCCTCGTCAGACATATCATGTAAATTTAATTTACATACCGAAAAGTAAATTAGTCAAATAATTTGATATTTTAAAGTCTAATTAGAGTATCTAATTGGAATTGAGGCCAAAACTAAAAGTGCTAGCAAGCTATAAACAGTTAGCGATTAATTCATAGCGCTTTGATAGTCTGTAAACGGAACAAATGAATCTGAAAAAATCGAATAAAGTTATTGAACTCTACTGGAGTTATATTTTATAACATGGTGTTCACATAAAATTATTGCAGCTCCTTCGGACTAGAGCCATCGCCGTTCTTCACTGTTATGAATACCTTAAAATTAGTGTTTTAGTCTCCTGATGCCTGCAGAAAGAAAATGGTAAGTCGCATATACATATGACATATTTTTAATTATTCTACATTTAATAAGAATGTTATCATAAAATTTGGTATACTTTCAGCAAGATTGCATTAATTTAATATGCTAACTTATATTAGTGAAAAAAATTACTTTTATTTTTGGGCCTGTTCAAAATTTGCTTTGCATTTTTACCAAAACTATGTCAATAGTGTCTACAAATATGTTCTTTATAGCCCTTGAAATATCATCTTATTCATAGATTCACGATCTTTAACTTTATTTCGTAAATATCAACACTTATCAATATTCCATCAGCTCCGTAGCAGCTGCAAACGCAATATGTTCTTCTTATTTGTTAGTAAAATGTAAAATTCATATACATCTTTAAGGAAATGTATCTTCAAGGTCGTTAATAGAAATATCGCGAAATGTTGTGATTGTTTGAATATTTTCTTGAATTTCTTTTGATATTATATCTGCTTGGAGTGCAGATAATTTATTCCTTCATTTTGTCGTATACAAATCCTGATATAACCGTTGAGTAACGATCAGGATATTGAGACTTTTTAGCAATTAATGCCGTTAAAATTTTAGTTATACTCTAGTTTTTTTGGATAAATTTTGCCTTGAAACATTCATTTGTCAAGATATGCTATAAATAGAGCGTAGATGATGACTGATATAGATTTAGAATTACACATTGAAGTGGAGTTTGGGAGGGGGTTATTAATGATTTTCAATACTGTTGTCTTTTTCCATTTTCGGTTCAAATATTTTCATTTTACTTGAAACATTTATTTCCCAAGATTGCCCATAGATAGAATTTAGGTGGTAACTGATGTGGATTTAGCAAGAAATTCTGGAGAAACTTGTGGAATTCCCTAAAAATTTCACTTCCGGTTTTTTTTCTATTTCCGATTTAACGTTTTGGTTATGGATAGTGATTGGATAATGACTGATATGGATTCAGCATTACATTCTACAGGGAGTAACGGTACTCACTAAGGATTTCCACTTCCGATTAAAAGGTATACATTTCATTTAAATCATTTATTTTTCAGACTCTGTATATATATAGCCTCGATGATTAATGATAGGGATTCATCATTAAATTATAGAGCGGAGTTGGGGTTTACTGGGGATTCCATTTCCGGTTCTTTTTTTCCAAATCCGATCCAAGAAAATTTCTTGAAACGCCTATTTCTCAAGATTGGCTATAGATAAAGTTTAGATGATGAATTAAACATTAAATTCTGAAGGAAGTCGGGATGTTTACAAAGGATGTCCAATTCCGGATTTTCTTCACTTAAGGTTAAAAAAAATCCTTGAAACATCTAATCCTCCAAATTGACTATAGATAAAGCTTAGATGATCACTGATGTGGATTCAGCACGAATTCCAGAGTAGATGGTGTGTGTGTGTGTGGGGGGGGGGGGTAACTAATAATTCCAATTTTCGGTTTTGGAGACGACACTTTCTGCGGTTTTACCAAAAAGTAGCATGGGTGTAAAAAATAAGTATACATAGAGAATAAAAATGCTTAACAGTTACGTCAAAAATAAGGTGTACACACCTTCATAAGGTCCGGCCACTCATCTTGCTGCTCATACCCTAGGGTGTGTCGGGTGGCCTGGGTCTTCCACACCTTCATAAGGTGTACACACCATATGAAGGCTGTTTCATAAATTTCTTGTTTATTATAATTTTGGATTAGTGAGTGACATCGATATACTTAAAAAGCAGTTTCATAAAAATTTCACAAAGGACCGTGTAAAAAAGTTAACTGAATTTTAAATTTTTGGATATTGTCACAATATTTAAATGTTTTTTTTTTTTAATAAAATGTTTCAATTCAGTAGTAACGTGTTTTCTAAATTAAGAAAGTTTATTTTCCTATGTTTTAAATATTGAAACTAATAAATTTATTATATACTTATAAGTATTAAAATAGTTTAATATATCAAAATATTCGAAATTCAATTTATATTTAAATATTTACAAATATTTCAGTTCTTTGAATTAAGTTTTAAAATACTATTTTCAATTTGTAAACTTTTTTACTTGTCTATTTTATATGATAAAGGGGATATGTATTTCCCAAACTCCAAAATCAAAACGTGGATGCTCTGTTAATAAAAATATAAGAATATTCTCCATTTTCAATTATATACTTTGTATAGGGTAGTAATATTCTTATTAGGCTTATCTAGTCTAAAATAATTATAGTGTGACAGTGCTTTTGAATGAAAACAATTATAAGAATTTGTTAATTTTGGAAATTTGATTCACAACTGGTATCTTACAAAATCGTTCATTTTCTGAAAAATACAAATGGCACCCTTTCATCTTTAGTTTTCCTTCACATTTTCATCTAACATCCTTCGAATCACGTAAATTATTAATGCATATCCCAATATCAACTTTCTTAAAAGAATACCTAATACACTTTTCAATATTCCATAAGCCACCTCACTATCAGTCCTCAACATGATTATTTTCCGTTATGTTTTCCAGATAGATATAAAATATTTATCTTCAAGAAAATTCGATTCTCTTGTGGGTTCTTAATAAAAAATATCTATGAAGTTGTTGATTGGCAGAACTTTTTACTAAGATTTCCACCAATATATCTCCCATGAGTGCAAGAAATGTTCCATACTTTCTGTATACTTTCTAAGCCATATATTGCTTTCAAACACCGATACAAATATTAAAACTTTTCATCAACATTTGTACAATAACAAAATGTTTGTTAATGTAAATATGTGTACGTTAAAAAATGGCGCTACAAAAATATAATGGTTAATGATTAAGTAGTAGATATAGTTAATTATCGTCGTTTTGAAGTGTTTATAAGTTCTGTGGTGTTTACACTTCTTGTTTAAAGTTTACTTTTATGAGTTTTATTTGATTTGAGAGGGAAAGCGTTTACTGATAAATCATTATAAGTTTTTTCAATTTTTTCTACACCAGAATATAATTTGATATACTCGACAAAAAATAAATATAACCATTCTCCCCAGTAGGTAGAAATTCCAGATTTTATGTAGGAAGTAGGTTTTAATATTATAAAATAATTTGAAAATGACACATTGTGAATATTTCCATCTTTCGAATTGGACTAGATGGGGTTATTTTATTGCGGTATATTATCCACGCAAAAGACTCTTTTTTGCAATTAAAATCAAATTTTCAACTTCACTACATAGAATAGTCATCTAGCTGCCTAGCATGAAACAGAAAATTTCTTTGACTTGCAGGTAACAAAATGTTTCCAGTTACATAAAGAATCTAATAAGAAAACTGTTTGGTAGCTATTGCCAGCTCTCAGATTGCTCTGCATTAAATTGTATTGACGCTTTACACTATATAAAAACAAGACAATATTGTTTGCATAAAGCTATAGTTTGAAGTGAATGCTATATATCTATAATTAAAAGAGTATTCTGACTTCTCTCTTTAACAGTAAAATATTCATTTTAGACAAAAATAGGCCATATCTTTTACATAAATATATATCCTCAACTACCTTATCATTTATCTGCCAATGTTTCGAATTCGAAACATTTGTAAAAAAATATTAAAATCAGTTATTATTTAGATTATACATAATAACTTATTTATTTAAATCACTTCTTGATTGGAACTGCTTTTTAAAATACTTTGTTCAAGCAAAACATAAATAAACCAATATTTAGTGATTAAATTTATGAATGTGTATCAATATATTTGTAATATAATGTGTATCAATCTTTATATGTGTATAAAAATCACATATAAAGGTTCATTGATCCAGGTTTATTGATCTAGGGATTTAACATTTGGTATGAAGTTAGATCATATGACAAAATCAACATAAATAATTGATGTTTTCAATATTTATTATTTTAAATGTGTCATGGGCAAGATGCTTTCGAATTTTTTAATGAACGTGAAACGCAGATCACATGATAAAATGAATATCGATTTTAAGTGATTTTAAATAAGGTAAGTGATCCAAATATGGGCACTACACCTAATATGGGTACTGCTGTAAAAAAGACACAGATATTCATCAATTATCTATCTCCGATATTTTAAAAAGACCAACAGAAAAAAGGCTTTAAATCATCGAGCTGTAAGACTGGTGAAATCGCTTTTTCCAGAAAAAAAGATACCCAAGCATAAAGCAGCTGGCAAGTCCAAACGAGCAGATAAGCCGAAACCAGCACCCAAGCCTAAACCCAAGACAAATGTAATATCAGCTGTTGCAGCTCAGCCGTCCTGGAGTGGTGTATCCAGCTCAAAAGAATCCTGCTATTGTGTACTACGTCGTCAAGAAAAACAATTGGACATGATACAGTGTAATACGTGCCGTGTTTGGGTACATGAAGAATATTGTGACCTTACAAGTAAGGAACAATTTTGTCATGTCGCAATTCTGCGCCATGAGCCTTTTTGTATTTTCGGAAAGAGAAACATCCTTCTCTCCGTTCGTGCCTGCGCTGTGTTTTTACTAACACTTGTTTCCATTGAAATTACATTAAAAAGCGCATTTCGTCGAGAAACCGTTGGATTGTCTGGACTTGGTGTCTGGCCGTGGAGCATGATGTGTTGGAAGTGTAGTTGCTATGTGAGCGCGCCGTCCAATCAGGAAGAGGCGCATTTTTGCGAAAGAGAACTTGCGTGGGCTCAGAGGACCCATTTTTCGCGCTCTTGGTGCTGGAACGCTTGGACTGAAAGGTCGCATCGAAGCTTTGTCGTAAATTGACAAAGGGGCTTTTAGCCAAAATGGCTAGCCGTTCATCTGGAGCTGAGGAGGAAGCGGAGCCTGGAACCCATTATTAATTATTATGATGTGCATTTTCTAAATCCTTTTTTTATATTCCAGGTATATATATCCGTCGTCAAACCCCGGATTTGTGACGTATTCCTTCGGATATTGATTCAGACCGGTGAAAATTGGACTTGTGTCCTGTGAAAGTTTGGTTTCTTGTCCTCGACCTTTTTCCCCTTGGAACTTTTGACTCAGCTCAAAACCGTGATTACCTGATGCGAATCTGTTGCTCCAAATTAAATAAAATTAAGAGATCAGGTAAATTTTCCTTTTACCGGAATCAATGATTCCGAGGCGGCACTGGCATGATGAAATTAAATTCAATAATTAAAAATGGCTCATAGTAAAATATTTAAGGAAATGATTTAAGATCATATGATTATGAATAATTTGATTATTTGAATGCTATATATATATTATTTTTACCAGAGCAATTGGATTCTTGAATATGTCTAATATAAGTGAAGCTCTGAAGTTTACTTATTATTTGAAAGTTAAAATACCCATATTGAATTCTTCGAAAAATCTAAAATAAATCAATATTTAAGTTGTGTGAAAATGAGCCTGTTTATTTGTGTCTGCATATTTTACTTTACTCACTGTACATCATTTAGGATTAATTCTCCTAAACTGGGAACTCCTTTAAATCTTGAACCTGGTGTTTTTGCTGATACATTTTTGAGAATATGTATGTTAAAATTATGTCTCTTTGGCATTTTGAAAAATAGATCACGAAGTTGTGGGTGGTGGAGTCAGTAGGTGCTGTTTGTACTGACCCAGCTCCCACAAATTGGTGCCGTATCCCTTTCCCAGAGTATTACAGTGAGTGAGGTATAAATTTATGAAAGAGTGCAAATTTTTTATTGTGTAAAAAAATATTGCAGTACTATATGTCGAAGTAAGTTGAAAAATTCTTTTGTGGTGCAAAATATTGAGTTTAATGGGCATGAAAATTTTGTTTATGTGTCATATTTTAAGAAAAAGTGCAAAAGCACATAAGCCCAGATGCACCAGAGTATTATTTGCATGATTTAATTTGCATATTACATGTTGAAATTGTGTTACATATATATTTTGAGGTACTTGACATACATAAATACACAAAATTCTATATGATATATGATATATGAGTAAATTGAAATTTCCAAATACACATACATTAAAAGGTAAATACATGAAGTGCATACATTTATTTTGAAAAGTGAATACAATAGTTCTGTGCACATGCAAAAGTGATTCGAAGTTCATAATAATGAACAAATAAGTGAAATAAGTTACACGTAGTGTTTTTTCAGTGCTCTGTTTTCACATAAATAAGTGATTTAAGAAAAAGTGAAATCAATTTTCCACAATAAACTGTGCTTCGTCTATTTGGTGAAAAACCTTGTGCAAAAAAAATGCCTAAATCTAGAAATACGAGAGCAAGCAGGAGTAGAGACTCCTCTGCTCAACCAAGTGTGTCGAACCGTATCCCTTCGGTGTCTCCGCCACGACTTTCTCCAAATTCTGGTAGATCAGCTTCCGCTGTCAGAGACTCTAACAAAATGAAGGTCGGAATTGGATCACAGTTCCTTGGATCCATTCCAAGTTTTGCTGGCAATGCAAATGAATCTTTTCACGAGTTTTTGGAGAAATTCCTTCTTGTCGCTGACCATGCAGACTGGTCAAACAGGGATAAAATCTTCATCCTGAAATTGAAGTTATCTGGTCGGGCAGAAAGACTGATAAAATCCATCCCGAAACTAAACCAAAGTACGAATTTTTCAGAATTAGTGAATACACTCAAGGACAATTTTATGAAGAAAGAAAATATTGCCAAAAATGTCGCTTCCCTGGTCAACTGTAGACAAATGACAAACGAGAGTGTTCGTGATTATGCAAATCGAATAGAGGCTGAATCATATGTTGCTTTTCCGCAAGATGTTGTGTCTGGTAATGAAGATTCCTTGAGAACTGCTATTTTGCTCAACTCCTTTAAAAAAGGGTTGAAAATTTCTTTTAGAAAAGCCGTCTTATCTGCAAATCCACAGTCATTTGAAGCTGCGAAAGAAATAGCCATTCTGGAGGAAGAAGTACAGAACGAAGAGCTGGAAGAAATGACAGAGGACATAAATGCTGTGAGAATCGAAAAAGACACTAAACAGGAAATTGAAGAGTTGAAGAATGAATTAAATTTAAAGAAGAAAGAATTTGAGAAATTAAAAAGAAAATATAGTGAAAATTCAGAGAAAAGGAAGAAAAGACTGAATGAAATAAGAGAAGATCTGGAAAAGAGCAATTCCAGTTTCGAGGATTCCTTCATGGATACGCCCTCTACAAGCAGATACAATGAAAATGAATTGGAAGAGGAAGATTGGGAAGATATTCCAGTAAAGAAGAAACATAAACCATCAACATCTTTCAGAACTTCAACACCATCCAGAAAATCTGAAAGTAGAAACCGTTTCAGTCAAAGAAGAATTCCAGTTGCCTCACAGGAAGAAGAGTGGTATGTTAAAAGTCCATATCAAAATTATTCTCCAAGAAAAAATTCCTTATTCTTTAGAAGACCTTTTCGTAACAGTTCATATAGAAATTCAAATTTCCACAGAAGAAATTTTTCAAATTTTAGAAATTCTTTTGACAATTATAAATCACAAAACTTCAATAATTTTGGATATAGAAGAAATAACAGATATTTTAATAATAGATTTGGTAATAGAAGACAATTCGGAAGACAGAATTTCAGAAGACAAAACTTTCAATCTCCAAAATTTAATAGATTAAATTCTGAAGTCAGCTGCATGGCTGAATTTGAAGCTCCTTGCCAAAACAATTTTCCTATTATTCAAGTTTTTGTTGAAGATGTCAGACTAAATGCATTAATCGACACTGGAAGTTCTATAAACATTATCTATGGTGATGCCTTACAGAAAATTGATCCTCGAAAGATGAAAATAAG
Source organism: Amaurobius ferox (assembly GCA_951213105.1). NCBI lineage: Eukaryota > Metazoa > Arthropoda > Arachnida > Araneae > Amaurobiidae > Amaurobius > Amaurobius ferox. The sequence continues at coordinate 95,099,603 of OX578135.1, forward strand.
ACATACATCCAGGATTGTGAAGGGAATTGGAGATAAGGGTGTTTTGGTTGATGAGAAAGTTTGCTTCCCGTTGACCGTTGGAAAAGATGTCATGGTAATTGAATGTTGCATTTTAAACATACCTGCACCTAACGAATACAACATGATTTTAGGAAGTACTTTTCTGCATAAAAGTAAAGTGACCATTGCCTTTGGACACAAAGATGTTCAACCTGAAATATCTGAGTGCAATGCTATAAATTATAAATATGACAGAAGAAATTACAATTTTACAAATGATGTAGATTATAGATCCAAAGACACAAATTTTTCAAGAAATTATGAAAATAGATGTAATAATGGATATTTATTTGAACAAAACAATTTTCATAATGAATTTAGAGACGTTGATTTTAGAAATTTTGATGCAAATGGAAATGAAAGGTTAAATTATGAATGTGAAAATGATTTACATGAAAGACAAATGAATGACAATGTACATACAGACAGATTTTTGACAAAAGACAATACCAGTAACAATGAAATATTTCAGACAGATTGTGATAAACATGATGAAGGAAGTTCACAACAAAATCAGGCAATAGGGATTGCCAAAGCTTTCAACAAATGTGTTCTAAAACCATTTTCGGAAACTTTTATTAAATTAAAAAGAAATTATAAAATTGAGAAAAATACGACAATTTTACTTGAACCTATCAATAATAAAGAATTTTCTGCAAACAAAATTTTCGTAGCCAGAAGTATCCACAAAATTCCTGAAAATGACTTTTTGTATGCTAAGGTAGCAAACCCATCTGAAAAGGTTGTTTACATTAACAAAGGAATGAAATTAGGAACTTTTGAAAACATCTATGAATCCGATATTGACATAAATAATAGAGTTGACATTGAAAACTGTATTGAAGAAAATGAAACATTTGATGCATGGGGAGGAGATTTTGATTTGAAACATATGAACTATGCAAAAAAAACGTTGCTTTTGAAATTACTAAGTAAATATAAACATGTTTTTGCTAAAAATATGAAAGAATTGTCTGGATGTGACACTATTTTGCACGAAATTAATCTTGAATCTAACATACCTGTTAGACAGAAGCCATACCGCATTCCACACAATTTACAGAAAGAACTTTCACGCCAGGTAAACGAACTCCTTGATGCAAAAATCATTCAGCGCAGTACATCACCTTACAATACTCCAGTGCTTTTTGTTAAGAAACCTGATGGAAGTTACCGTTTGGTAGCGGATTTTCGAAAGCTCAATAAGATCACTATTGTTGAGAATTATCCTATTCCGAACATATCGGAATTAATCGATAACTTGTCTGGAGCCTTGTATTTTTCTACCCTGGATCTAACCAGTGGATTTTACCAATTGTGTTTACATCCTGATGATTATCCAAAGACTTCTTTTTCAACACCTGATGGCCATTTTGAATGGACCAGAACTCCATTTGGTCTTAAGAATGCGCCTGCATCCTTTCAGAGACTCATGTCTCTGGTGCTGGCTGGCATATCTGGAATTTACATTGACGATGTTATTGTTGCTTCAAGAACATTCGAAGAACATTTGGAAAAACTAGAAGAGATTTTTGTAAGATTAAGTAAACATGGTCTTAAATTAAAACCAAGCAAATGCTATTTCTTCAGAAAAACAATTAAGTATCTTGGATTTTTGGTATCAAATGGAAAAGTACAACCTGATACTCATAATTTGGAAGTTGTAGAGAAATTCAAAATTCCTAAATCAATTAAGAATGTGAGACAATTTCTTGGACTCACTGGATTCTATAGAAAATTCATAAAAGACTATGCAGAACTGACCTTGCCATTGACAGAATTACTGAAAACTAAGAATAATGAAAGTAAAAAGAAATTTATTTGGACTAATGAAGCTCAAAAATCTTTTGAAATTTTAAAAGGAAAACTTCTATCAAAACCTATTTTGACCCTTCCGGATTTTAGAAAACCATTTATTTTACATACAGATGCATCAAATCACTCTTTAGGTAGTTACTTGTCTCAAGAAGATGAGAATAAAATTTTGCATCCAATATCTTATGCAAGCAGAAAGCTTAGTGAAGCAGAATGTAAATACAGTGTTGTCGAAAGAGAAGCATTAGCTGTTGTTTGGGCTACAAACTATTATAAACATTATTTAATTGGAAAACCTTTCACAATTTTTTGTGACCAGAAATCCTTGTCCTTTGTATTTAAATTAAAAGACCCTACATCTAGATTGGCTAGATGGATTGCATCTTTGTCGCAATTTGATTATCAAATAGTACATAAACCAGGAAAATCAAATGTTGTTGCTGATTATATGTCAAGAAATGTAGATGAATGTACAAATACTATTGACAATGTTCCACAAAGATTTGTATCACAATACAAAGTGATAAACAATGTTAATCAAAATTTTCAGAATGCAAATCAGAATTTTCCAAGTTTCAATAATGAAAATCGAAGTTATGTAAACAATACTAATAGTAATAATAGAAGAGAATCAGAGGTCAATTTGAACCCTACCAATACAAATGAAGCAAATGAAATTTGTGCTGTTGATAATAATGAAAGTGAAATGCAAAATGAAAATAACATACAAATTGGTCAATTGGAACAAACATTTACTTGTCCTACCTTGCTCATAAGAATTAAGAATGCTCAGAAATCTGATCCAAGGTGCAATAAAATTATAGATCTCTTAGATAAAAACATAAAACCTTACCCACAAACTTTGGTATTTTTTAGAAAAGATGATATCCTGTGGTGTACTCACAAACACCCAAAGCGTAGACATCAAGAACAAGAAAGAGTTGTTGTTCCACAAGAACTTGTGTCTGAAATTTTATGGTTACATCATGACTGTCCCACTTATGCTCATTGTGGATTTAGAAGAACTTTAGCTTCTGTAAGTAGAAAATATTTTTGGCAGGGAATGTATTCCCAAACACAAAATTATGTAGCCTCTTGTGAAATTTGTGTGGTAAATCGTGGTTTTAGAAATAACAAAGCACCCATCCAAAAATTTTCTAAGTCCACGTATCCATTTGAGCGGATAGCTATGGATTGCGTTGGACCATTACCTATATCAAGATCCGGAAATAAATTCATATTGGTCATAACTGACTATTTTACCAGATGGCCTGAAGCATATCCTTTACATTCAATTAAAACTGAAGATATTTTGAATTGCTTAGAGCACTACATGGCTCAGCATGGTATACCCAAATACATCGTCTCGGATCAAGGGACGAATTTTGTTTCTAGAACAGCAAGATGTTTTTATAAGAAATTAGGAATAATAAAGAATACTACTACTGCCTACATGCCATCAGTAGATGGATGTGTTGAAAGATTAAATGGTACTTTGATCAGATCCTTGAAAAATATTGCATATAACGATAAAGATAATTGGGATCATCTGATCCATTTTGCTTTGTTAGCACATAGAAATGCCATACATGCTTCTACGGGTGAATCGCTTGCTTATTTACTCTATGGTAGAGATTTAACAGTTCCAAATACTTTGATCACTGGATTTAAACCTCCGACATATGAATCAACATATGATTATGGAGAAGACATGAGATTCAGACTTAAAAGAACATATGATGTAGTAAAAAGTAACTTGGAAAAAGCTGAAAATTCACAAATTTTACAACAGCATAAGAAAGCGAAGATGCCCAATATTAAAGTTGGTGATTTAGTGTATCTTTACACTCCCTTTTTACCTCAAGGCCAGTCAAGAAAACTGAGCTCTTTTAACAGAGGTCCTTTTAAAGTGATAAAACAAACTTCTGCTGTCAACTTTTTGATCAAACATGTAATGAATCCCAAAAATGAACAACTGGTTCATGTGAACAGACTGACTCTTTTACCTCCAAGAAGAGAGGAATTGCAGAAGTTTTCAAAACAAACTCATGAAAGTCAAAAATTGAACTCTAAGTCAAATAAACTTACCCCTGTGATCACCGCTGAGAAAGACTCTGTGAAACTAAAATCTTGTTTAACAAGATCTGGAGATAAATCTCAAAACAAAAAAACTGTGAAACGAGTAAGATTTAATTTGCCAAATAAAAGGGTAAACGAAAATGCTGTTCATACTAGATCAAATTGGCGTACAAATCAAAGACAACAATATGTTCAGAGAAATAGTTCAAATAACTTTGATAATAGAGGAAATGGAAGAATCATTTACAATAACAACTATAGAAATAATTATACACCACACCAAAATCAGTATTACATGACAAACAGAAATACACGTACACCCTATAATCTTAGGAGTCAAAGATTTTCACAATATTAAATTTTGGTTGAGTTCACAATTTTACAGAAATTAAATTTTGCAAGAAAAGATTTCATTTTAAGTTAAAGTTTATACTTGTTTAAGTTTTATATTTCAATATTGTCTTTTAAAATAGAATTTATGAAAAAATTGTTGTGATTTTAAAATTTATTGAAAATCTTGCATTGAAGTTGAAAAAGTAAAAAAGTAAATAAGTAAAATTAATTGATTTTGTGAACTATAATTTATGAATGTTTATATTATAATTTAAATAATAAGTAATTTTGTTAATTAGTAATTTTGTTAATTGACTCTCCTTGGACTTTAAAATTTTTTGAGAGTCCTGTCTGGATTGACTTTGATTATATTGATGTGTTTATTGTGAAAAAATTTTGTTTGATTTTATTGAGTTCATGAATGAAAATAATTTAAATGGTGTTGGTAATTTAATTGTTCCCCTAAAAGTAAAAGGAGGAAAATTTTGATTTTTGGAAAACTAAATAATTGAAAGTAAAAATAAAGTATATAAAGTAATTGAAGTAATTTAAGTAATTTGAAATTGAAAATGAAAAGTTGAATTTGAAAATTTTTGAAATTAAATGTTTTGAAGATCAAAAGTAAATGATCTCTTTTGAAAAATGTTTTGAAACTTTGTTGCTGAGAGAGGTGAAATTTTTGGCTGATGTTTGTTGAAATTCTGTTCTCTTGAAATTCCATTTCACATTGTTGTTTTTTTTTGACCAGCAGTTTTCAAACATCTACACAAATTTCAGTTAGTCATCATATTCGTATGCTGCAACCTTTTTTTCTGAAGGCTGGCTGGTGGACGCAAACATTGGACAAATCTACACGGATCACAGATGAAGAAGCAGCTTAGCAATTTAATTGTCCGAACTTTTGTGGCAGGACTGGAGTCCTGGACGACAACTTGCTCCGAGCCTACCTAGGAGGGTTGTGATTGGCCAGGTGGGAAACTGGTGAAGCTATGAGGATGATGATGATGAAGAAGATGATGATGATGAGGATGATGAGGTCAGCGCAAGCTGTCCAAAATTTTTGATGATATCCGTGCTTCTGAGGCGTGTCCTGGCGTCCTGTTTCTGCTGCAATTGCTTCCTGCACGCGAGTATTTTTTTTTCTTTTTTCTACACCCCCGTTTTCTGTTTGGCAACTCGTTAGTCCCCGCCGAGTTTGCTCTTTTGATGTGTTCCTGCTCTTTTACATAACTGACGTGAATTTCAGGAGAAATTTCTCTCCTTCTCTCTCTCTCAGTGAACAAATGTATATAAATGTAAATTTTTCTTTTGTGACATGAAGTGGTCACTTGTTGAGTTATTTCAGAGATTTTGTTAAAAGTAAAGTACATTGAAATTTTAAGATAAATTGAATAATGTAAATATAAATGAATAATTTAAAGTAATTTATGAAAAGTGTGTCAGAATGAGAAAATTCTGAATTGTTTTAATGACAAAAATGAGTTGAATTAAAGTTAATGTTAAATTTGTTGAATAAATGTTGAAAAGTTGAAATGTTGAAAAATTGGAAAGTAAATGTAATTTAAAGTTAATGTGTTAAAATGAAAGTAACTTAAAGTGAAAGTAAGATTTTAATGAAAGTTTTGAAATGAAAAATTGAAATTGAAAAATGGAAATATTGAAAGTGACCTTGTTCTCAAAAAGTGAGACAATTTTTGAATGAGTAAAAGAATCTCATTTCCTGAATATGACAAATTTAAATTAGAAATTAATTTTCAAAATATTTAACCTTTGATGAAAATTAAGAATAATTTTTGTGTCACTTGTGTGTTTGAAAGTGACAATTGTTTGAAATTTTTTTGAATTGTTACATTGTTAAGTTTTGTAAATTCATATCATATCATATTTTATTTTCGTTTCATCTGGTTGATCTCAATGTAGATGATTGAGATAGTGTGTTGTCAGGCAAATTGCCTTGACAAATTTTCTTTTGGATTTTAGTGTAATTTTATGTAAATTTTTGTAAAGGTTCCTTTAAGATGTGGTGACGCCTTGTCATCCTTTTGGTTCTCTTTTGGTCTTTACCTGTGGTGATGAGTGGCTTGGCCAGTCATTCAGATCTACGGTGTTGTTGCTTTTGAGAGAGGTGAACGATCGCACTTTTCTCGCCCAAAATTCTGTTTTAAATTATTTTACACTTACAGGTTCCTAAAACTCCTTGTAAATTTTTGTGTTTTTGTGTTTTTGAGTGAGAGAAAAATTTTCCTCACTGTGTTCTGAAAATTTTTGCCTCCCAGAAGGGGAGAGCTGTCATGTCGCAATTCTGCGCCATGAGCCTTTTTGTATTTTCGGAAAGAGAAACATCCTTCTCTCCGTTCGTGCCTGCGCTGTGTTTTTACTAACACTTGTTTCCATTGAAATTACATTAAAAAGCGCATTTCGTCGAGAAACCGTTGGATTGTCTGGACTTGGTGTCTGGCCGTGGAGCATGACGTGTTGGAAGTGTAGTTGCTATGTGAGCGCGCCGTCCAATCAGGAAGAGGCGCATTTTTGCGAAAGAGAACTTGCGTGGGCTCAGAGGACCCATTTTTCGCGCTCTTGGTGCTGGAACGCTTGGACTGAAAGGTCGCATCGAAGCTTTGTCGTAAATTGACAAAGGGGCTTTTAGCCAAAATGGCTAGCCGTTCATCTGGAGCTGAGGAGGAAGCGGAGCCTGGAACCCATTATTAATTATTATGATGTGCATTTTCTAAATCCTTTTTTTATATTCCAGGTATATATATCCGTCGTCAAACCCCGGATTTGTGACGTATTCCTTCGGATATTGATTCAGACCGGTGAAAATTGGACTTGTGTCCTGTGAAAGTTTGGTTTCTTGTCCTCGACCTTTTTCCCCTTGGAACTTTTGACTCAGCTCAAAACCGTGATTACCTGATGCGAATCTGTTGCTCCAAATTAAGGGGGCATAGGACCTTTAAACCTTCAAAAAATCGATTTTTCAATTTTATTTTATTCTGAATATTTGAACATTTCTGAACACTGTGCAAAAAACCGCATTCAAAAATTCGCATTATTTCGAAAGTTATGAGCTGTTATGCAACATACACTTTTGAAAATTTTTTCATGTCAGCCATCGCCGCCATTTTTAAAGGGACATCACTGTTTGTTTATGTTTGCAGTTTGCTGATGTGTCACGTAAATCTAATACTTTTTCCACCACCATGTCTTAATTATTTATTTAATTATTTCTACAGCAGTAGGAAGGCAACTACTCACCTCTACTGAACTGCTCAGCCCAGTTTGTTTATATTCTAGCGCTGTTAACTTGTTTACAACGTGGAGAATTTCTTCTGAGTTTCGCAATTTCTTTTCATTATATTTTCTTACTTTTTACGATTGATATTCTGCATTTATGTTGTTTAAGCATAAGAACTTTGTACTAAAATACAGTTAATCTATTTTATAAGTATACATTACAAACTTCTTCACGTTTGCATATTTATTTGTGTAAACTTCAACGTACAAGACTGGTGCAATTTTTTAATATAAACTTTTTGCTTTTTGCTTTCTAATAATGGATACACCGGCAACTAAATCTCGTTCTGGTAAAAGAACGAAAAGAAGGCGTTTTCAAGGAAATATGTATGTAATTAAAAACAAAAACAATCCGAAAGTGTTCGAAAGGCAAAATGCTGATTCTACGCCTATGCTAAGTGCTTCAAGTAAAAAACTGTTCAGCTCAAAAGATGAACTTTCAGTTGATAAGTCATATATTTCATCTGAAGAACATGAATATAGAATGGTTAATATATCAGTACTTTTCAAGGAGCTTGCAAATGTTTTGTGCTGTAAAATATGTCATGGAACAATAAATATAGTTGAAAAATCTTCAATGGGTTTAGCATCCACATTTCTTGTATATTGTGATAGCTGTGATGAACTAAAGTCTGTGAAAAATACAAAAATGCTTGGTGTTAAGAAAAATATTCCAGAAATAAACAGAAGAGCTGTGTTTTCTATGCGATGTATAGGACAGGGTTTATCGGCTTTATCTACTTTTTGTTCAATTATGGGTCTTCCAGCGCCTGTTTCTCAGAAATCATATAATAAAATTAATCACAGGATTTTAAATGCCACATCTGTTGTAGCTAAATCTTCAATGGAAACTGCTATCCAGGACGAAAGAGAATTATCAAATGGATCGAAAGATATTACTGTAAGTGGAGATGGTAGTTGGAAAACTAGGGGACATTCGTCTCTTGTAGGTGTGTGTACACTGATCGGAGCAGAAAGCGGGAAGGTTATTGAAACCGAAGTAATGTCTTCTTTTTGTAAAGGTTGCAACAGCTATAGAAGTAAGAAAAGTGGCCCTCGGTATGAAAAGTGGAAAAAGAATCATAAAATAGTGTGTTCAAAAAACCATTCGGGTAGTGCCGGAAAAATGGAATGTGATGGAATGTTACGCATATTCAACAGATCAATTGAAGACCATGGTGTTCGGTACAAATTTTATATTGGTGATGGTGATACGAAAACATTTTCACAAATATCGAATAGCAAACCATATGGAAATGAAATAGCGGTTGAAAAACTTGAATGCACAGGTCACATTCAAAAAAGAATGGGAACTCGTTTGAGAAAGCTGAAAACCCAGATGGCTGGAAAGAAGCTATCAGATGGAAAGACAATTGGAGGAAAGGGCCGGCTGACGGAAGCCAATATTCAAAAATTGACTTCCTACTATGGAAATGCAATTCGTGGAAACAAAAATGATTTGTTTAAAATGCGACAAAGCATATGGGCTGTATGGATGCATATGGTATCCTCTGACAGTGACCCACAACACTTTTTTTGTCCTAAGGGACCAAATACTTGGTGTAAGTACAACCATGCAGCATACTCGAACACAGTATCAAACTTCAAGCATAAGAACTCCCTCCCAAAATCTGTCATGGAGTTGGTAAAACCAATATTTAAAGACCTTTCAGACCCAAATCTATTGAAACGCTGTCTTGGAGGGAGAACTCAAAATCCTAATGAGTCTCTAAACTCCCTCATATGGAAATATTGCCCGAAAAATATAAATACTGGGAGAGAAATTGCACAAATAGCAACAAATATTGCCAGTATAACATTCAATGATGGTGGTAACGGTATAATAAAAATTATGAATGCTTTAAATTTGAGTATAAACAGAAATTTACTAAATGTTTTGCATCTGAGTGATAAGAAACGGATACACGAAGCAGATTTTCGAGCCTCTAGCAGTACATATGAAGTTCGAAAAGCTCGTAAAAGGCAGAAAACATTTGATTTTCAACGACAAGAGGAAGAGGAAGGAATTACTTATGCGTCTGGTGCATTTTGATGCTACATTAGATATAACGCAGGATGTATTATAAACTACAGCCAAACATTAATTAACCGAACTGCGATAACTCTGAATATAACTGTGAATATGTTTTTAAACTTAAAAGCGGGTTTCTCAGATATGTGATTTTAACTCTTGCGCGCAATATATTTTAAAATATATGTAACCAATCACTTTCAAATTTTTTGCTCTTACTTGTTTCATCTATATACATAATTTATAGATAAAAAGTCCTCATAAATAAGTAAAAATTTAGTAAACGTTCTACATCTGACTAACAAGAAACGACTGCACGAAGCGTCTGTTCGAGTTTCCGAAGCAACCTATAGAGCTCAAGTAGCCCCTAAAAGGCAGAAAATTTTTGATTTTTCTTACATAACAGACGTGGAAGGTGCTAATTATGAACCAAAGGCATTTTAAGGTACAAAGTAAGATAATAAGTAACATTGAAGTATTTTTAAATTTTAAAACTGTTTTTCTCAGATATGTGATTTTAACACTTGCGCGCAATATATTTTAAAATATATGTAACCAATCACTTTCAAATTTTTTGCTCTTGCTTGTTTCATCTATATACACAATTTATAGATAAAAAATCCTCATAAATAAGTAAAAATTTAGTAAACGTGCTTCATCTGACTAACAAGAAACGACTGCCCGAAACGTCTGTTCGAGTTTCCGAAGCAACCTATAGAGCTCAAGTAGCACCTAAAAGGCAGAAAATTTTTGATTTTTCTTACATAACAGACATAGGAAGGTGCTAATTATGAACCAAAGGCATTTTAAGGTACAAAATAAGATAATAAGTAACATTGAAGTATTTTTAAATTCTAAAACTGTTTTTCTCAGATATGTGATTTTAACACTTGCGCGCAATATATTTTAAAATATATGTAACCAATCACTTTCAAATTTTTTGCTCTTACTTGTTTCATCTATATACATAATTTATAGATAAAAATTCCTCATAAATAAGTAAAAATTTAGTAAACGTGCTTCATCTGACTAACAAGAAACTACTGCGCGAAACGTCTGTTCGAGTTTCCGAAGCAACATATAGAGCTCAAGTAGCCCCTAAAAGGCAGAAAATTTTTGATTTTTCTTACATAACAGACATAGGAAGGTGCTAATTATGAACTAAAGGCATTTTAAGGTACAAAATAAGATAATAAGTAACATTGAAGCATTTTTGAATTATAAATCTGTTTTTCTCAGATATGTGATTTTAACACTTGCGCGCAATATATTTTAAAATATATGTAACCAATCACTTTCAAATTTTTTGCTCTTACTTGTTTCATCTATATACATAATTTATAGATAAAAATTCCTCATAAATAAGTAAAAATTTAGTAAACGTGCTTCATCTGACTAACAAGAAACTACTGCGCGAAACGTCTGTTCGAGTTTCCGAAGCAACATATAGAGCTCAAGTAGCCCCTAAAAGGCAGAAAATTTTTGATTTTTCTTACATAACAGACATAGGAAGGTGCTAATTATGAACTAAAGGCATTTTAAGGTACAAAATAAGATAATAAGTAACATTGAAGCATTTTTAAATTATAAAGCTGTTTTTCTCAGATATGTGATTTTAACACTTGCGCGCAATATATTTTAAAATATATGTAACCAATCACTTTCAAATGTTTTGCTCTTACTTGTTTCATCTATATACATAATTTATAGATAAAAATTCCTCATAAATAACTAAAAATTTAGTAAACGTGCTTCATCTGACTAACAAGAAACTACTGCGCGAAACGTCTGTTCGAGTTTCCGAAGCAACATATAGAGCTCAAGTAGCCCCTAAAAGGCAGAAAATTTTTGATTTTTCTTACATAACAGACATAGGAAGGTGCTATTTATGAACTAAAGGCATTTTAAGGTGTAAAATAAGATAATAAGTAACACTGAATGTATTTTTAAACTTTAAAGCTGTTTTTCTCAGATATGTGATTTTAGCCCTTGCGCGCAACATATCTTAAAATATATTTAACCAATCACTTTCAAATTTTTTGGACTTTCTTGTTTCATCCATATATATAATTTGTACTTCAAAAATTCACCATAAATAGTAAAAAAAGAATTGTGAAGAGGTTTATTTCATGTTTTTTAACACTGAAAATGAAAATTTCATTTTGTTTAAATTTTTAAAATATTAAATTTATTTCAAAATTTTAAAAAGTGTGTCAAATTAAAGATGTAATAGTTATAAATATATTATTATCAAATTGAAGTCCATAAGTATAATATTATTTGAAATATCCTGCGCGCGGCTGGTACATACACCATTATGTCTGTCAAAATTGTATAAATTTTAAAAAACAATATAAAATGTACATATAATTATATGACTTCAGTAAAATTTGTGTAATAAGAAAGGTTTTCTATATGTTCAGAGAAAAAAATTTGAACATCTGGGATACACCTGGTTAAAATTAAAAAATTGTAAAGATAGCTCTATTTTCAATGAATTTCGACTGTTTAAAGGTCCTATGCCCCCTTAAATAAAATTAAGAGATCAGGTAAATTTTCCTTTTACCGGAATCAATGATTCCGAGGCGGCACTGGCATGATGAAATTAAATTCAATAATTAAAAATGGCTCATAGTAAAATATTTAAGGAAATGATTTAAGATCATATGATTATGAATAATTTGATTATTTGAATGCTATATATATATTATTTTTACCAGAGCAATTGGATTCTTGAATATGTCTAATATAAGTGAAGCTCTGAAGTTTACTTATTATTTGAAAGTTAAAATACCCATATTGAATTCTTCGAAAAATCTAAAATAAATCAATATTTAAGTTGTGTGAAAATGAGCCTGTTTATTTGTGTCTGCATATTTTACTTTACTCACTGTACATCATTTAGGATTAATTCTCCTAAACTGGGAACTCCTTTAAATCTTGAACCTGGTGTTTTTGCTGATACATTTTTGAGAATATGTATGTTAAAATTATGTCTCTTTGGCATTTTGAAAAATAGATCACGAAGTTGTGGGTGGTGGAGTCAGTAGGTGCTGTTTGTACTGACCCAGCTCCCACAATTTTATATTTTTGTATGTCCATCTTGTGCAGATTCTGATTAAAGTTTTACGCTGATTTAAGTTTTTTTTAGCATAACTTTTAAGGGTGCCCATATTAGGTGTAAAGGTTCCAAATATAGGCATAGGTTCTCAACATGGACACTGTCCATTATTAGCACCTATGTGATGTTTTTAACTCAATTATCATTTTTCCCTGTTACACCCTGCAAGGAGAATACATCCACCAATTTTCAAATTTTTATCTGCTAAAACAAACATTATAATAATTAAAATGCTTAGGAATGCCCATATTTGGGTCACTTATCATTTACCTTATTTATTATTTTAACGGTGTGTCATAGACAATAATATTCGAATTCTTATGTGAGCAAAAAACAAACATACGCTCCAAAGCAATTTAGAATCATAAAACGTAATTTACCGAACAAGTGTTTGATAAATTAAACTTAAAAAAATTCATATTATTCATTTGCAGGAGTGCTGCCAACTAAATTATTCGAATCATAAATTAAATTCAAATAGAAGCTTGAGATAGTTTATAGTACACCGTTATACAACAACAGCGAAAAAAATTGCTTTCAGAAAATTAAATATTTTAGGTATGACTCAGACAAAAACATTAGACTTCAAAATTTAGAGATATATGTATGTTAAAATTTAGGTGAGTAGATAGATTTTCGACAAAATAAACGATAAAATAAAATATTAAAAATATTTCTATTTAAAATGGTGATACAAAGTACACTGTTGGAATTGAATTCTGCAATACATTTGAAATATTTTTTCCACATACTTTCAATCGACTTGAAGCTATCACAGTCCGACAGAAATCCAAAAATTGCAGTTGTCAAATGTTTGCATTTAAGATAAGCTCGGAGCAAAATTTACAAATTCCTGAACACATTAAATATTTTCTCTGGAACACGATGAGTTTAAAACTTTGGGAGGGGGGGATGAGCTATTTATTAACGAAACTGGAAAAATATTGTGGTTTCGGTTTTCAAATATTTGTAATTTCTAGGAGTGTCTGAATTAAGTGACTTTAGAATCATCCCGCGAACGCATAAATACAATTTCTAAACGATATACAGAGTGACTATAATTATAGTAGAGGCGTTTAGAGCCCGATAATGAGAAAACTGTTGGGCCAAACTCAGCCAAATTTGTAGTAAATACTATTTAGACCACGAGGTTTTGAGTTTCAAGAGAAAAAAAAAATAGTTTGAATTTTTGCCACCAACGGCCAAAGTGGCGCTATAAGGTCCATTTTTGGAGTAAAATAGACATAGGAAGTACGTAAAGTTCCATCAATGCTGAGAGGTATCGAACAACGCTGCTTATTCCGTAACGTCAACAGCGTGGATGTCTTGAATCTACGATATGTATGCAAGATGGACCATCCCCTCATATTGGATTGCGCGTACAGGAAGTCCTACTACCGCATTTTACCAACAACCGAATAATTAGTCGAGCATTTCCTATGAAGCGACCAGCCCGTTCGCCTGATTTGACCCCTTGTGACTTTTGGTTGTGGGGTCATGTAAAGCGCTCGGTATGCCAAGGGAATGTGGTTAATTTAGCCACTTTGAAGAACCGAATAACATTGCATGTCAAACAAATCAATGGAGATATGTTGCATTCTGCAGTAGAGAATGCTGTTCAGAGAATGCACTTTTTGGCACATATGCAAGGAAAACATATTGAATCACATATATAAATGATGCCAATATAAAAATTAATGTCATACGTATGTAAATGTAACATGAAAATGCAAATATAAAATGTACTAAATACGCATAAAATGTAAATGTAATGTCCTTTTCAAAATGCATGTAAAATGTTAACTTTCCGTACCTTCTATGCCTATTTTACTCCAAAAATGGACCTTACAGCGCCATTTTGGCCCGCGGTGGCAAATATCCTAACTATTTTTTTTTTTCCTTTTAAAAATTGAAACCCCATGGCCTAAATAGTATTTACTGCAAATTTGGTTGAGTTTGTTCCAACAGTTTTCTCACTATCGGGCTCTTAGCACCTCTACTTTAATTATGGACACCTTGTATATTTAACATTTTGCAATCAGATGGACCGTTCGATTTAATATACGCGAAAATGAAATATCTCAAAAGTTTAATTAAAATGTATGTAAACACGCCAATTTAGCAAACATTTTAAAACGATATAAAAAAAACATATAAGTTGTTTGTTATAAAGTCTTTAATTAAAATTAGCATTATTTAAAAGTAAACTAGCACCATATATGAAGTATATAAAATTACAAATCTGGAGTGCTTTCGGACGTCACTACGTTCTTCATCAGTGGAAATATAGTATATTGTTAAAGATGTGACGAACATTAGCTCTTATGCACATCCCGCAACCGTGAGAAAAGATTTGCATATTGATCTTCTTAAAAGCAGATACATTTTAAATATATAATTAAATTGCAAAATACATAAATAACAGTCGATCATAAAAATACAGGGCAACCAATAAACGTGTCGTCAAAAGCAAAGAAATATGGACAATATATCCAGAAAATTAGACAAGGGTTTAACACGCAGAGGATTGAGAATGAAACGCCAGACGAAACTATAGGTTTGAACGGGATCGAAGTTACAAATAGAGTTATGATAAATATAAATGAAAAGGGATTCAAAAAGTAAAATATTACGGGGGTTGCAGCAGCTAATTAAGAGAAAAGTTTTGTCAAAATGGGGGTAAAATTATCATTAATAATAAAATGGGAAAAATCAGTAGAATATTTATATTTTTATTTTTAATGTCGCGAACATGTCTAGATAAACGAATACCGACGGTAGGCTTAGTACTACCACTATAAAACTTATATTTATTTTCAGGAGATAAAAGGGGGACAATATGCACCCCATCCTGACACAGGAAATTGCTGCTCTGCTTAAATTTATCAGAACGAATATGGCTAAATAAAGAGGTAACAGTTTAATGGGCAGAATTAAACTTAAATTCTCGGCAAAATTGAATCACACGACGAAAAATCGCCGGATGGAATGGAAGATTTCATTTAAACGATAAGAGGTCAGAAAAAACAGGAACAAGATTAGTTTTACGATAAATAAAATTATAACAAATTGTGGAAAAGATTCTTTAAATGGAATCGAAAGAGTAAGCTGCCTCATAGCCGAGGTTAAAAACAAAGTTAATTTCAGTAACTAAAGCTGAAATCGATGAACATGCGTTAAAAACATGATTAAAATAAGCAATGAAAAATCGATATTTAGAAGAAATAGGGTGGGAAGAATAAGCTGGAATACAATAATTAGATAACCACGCTTAGCAATGCAATTGACTCAAGTGTTAATGCAATTAAATATGGAAGACGATTTTTATTTAATTTTTCCGATTCAAATAATAAATAAATATATATAAAAATAAATTTTATAAATAAATCCCCTTGTATGTTTGACTGGATTATGAGTTACGGCCTTGGAATATACGATTAGTAGAATTACTCATATATTTCGATTTATTAAATCATCTGTTTTATTTTGGCAAAGATTTCTCAAACAAATATATTGTGTTTAACTAATTGTTGAAACAAGATGGCACGGGTATATATTCTAATTTCATTTTAACATATATTGATCGACTTTATTATATCTTGTAAATTTGTGTATAAACGAAACTAGGATGCGTTATTCTTCAGGTCTGGCTGGGAAGGCAATTTTTGTATAGCGAGAACAGATAGTCTTATACTTCTTTTTAGGTGAATTAAACTACATACTTTAAATGGATGTTTAGAAGAACATTGTCATTTAGAATACAAACGAAAATTTCCACATCTTTTAATTCACGAAATGCCGGGTGTATCTGCTAGTTAATGTATATAAATAAAACAGGATTAAGTCTGTAATGAAAGTCACGAAGTTAATTGTATCATATTTTAAAATCCTTAAGAAAAATAAAAATTTCATGTAGTTTTACGGTACATTTGATTATAAAAGTAATTTGTCGTGCTGAGGGATCTTTGACTATTTTCGTACTTTGATAACAGTTTAAAAAAAATCTATTATCAAAGTGAAAATACGTTCCACATTTTCATGATAAAAATCTTAAGCATTTATATCCGAAGTTTCGGTATCTACGAATGGCTGGCATTACATCGAAATGCAAGTGATAAAAGTATGCGAATATTTTCCCAATAGTATTAGATTTAGAGAAAAGATAAAAAGTTATTTCCAGACCGTACGTATGCAAAGCTATTTCTGCAGATATCATTTTATTTGCTCTTAAATTTCACATAACTGTTTAAATAAAACTTCTGTAAAACCATAAACAAAGTCGTAGAAAAAAAATATTGAAAATGTGTATTTTTAGGTTTTTATGGGTTTGCATAGACCATTAAAAAACGTTAGAAGAGAAAGGCTTGAGACGTGTATGGAAAATTATATATATATATATATATATATATATATGTAATATTTCGTTTGAAATTTTATTGTTGGAAATATTCATACAAAATAAATAGTTAATTCTTCATTAGATAAAAAAAATAAGCATAAACGGTTAATTAAAAGTATGAATCTTTTTTTCAGAGGCAATGATCAGTTTTCTTCAAAAATGGTTTTAATTTATCAACTTCTTTTTATGTCGTAAGTCTTTTTCTGATCCTTTGCCTTCTCATGCTTGGTTCAATCATCTTATCCAGCATAAGTTTTCATCTTTCTATATTTATATTTAAAGTGCCTTTACCTTATGTTCATATTTAAGTCACTTGATTGTGAAATTGACATTCTTATATAAATCCTCGGTCGTTTTTAGAAGCTATAATAATACCGATATTATGGAAAAAGTTTGCACAAATTCAATTAGCCGAAATTGGATTTTTACCTACTATGGCATTAGTTGTTTTCTCATAATTCTATCACTTGACCTTTTTACTCTTCAGATATCTATAAAGTTCTTACTATGCATCTTCTTACATATACTTCTATAATCATTTTCATATAGTTAACTACTCATTCATGGTCGGTTACTGGTACCTTTACTCCATGTAGGTAAAAATGATAAAAATACCACGTGCTTTCTGATATTATTTATAGCAAGAAAATTAAAAATGTTTCCTTTTCATGTAATTTAAATTATACAGACAATTATTTTAGCTAAACTTTTATTTGAAGAAAAATACATGTTTAAATTTTTATTCAGCTGAAAAGTGTGTAGTCAAAGTTGTTCAAGAATGGATGAAATATAATTTTCTAAATGCATGTTATCATTTTCTGTATGTTAAATTGTCTAAATTCCTCTTTTAGCAGGTGAGGGAACCATCTTCAGGTAGACATATGCTCTATCCACTGTTAAGACGATTATTTTTACTTATATATTTGAAGTGGGAAATACATATTCTACTTATTTTAAATCGAAGTACAATTAATTATTTTTACGCACTTTTTATTAATAACATCGACTTCTGCATCAGTTATATCCTTAAAATCGTTTTATTAAACAAATCTGATTTGGGCTCCACATGAAGTTCCCTACATAGTACAGTGAATTGACTTCTTGACACAATGAAGTAAGTCAATCCACGTCATATTGGTTTTAACGTTGAATTGCAGATTTAGCACTTTACCGAATGACAATGCATGTAAAACGATTTCGAAGTATCCGAAACTTACAGTTGGCGCAACTATAAGTTGACAATTATCAATAAATGATAGCATCCGCAATAAGCAATATAGTCCAAATTAAAAAAAATAATAATTAATTTATAAATTTGGCGTCATTTTCTTTTGGTTGTTCGACCCAGACTGTCCGACCTATCAGAAGGTGTAAGGTCAAGGTCATTATATCTATAAGGTTGAGCTACTCCAGCTCTAGCCAATGAGAGCACGCAAAGACGCAACGTCACTTGGAGTTAATTGTCAGGAACGGCCCAGTAGACTCCAATGTTAAAGGATGCTAACAGAATTAATTTAATCATTTTTTTAAATTTAAAATATGAAATAAATACTCAAATAACATTAATTTTACTCGAACATAACTTAAATATGCAGTACAGGGTTTTTTTGGAAGGGTACAGACATAATAAAACTGTATTTCCCTTTCTGAAAAATATAAATCATTTGGAAGTTTCGTTTCGCTTTTTGAAACCAGTCAATGTTATTACAGGAGGCGATGTTATTTTTAATGAATTTTGTTTCAAATACACGAATTTACAGAAATATGTTCGGAAAGTTTTCTAAACAAGCAAACATTCTAAAATTTTCATTATACACAAATAAACATTTAATAATTTCTTTCTAAATGCATATAAATAAAGTTATTTTCTATTATGTTATCTCTAATAATTGAAAATTAAAACAATAATTAAAACGCTAACACTAAGAGTTTTATGTCATTTTAGGGAGGGGAGGAAGGAGGGATGTACTTCTGCCTAACTAGTAAACGATTTAAGTGATGCTTTTATAGTGCAGAGCTTATATTATTACAAAACACTTGATTTTATTAGTTTTTTTAGATCAAAAAGATAATTTATATAAAATCGAAATTCAATGTAAACATATAAAAATATGGAAACTATTCGTTTAACACACACACTATGATATACTTTCAGAATAATAAATTAAATGTATTATAGAATATTGATTCATGATGAAAAATATACGAGCAAGCAAATTATATCATTACATTTATTTTTAACTTACTATGGTTAAGCATCTTCATCAGACTATAATTTTATATTTTCAATCTTCAGCTTTATATCAGACATTTTACACCAGCAAATCAACCAAAACAAAGTAGAAAATTTAAAATAATCCTACTTTATATCAGTAAAGTAATTAGTCACAAGAAAGTCTAGATACACATTTAATTATGCCAAGCTTACAGATCTTTACGACCATTCCACGGACTAGTACACAAACCATCTCCTATACACACTAAACAATTTGCATGCACATACATGTACACAACTTGCAATCTGATTTAGAACAGCGGTTCACAACCTTTATCCCCTTGAAAACCCGTGCCTGTTTATTTTCTTAAATCGTATCCCCCCCCCATTTTTTGAATGTAATAAAATTTAATTAATAAAATATAATGTAATAGAATTTAATGTAATAAAATTCAATTAATATAAAATATGCGAGATTAAATCCTGTTAGATTTTAATACAAAGATTAAATTACATGAGCATCATTGGGAAATATATAAATATACAAATAACTTGCTGTAAAATGAAATGAATAAATAGTGTAGTGTACTTTCGTCTTTTAAGATTTAAAAATCCTACATAATGAAACTTCATGAACTAAACTAATGTTTCAAGAAAGACGTGCATTTTCCCAAATTAACATAAATGTTATAATGTTGACTACTTTAATCAAAAATTTTCTTTTGATTAAAGTAGTTAACTTTAATCAAAAATTTTCTTTTGATTAAAGTAGTTAACTTTAATCAAAAATTTTCTTTTAAAGTTTGCATTATTCAACCTTAAAAAAAGAATATAAATAAATTTTGAAAATATAAGTATAAATGTACTTTTAGTCATTAATTTCTTAATAAAAAATATCTTTGGTTTAATAAAATAATTTAAATGAGTCCTATTCTTCAATACTGAAATTTTTGCATGTATCTGAGGTTGGAAAACACGACTCTAAAATATACATTTGTGTCGATTGTCACCGGGCCCCGAACCAGGGACACTTTGCTTACAAGACCGACATTATAATCACTGAGCGAAAGCTAGCTCTTCCTCCGTTCTTATAATTCGGGTACAGATTCCAAGCATCTTTGATCAGAGGTCTTTCCGCACACTCCCTCACCTGATGAAGGCCTCGGTCTAAATTTCGGCGAGGAGGGGGGCCGCTGAGAAAAACCCCGCGTGTCCCCCCGAAATGCAGTTGAGGGACTGAAGTGTGCCAGGAGGCGTGTCGCCCCGGGCGTTGCGGTTAGTCGTGGTCAACCAGGAAGGGAGTGTTAAGGCTTCTGACTCCGTGTGGTGCTGCCATCTCGCGTTAAGAGGTGAGATCGTTTGAGAGGAAGGTTGCGTGTTTCAACCGTCCAGTCATCACTGTGGCGATTGTGCGTTGCCGGGCCCCGAACCAGGGACCCTTTGGATACAAGACCGACATTATAATCACTAAGCAAAAGCTAGCTCCTTTTCCGTTCTTATAATTCGGGTACAGGTTCCAAGCATCTTTGATCAGATGTCTTTGCTGTCGCACATTATATTACGAAAAGAACACTTACTTATTCACATAAAAAAAGCTAGCATTGCCTGGAGTTTAAGATGCAAATCTTTGATTAAAGTTCTAGTTGAACTTGTAAGAAGTCTTCGAAAACCAACAAACACTTTAAAAATACACCTGTTTAAAACAAAAAATAAAAAAAACCGCGCGCCATCTTGTGTTGCGCTCTCGAAGTAAACTCCATCTGACGTCACAGATGTGTTCGTGGCAGAGGAGTGGCACCCCCCTGGTGTAAGTTATCTGTTTGAACGATAGTGCCCCCCAATTTGGACCAGAACCATGTGGGGACAGCATCAACAGGCACTCTCCTTCCCCTAGTACCAACCTCTCGAAAGGAATTACCGACCGACATCTGTCATTTTCGTCAAAGTAGCGTCATTTTTACAATTTTATCGATATTTTCGTCAATGTGAAGCCTTGGCGATATTTCGATAAATTAGTAACCTAGTTAACCGAATTTATCGCCAAGCGTTGCAGACAAACCGCGAAAAGAGCATTTCTTATATGTAAATGACTGTTGACGAATTGTTAGGAGTCAATGTACAAAACTGTTACACAAAGTATATTCTCTCGTGAATGGAACGAAATAAATCTATGAGAATGATGTTAAAAAATGTATTGCATGATGTATCAAATGGAAAGTGAAAATATTTCACAATGCTTTATGTTTTTTAAAATTATATATGATTTTTGATAAATGCATTTTTAAAATGTGCTATATCTCGAGAACAGTTCATATTAGCGTTCTCAAGTTTGTGTCAATTATTTCCAATTAATAAATTGCATAAGAAATGATTATTTAAGTGACATTATTGAAAGTTTTGATTTTTCGACTATTTCTTTAAATTTTATTTGAAAATTTAGGGGGAGGGGGGACTTCCAAACATTCGATTGCATTTAAAATCAATATATTTCCAGTATTTATCGATTGAAACTTTTTACCGAATTTTGTTCGAGACGCCCCTTCCGTTCGTGGGATATCGTCTCCACACACACACACACAAACATACACAGAGAGAGAGAAATACATTACTCCTAAAACGTTCCAGTTCAAGAATGCTTGAAACGTGCTTTTTCGTCTGATTTTTGTCATGTTTAAATCGTCATAATTTACCAGGAATCTTCTTCAGGGCCTGGAAAGATCTTTTGACCCTTCTTCTTAATGTTTTATCTGTCAAATTGAAAATATGAATCCATTAGGTCCAGTACTACGGTCAATAATTGCAAATATGAAAAGATGCAGTCTGCTATGTCACCGAGTGGCTTCAGTAGACTTTGGAAAGACACAAAAGAGTTAGAGAATAATTACATACATTTTCTTCTAACGACATTCTCTTATTACGGAGTCACTAGATATCAGTGGCGGTTGCAGTCAAATGAAGCCGAAATGATTATCGTGAATAACGTCTTGTAAAATAAAACTCCAATAACGTTTAGTAAGTTTCTCATTTGTTTCTTTTACAATAAATAATATGGCCTAAAATAAATAAAGTCCAATATAGAAGTGAAACGACTTAATCTTTCTAAGTTACGCTCTTGGATGCGCTTTTTTATTACATATACTATAATTATATCCACTATATTTTTAAAACAAAGACCCCGATCTCAAATTTAATTATTTATTCTTTGACTTTGCAGACGTATGATTTAAGCAGAAAGTAGAGCGGCCCAACATGGGTTGTACAATTATTTATCATTGTAAGGCTTTAACGGGGCTAAAAGCTATTTACTAACTGTCTTGAAGCTTCAGTTTTCTAGATATAAGCATTATAAAAGTTAAAAACGGATGTTTTTCACTCTACTTCAACATGACAAGACAATTCTTCGAAATATACATAAAATTAACTGTTTGACCTAGAAATTGGATTTTCTGTTAAACATATTTGTCCCTTGCTGTTTACATATTTGTATTATGCACTTTATATATTTATCCCTTGATGCTATCACACATACATATTCAAACATAAACAGACATATTTGTCCCTTGCTGCTATCTTTTACAGTTTAGAAGATATGTCTAGTGAAAGTAACAAAGGGAAGCAGAAAAAAGCTCGAACAAAAACTTTTTATCATCTTTGAAAAAGGTAGTCCAAAATATATAACCCTTCAAAATATTGAAATCATTTTTATATATTTATAAATGGTACTTTATTTAGGACAAAACAAGAATAAATTGTTTATACTTTTGTACTATTAGGTTCAGAAATATTAGTGGCCGAAGTGTTTATGTTTTTCATAATGCTCCTATTTCATCCTATTATCCCGACAATAGATGCTATTAGAGTCATAATGTTTGTTGTTTAATATGAATCAGACTAATATCAGACAGAATGTTTGTTGTTTAATATGAATAAGACTAATATCAGGCAGAATGTTTGTTGTTTAATATGAATCAAACTAATATCAGACAGAATGTTTGTTGTTTAATATGAATAAGACTAATATCAGACAGAATGTTTGTTGTTCAATATGAATCAGACTAATATCAGACAGAATGTTTGTTGTTCAATATGAATCAGACTAATATCAGACAGAATGTTTGTTGTTTAATATGAATCAGAGTAATGTGTTTAAACACACCTCAGATATCATGTAGAATTTTTGCATTTCCTTTATCCACTGCATTGAATATTTCTAACCCACGAACTTTATAAAACATGCGTAATGTGTTCAGCATTGTATCCATACAATGTAAAACCTCCAATATTTTATGTCCTTAATATCGTAAAACTTAATATCTCTAATATATTCGACCGAGAATCTTGTGAGAGAATAAAAATTGCTTTCATGGGGGTAAAAACTTTATGCATTATATGACGTGAAAAATTTTTACTACTATTTCATAACGCTATCTTAGTGTCTTTCCCCTTTTTTCTATATACAACATTAAATTGCCTCTTGATATTAAACTCGGTATAGAAAAAAAATCACCTAAAGTAAGTGAGACGTTAAATTTATTTCAGGACGTCACGTGCAGGGTTGGCTCACCAGCATGGAAGCGATAAGATGGCATAAAATAGTGTTTTCTGGGGATTGGGGAGACAAGCATTTTTAATTTGAAAGTTTGCATTTAATAAATAAAAGCATAAGTTAATTATAACAGAGTTAAGATATAACAGGTAAATAATACTAATAAGTGTTTATTAATAATTACGTCTAATTATACTCTAACATTTTTTTTAGATTTCAGTACTGGAACCAAAAAATCTCTGAACAAAAAAATTTTAGACCTAGGTTCGAAACCTGGTCACGGCACCAATTTTGTCGGGAAAGTTAATAATTTTCTAAAATCACCTGAAACTGGTATATCTAAAGTATATAAAATATACAATCATCTAAACAGCTGAAGTATCTAAACGTAAAGTATCTAAGGTATATATTAAATAGTTTAAACACCCAAAAATGTACTATATAACTAGGTAATTCTAATGCATAAGAATCTATTTTAACTAAAGTTAGAATATTGGAACTTTAAA
Organism: Amaurobius ferox; assembly: GCA_951213105.1. Classification (NCBI taxonomy): domain Eukaryota; kingdom Metazoa; phylum Arthropoda; class Arachnida; order Araneae; family Amaurobiidae; genus Amaurobius; species Amaurobius ferox. The sequence continues at coordinate 95,124,003 of OX578135.1, forward strand.
TAGAATAAAATGGATAAGAAATGCAAATAATTCTGTTGCTTTATTTTAGGCATAGAGTTAGTTGTATGATCCAAGAAAACTCTGAACAACAACGTATAGTCGCAAAGAGAGAAATTTTACCCATAGAGGACTATTTGCTTCCATTAAAACCGATGGCCGAACTCAATGGTTCATTCTTTAGCTTTTTGATTCACAAGCCCCCGGAATAAACCTCAGGTACTTAGGTATATGTCTATATACTTTCTCTCAAGGTTTTGGAATTCATTTTAAACTGTAGATCGCGTGTAAAGAGACTCTTGTGTGCATATAAAGATCAGTAAAGTGCCATCATAATCCCATTTAATCTGCAACCTGCAAGTACGGAACGGAGAAAGTGTTCTCGTAACATTTTTAAAGTATAACAAAAATTAAATCTTTTTTCTAGAGAATATTGGACGTCTTTGTCTTGTTGTCTAGTTGGGTGACTAGTTGGTGCCTAGTTGAATGTCTAGTTGGGTGCATGTTCTTTGCACTGTTCCTATATGCATTGTATCGTGTAAGTCAATAAGTCACAGGTGTCGTATCAGCGTTCAGAACACCATCTCAGTTTCTTGCATTCCTGAGCCATTTTGTAAAAATAATTTTTGTTCTGTTAGGCTAACACGAGAAAGTAAGAAATCGAATCAGTATACACGAGAGTTGCATTTCTTCTTTCCCCAGTTGATTCTGAAACCCGGATGATCAAAATACATCATAATTCAATTTATATATGCTAAGTGTTTAATTGGCAAAAAATCATGTTCAAAGCTTTCCACGACTTTAAATCGATGTTTACCTAAGCGGTCCCTCTTGTACTTGATGAGCCTAAGGCAAATACTGTAATTGCACTTAAATGTCCGTTTAGGTGAATTGCACAACCCAAAAAATAAAATTTCAGATATTTCTTGATTGTATTGTATCCTGATTGTGTGTATATATTTTGTTATTTTCAATAATTATATTTTTCAAGGAAATACATTATACTTACAAGTCTCAGGAGTTCCACAGGGTGGCTGCAGTAGCAGTATGCTAGCTAATTTATACCTTTATAATTATGAAAAGTCATTTACTTCAATAGATTATACTTTTTACAGATATGTTGATGATCTGATTTGTTTAGTACATACAGAAAATTATCTCATAGATATAGATTACTATCCAGACAATTTGGAATTAATTCCTAATGAAGCTACTATTAGTAAAAATGTTAATTTTTTGAATTTAAATCTTTTTATTGATCCTTCTAATAGAATTGTTACAAATTTATATGATAAAAAGGACTTTTATAATTTTAATATTAATAAAATCTTACCTTTTAATTCCTGTAACTCGATTCAATTGTTTAGAAATATTATACTCAATCAGCTTTTTAGAATTTATAGATTATCTGATAAAAAATTTCATGCTATGCATATCAATAATCTCAAAATTACTAGTAATTTATATAAATATCCCTCTTATTTAGTAAATAGTATTGTTAAAAAATTTAAAACAGCTGGATTTTTATAATTCTTTTCATAGTATTATATAATTCTATTCATAGTATCTTATATTAGTCAGACATCTCCACTCTCTTTTTTTTTTTATTCACTTCCCACTTCAGCATTACTATTATTTGCCCCTCTTTTTAGTAGCTCTTTTTGTATATTAATACTTTTTCTTAACATTTCGCTTCACAGTTTTTCAATTCTTATGAATGGCAACAGTAAATGGTTTTTTATTTTTTCTTTACGAATGGCAACACTGGTCTCTTCTATTAGTGATCCCTGTTTTGAATCGATTGTACATACGCTGTGCTTTTTCCAGGTATTCATTTTTTCTTTTTTATTCCTTCTTTATGTATGTCATCCAAGTAGAAATAGTTTATAGATTTAATCTATCTATTTCTTCAGAAACATACATTTTTGTGTTTGCTTCTACAAAAAACTTGGACATGATTAGATTTTTGTAGAGGTTAACAATTCATGATTTAGGCTTAGAGCCTCGTCCACGTGTAAGGCGTTTGTGCTTGATTTCGTTTGTTATACTTATTTCGATTCCATACCTTTGTATTATATATTTTTCATTGACTTGTTGATTCGATATTTATTTTATTTATTTTTTTCCATTTGCTTGAGGATTAGTTGATTTTTACTTTTGTTTTGTAAGCCAGTTAGATAGTTGAATTTAGTTTAAGTTTTTCTTTTTTTGTTTCCATACCTTTTAATTTGGTTGATTTTCTGTAACTTGATAGCTTGTGTTTTGTATTTTTTATCCATTTGATTGATGATTTGCTGTATTATATTTTATTCTGTGGGTATTTTAAAAGTTAGGTTTATCGTGTTACATCTTCTTACTTTTCGTTCATTGGATTTTCAAACTTCTATTATATATATATATATACAGGGTGTTCCGGAACTCCATGTACAAACTTGGAGAGAAGGTAGAGAACATCAATAAAAATCATAATCGCATAGGAAAGCAGGGGCGGAAATGCCGTCCTCAGGTGATAAAGAGACATAAAGACACAGCAAGGACATAATAGAGAAAGCAGTGTTAAGCGCTTTATTACACCCAAAAATGAGTACAACAGTTACAAGCATCACAGGAGGTGTTCGAAATTTCGCTCATTGGCATTGATGCATGCATGACACCTACGTCGCGTGGATTGGCGAACATTCTCAAAGGTGCCGGGCGTTTCGCGGGTCGTAGCAGCAGCGATGGCGATACGTGCCACTAGTTCGATGGCAAAATCTACTGGAGTTTCATAGATAATGGACTTTATGGCACCCCAGATATAAAAATCAATAAGTGATAAATCAAGTGATCTGGGGGGCCATGCGACGGAACCACTACGCCCAATCCATCTATTTCCAAATGTCCGGTCCAAATAGTCAAGTACGGAAATTGCATAATGAGATGGAGCCCCATCGTGTTGAAACCACATTCGGCTTCAAATTTGTTCGAGAACATTGGTAAGCAATTCCGGAAGAACCTTAAGAAAGATGAGATACTTGCAAGATCACAGCGCCACCTATCGATTCCCGCCCCAGCTTTCCTATGTGATTATGATTCCTTTCGGTGTTCTCTACCTCCTTTCCAAGTTTGTACGTGGAGTTCCGGAACACCCTGTATATATATATATATATATATATATATATATACACTCCGAATATTAAAAGTTCACCTCAAATTGTGATAAAAATATCTTTCCAATATATATTATATATTCCGTAGGAAAAACATGTACACAGCCGGCCAGAAATAACATTCAATAAGCTTTATTTCCCTAACAAAACAAATTTTATACAAATAACATTTTACTCATTTTATTCAGTTAGCACAAAACATTCTATATAAATCACATAACTACTAAGTCGTCTTTAAAGCAAAACTCTCAAATGTACTTCTGCTGACTAAACTTCTACACTTCTTTAAACGTTATCTTCAAAAATGCGTTTTTAAAGTAAATAAATTTCTCCATTTAGTCCATCTTTCTAAACAACTTTCGAACGAACGTTTTACACTAAGTTGCATTTTAAAAGATTACTTGGAAATCTATTCAGAAAAGGTAAAGAAGCTTTATTTAAGCAAACTTTAAGATCCCTTTCGTTTCAGGAAAATGTATAATATTCATAAAATATTTGATGTAACTTCGATATATATATATTATGCCTTACAGTAGAACTTTTAAAATATTTGAAGTGATAGGATACATTTGACGTTCTTAAGCAATCACATTCTAAATTACTAATGTCGATTTGTCACAGCAATTCAAATTTTTTAAACATTTGCAGATCCAAAATTGGTAAAATTTTCCATACTTTCTTTGCTGTTTAATACATTCTATGTTTTATAAGTTATTTTTTTTGCCTAAGGCTAACAGAGTTTTTCATGTGACTAGAGGCTTCTGCCGCCTACTCGCTATGCTCGCTAATCCCTATAAATCACTTCGCTACCTTGGAGATTTTGCTTCCTAGTCTCTGACGTTCACTGAGCTTACCTCATGACCTCTTTGTTGACCTATCCACGCAGGAGTAATATGCTCGTTAAGGCCGTCGCCTGTTCGTTGGCGCTCACTAGATCCCAAAGCTGGTGAGGTCAAGTAGTTGAGTTGATTGACGCAATTCAGTTTCTGCCATAGACGCGACGCTTCTGCCAGAAGCCAATTGCAGAGAAGTTGCAAACTGGATCGACCAATGAAATCTTTGCCAATATTGGGAAAGCAAAATTTCATTAATTAATATTTAATAATATAAAGCTTAAGTCAAAATTCGAACTCCATTTTTCATATCAACCGGCATATATTAGTGTATATGCAAAATTTCATAATTGTAAGTTTTACCGTTTGTTTGTAACGTAGTGAGAAAAAGTCATGTTACGATTTTTAATGTAGAGAGATTTACAAAAAATAGAGATATAATTGTTGTGCAATACTAACTATATTTTAGTCATCATCTTCAGAACAACAATAGTTGCGAAACGCTCTGTTTGTTTGTAGGAATCAATAATAAGGCTAGTATTGTCAACATTCCACATTGTCCCAAGTATACTGACAACGTTATCGTAAAGTCTTGAATTAAACATCTATACTTTTAATGTTTTTAGTGTTTCAATATATTCATTCTTAGCCATCTTTGGGACGTTTATACCAGCATTCAATCACAGAGAATTAAGAAAGCTGCTCCACCAATTAAACAGAAAGAAACATGATCCCTTCAATAATTTTTAAATTAAATCGAAATTTAAAAAAGTGTTCCGTCGTGCAGAAATTCAACTATGCAGATATATTCCTGCAAACATATTCCTGCTTGTTACTGTTAGTTTGTCCTGAATTTAAACCAGCAGTTCAAATATACTTTCAGTCACATTTGAGATTAAATATTTCTTATACTAAAGTTTAAATCGAAAAACAGATTATTTCAGTTTATTAACGTATCATTTTTCTATAAATGTATCAAATTTTCTATTTTTATATGCAATAGTGTTGCTATTCTTCTTTTACATATCTTTTAAATTGTATTATAAAATAATTCTGGTAAAAAAGTCTAATAAAATAATTTTAAAATGCCTGTATGTCAGTATGTCTGTATGTCAGTCTGCCTCTTATGCTTAACGAAAAATGTTTCTCAATATCATCAAAATTACGGTAATTCAATACTAAAAGAACAATGTCGTAGATAATTTCTGTCGCTTTTGAGAAAATGTTACAGTAATTCATAATACTAGCCGAATACACGTTGAAAATTAACGGTCGCGCAATAAGCAACCCCAGAATAATGTAAATTTTGAATAATTCGCGTTCCACAGTTATTCGACAAATCGAATATTTTGGTGTACAGACCCATCTCTTCCCCCACATTAGAAAATATTGGAAAACTTAAATTTCGCACTTCTTCCTTTCGAACTATCTACCTGTACACCAAATTAAAGGCTCTACCTCATCCCGAAGCATGCTAATTTATCATTTTCCCCCTTTCGAATGTTTTTTGGTGGAGCAGACCCATAAATGAACATTTTTGAAAAACTCTGTTCATCTTGAGTTTCTTATCATATGATTGGCCCATATACCAAATTTAAAGCCTTTATCACATTTAAACGGAAGCGTGTCACATTTATTCGGAAAATCGAACATATTGGCGTGCGGCGCCCCATAAAGTAGCAAATATCCGAAATATAAAATTACACACTTTCCTCCTTTCAAACTATCTACCAGTATAACAAATTTGACGTCTCTATCTTATCGCATAGCATGTTTTTCTTTTATAACTTCACCTTTTGAACGTTTTTATATGTAGCACCCCCTTAAATGAACATTTTTGAAAAACCGTATTCATCTTTGGTTTTTCTATCAAATGATGAGCGCATATACTAAATTTCAAGCCTTTACCACATTGTAAAGGAGGCGTTTTCAATTTGTTCGGAAAATTGAATATTTTAGTGAGCGGCATCCCCTACAATAGCAAATGTTGGAAAACTGAAATTGCACATTTTCTACCTTTCCAACTATTTATCTGTACAGCAAATTTGAAGTCTGTATCTCATCGCGAAGAATGCTTTTTCTATCATTTCACCTTGCGAAAGTTTTGTGTGCAGTACCCACACCCTTAAATATACATTTTTAAAAATCTCCATTATTCTTGGGATTTCTATTAGATGATTCGGCCATATATAAAATATCAAGCTTTTATCACGTTTTAAATGGGGCATTTCTCCTTTATTCTAAAAATCGAACATTTGGGTTTGCGGCACCCCCTAAATTAGAAAATATTGCAAAATTGAAATTGCACATACTCTTCCTTTTGAACTATCTACCCGTTCACCAAATTTGAAGCCTCTATTCCATCCCGAAGCATAGTTTTCGTCATTTCACCTTTCGAAAGGTTTTCTCTGGAGCACCCCCTTAAATGAATATTTTTGAAACATTTTTTTGTCTTTGGTGTTTTCATCAAATAATTAGCCTATATACCAAATTTCAAGCCTCTGTCCAAATTTAAAGCAGGTGTTTCTCATTTGTTCGGAAAATCGAACATTTTGGTGTGCGGCACCCCTAAAGTAGCAAATATTGAAAATCTGAAATTGCACACTTTCTTCTTTTCGAACTGTTTAGCCATACACCAAATTTGAAATCTGTATCTCATCACAAAGCATGCATTTCTATCATTTCATTTTTTGAACGTTTTGGTGTGGGGGCAACCTCTCTAAAGATAATTTTCAAAAAATTCGATTTCTCCGGGGGATTTCATCGAACGATCGACCCGTGTACCAAATTACAAGTCTCTATCTACTTGGGAAGTGCCTAAAAACCTTGACAGATAGACAGACGGACACTTGGCAATTACTATATATAGATTGATCGAAAGAGTTACTCCGTGAGCTTGTATCTGCCGATTTTAGGAACGCAATTTACAATCACCTAGACGCCTTATAACGGAGCTCCTGATATACAATGTACCTTATTTCCACATCGTATTGATTCAGGGTTGCAATTTAGCCATTTTATGGCCAAATCTAGTCATGTTTCAAAGCATTAAGCACCCACAAATGACTAAATATAGCCATAAAATGGCTAAATTTTCAACTACATAGGATAGACACCCATGAAATTTAGCCTTTTTTGCTGCGATTCTAACCATAATATTCATTCAAGTGTTGGCAAGACTGAATAGATGTTATAATGCGATTACTAACTGTTGTAGAATGACATTCCTTACTCGCTGGTGGATATACAATTTTTGGAGTTTCAGGAAAGCGTTTATTAACTTTAAAAATATTTTTATTTAATTTTTGAGTGGTAGTTAGTCTTGTGTCAATTTCATTGACTCACAGATTAATCTAAAATATAGATAAAATTTCTCTCCGAAAAACAATTAGATTGTAAACAAATTTTTTTCATGGATGGAAAAAATATGCTGAAATGCAAATAATGGTTGCAAATGCAATTGATAATGTATAATAAATATTTAAAAATCTGTCCATGATCATGGACACCAATATACACAGGATTAAACCATAATAAATCAAAATTTCTTCTGCTAATACTGTTTTAGAAATACAACAACTAAATAGTTCTATATTTATTTTAACATTTCCTTCAAAATCCACTTTGGAGGTATGAAAAATCCTTTTTCAGTACATTACCCTAAACAGCTTTCTAGCTCTTCATATTTAGGTTGCACTCGGGCAGGTTTTATTTGTCTGGGTACTTGATCTGGGAAAAACCCGAAAGTGCTTCGCATTTAAAGAAATGCATAATGTCTATAAAATGTGAGGTATTACAGAGAAATCTACTTCTGCTTCATGTAAATATAAGTAAAGAAAGTATAAATGGTCGTTCGTTCTCGTTGTGGTAAGTGCGGAAATGTGAAAAAATGGATTTTCGTTCTTCTCCAGCTGCCTAAGTGCATTTTTAGATGCAAATTCAAATATATATATATATATATATATATATATATATATATATATATATATATATATATATTTTATACTATTTTATTTCGAGATTCTTTATATATATTCCTCTCATAAGTTCGCATGCATACATTGTACTTTCTATTTAAGTGTTCTAGAATTGCAAAATTAGGGCCTATCAATAGAAAAGCGACTATTCGCTATTGATTGACAAAGTTTGTAGCTCTAGCGCCTCTAGCGACGAATTACTGAACTTCGTGTTCTATATCGGATACGAAACAAGGTAAGCGACATGTTTTTGAATAGTACTGTTAAGTACCCTCTGGAATCGTGTATGTGTAGACAGGATACAAGCATGAGTCAAAATTTCTGGATAACTTACATATTTATTCACAAGCACAGCGTAAACAGGAACAATATACAGTAAAACAGAACTTAAATGCTTCACTAATTTCACAAAATAACCAATATTTTTTTCAAAATATTGATGAAAGAAATTTCACTAAACAGCGGCCACTATTCTCAAAACATTGAGTAAAACTACAATTCAATGTAGCTCGTATCTCGCCAACTGCCATTCCGACTAAGTGATGACTCCATTTATAAACTCTTCGTTGAAATTTCTGGAAATCTCTAATATCTCATAGAATATTGATTTTTTCAGGGTGCTTCTCGAACCTTCGAAAAGTCGTCAAATTGGCGATAAATCGCCAAATCTAGTACATAATAAATCGCTAAATTTGGCGACAATAGCAAAGTTGTAGAGTGTTCTCCATTTAGTATGGAATGATGTGAGGTTCGTGCAGAACAACTACACAGACGATAAAAATTGAGGTGAACGAAAATTGATAATTATGAAAATGTCACTTTTACTACAGAGGTACTTCTAAAAAAAGGGCGAGAAACACACATGGAAAAAATTAACTTTAATTCTAAGTAAATTAAAGTTATCTTATCCGTATAATAAGATAACTTTAATTTATGTAGAATTATTCTTTCTGTAATAAATGATAAACATTGTATAAAATTTGCAGACAAATGATGCAGTACAATAATCATCTCTTTCTACAGTTACTACGTTATTTAACCGTATTCATTTTTAACATTTTACAACATAGTTGAAAAGTGTTTATGACTTTGGTCATTCTGTCTGATGTCTGTCTGTCTGTTAGCACAATAACTGCCGTAAAAATGATTTTATCAAAACGAAATTTTAGTATGTTGTTCGGACGGTCTGTGGGACCTATGGGAATATAAATGAACAATATCACCCAATTAGTTTTAGATTGAACCCGGGTTGAAAAAATGAAATACATTGAACCCTATGGGATCTAATTTTTCAAACATTTTTTAAGCGGATTTAAAATTCACAATTTGCTTTGAAAGTTTTATGAAGTATTCAAATTATCCCATAAAATATATAAAAAAAATTAAAATAATAATTACACCCTTTATGTGGAGGGGCGCGGTAGCCCATTGGTTAGCGCGCTGGAGTTGCACTCGGTAGGCCCGGGTTCGATTCCAGCCACTGCCAAAAAACTGCCGCCGTGTTCATGCGGAGTACGATCACGTTAAACATGTGGGTCCGAAAGTCCTTCCGAGAGGTTGGTGGTAGGGGAAGGAGGGTACGGTCCCTGTGGATGCCTCCCCCACTGGGTTCCGATCTAAATTGGGTGGCACTTCCCGACCGTCCAAACAGTTACCTTACACCTTTCTGGTAGGTCGGACGGTCTGGGTTTCAACAACAACAGCCCTTTATGTGGAGACACCACGTGACCATTATATGAAAAGATCACGTTTCCCACTTCAAAAAAAAATATATGGCATCCATCTTGTCTCAAAATCGTGATTTTTAAAGTTCTTTTTAATTCATATTTAGTGTTGTATCCTTCCTATAACCGCCTTATTTTTGCTTAAATTTTGTGCATCTACATATTGAAACAACGCATTTACAATATTGATGAGTTTAAATGATCATCCAAATTTGATTATTTCTACAACGAAGCCTACTTTTCATTTATGGAAAATGTAAATACCAAAGAATGTAGAATGAGTTGTATAAGAATTGCTGCATTTCTTTAACGCAAAATCATTTAACTCATGGAGTCTGCAATATAACTGATATGAATGAAACATTCATTGATTTTACGCAGAGAAGCAAACGATTTGTTTGGATGCAGCTTTAAGCTTTAAGTATAGAGTTAAATTACTTGTATCTCCATGGTTTTAAGTTTTTAAATAAAATAAATTATTGTAGTATTGTGATGAATGAAATGAATGGAAAAATGTTTATGAATGAAATGCTGCTTTTATAGAGAGAGCCAGGCGTGTTATATTTCGATGAAGTCATTTTAATGAATTTCATTTGTTTTCGACGAAGTCTTCAAATATGATAAACTATTGTAGTATTATGATTATTTTAAAAATATTACCGAGGAATGAATCGCATTTTTGAGATGTTTAAACCAGGCAATTTATATTTCAATGCCGTCATTTGAATGAAATGTATTTTTATCAATAAATGTTTAAGTTGTCAAATATAATAAATTAATGTAGTATTGTAATAATTTTGAAAATATCACCGAGGAATGTATCGCATTTTAGAGATGTTTAAATAAAATTGCATTGAAGTTGGAAAGTGTTTCATAATCAATGCTTTATGCATGATTAATCTTTCTTGTTTATCTTATGTGTACTTGTTATATGTAAACCTAACGCCTTCCAGTATTAAACTACACTTTGTAATTGAGCAATTGTAAAGTTGTTGTACGTTTTCGATATAGAAATTTTAATTAATTCAACTCGCCGTTGGAAGCGTTGCCAACTTTCTCAATCATAACACAATGTCGCCTGTCAGGAGAGCCTACTACTACAGTTTCTGTTAGGAGAGCCTACTTTAGTAGTTCTAGAATACTTTAATCGGAAGTTAAAAGAATGCATAAGGATTTACGCAGGAACTCTGTCTGCTTATATATGGTGCGAAAATCTACTATAACCGTAAAGAAACGAATTAGCAACCAACGGCTGGGCAGACGTTGTCTTATACGAGTACATTGGGCTATACTGATACGGTTACCTTTCATTTTACTTTTGATGTGACTCTACTTTCGTATCAACGTAAAGCTTCTGATCTAAAAGGCAATCTGCCTCATCAATACACATTCATGAAGGATATAACCCGGTATAAAAAGCACAAGAAATCTCGCATCTTTGGAAATTGTTTTCTCTTTTTACTTTCCTTATATACATAGTGTATAAGGAAAGTGCAGGCTCTTTCAAAAGTCCGTAAAAATTTTAAAAATTCATTAAAAATCGAAAAATCATCTCATTGATTTACGGTTTGTGCCATAAGTATTGCTAGGACGGGGTTTCTTATTTTTATGTGAAAAAATTTTGTAGTTTAAAAAATCACCTATAGGTGGCGCTGAACGCATTGGAAAGACAATTAAAATAACTTACTGTACGTGTCAATGTACTCAAATCGTGTGACAAGCCTAAGCAACCCTGAACAGGCTTGACAGGACCTTTTCCTTTCTTTAGATTTTGTCTAAATCAGAATTTTCGCAATGCATCTGATGCTGATTCTCCGCTCACGTAATACAGCTTCACTAACAAGGCTTTCTCGGTTAAAGTTAACATTCTCGCAAAAACTTTATCTTTGCACCGTTTGCTAATGAATCAAATGGAGAATCTACAGAGCACTATAGCTCTTTTATAACAGCCTCATTTGCATACTTCTGGAAGATATATTCGGGTAAGAGCCACCTATAGGTGATTTTTTTAAACTACAAAATTTTTTCACGTGAAAAAAATCCCCCATCCTGACAATACTTATGGTACAAACCGTACCTCAATGCGGTGATTTTTCGATTTTTAATGAATTTCTAAAGTTTATACGGACTTTTGAAAGACCCTGTATTGTGACGGGGTCGAAAATTCGAAATCGAGTTTTCGACGGGAGACCACGTTTCAAGCATCCCTGATCAGGAATCGAAAATGTTTGAGGTGATGCCTGTGGAGACGATATCTTACGAACGAATGGAGCGATTCGAATGAAATTTGATACAAAAATAACAATCAATGAATACTGGAAGCTTACTGTGCTTACTGTTTTAAAACACAACCAAATGTTCAGACCCCCCCCCCTAAATTTTCGAGTGAAATTTTGAAAAAAATCACCAAAAAATCAAAACCTTTAATACAGTTAAGCAAATAGACATTTCTTATGTAATTTTATCTTAGAAAACGATTGACATAAAAATTGACACATTTTTAAATGTTGCCAAATTAAAGAAAATCTCGTCAAATGGAGAAAAATGAAACTAAATCAATGAAAAGGACGCCTAATTAGAGAAAATTCAATATCTTGGAAATAATATAAGTATCTACTATAAGAAGAACATTTTTTTAACTGTAAAAGTAGTAAATTTATTACATTATATAGGGAAAGTCATGTGTTGTCCACATCAGATATTTTTCTTGTGACTCATTGCAACTTTTTGGGATCTGCCTTTAGTCTTGTTCAAAAATTCCTGTTGTGTCTTGAGATACTCCCACTAATGAATCTTATGCTTTATGATTCCGTAGACTGTGATTCGTTATGCTTTTTAATTAGTTCTTATTAGTAGATTTCAAATCCATGCATGGCTTGCTGTCTTCTGGTTTTATAATATTTTATCATTCGTTTACAGGAGTACGGCATGTATAGGAGGCTAAAAAGATCAAATTTTAGCAATACACGACTCCTTATATTATGCACTGATTTTGTTTCTTCCATAGAGAAGAAATATCAATCATTCATAAAGCATTGATTATGAAACACTTTCCAACTGAAATGAATTTTATGTAAACATCTCTTAAATGCGATATATTCATCGCTGTTATATTTTAAATTATCACAGTACTACAATAATTTATTATATTTGAAAACTATAAACTTCATTGACAAAAATGAACTTTATTCAAATGACGTCATCGAAATATAAATCTTCAGGTTCTCTATGTAAAAGTAATGAATATTTAATTCATATCACTTTCATTCCAGACTCTAGAGATAAATTTTGCGTGAACACAATTCAGCAGTTGCTATACAACTCATCCTACAATTTCTTATTAAAAAATACTGCATCAATTAAAATTTGACTTCGTTGTAGAAATAAAAAGTTTGATGATCTTTTAAACTCAAAACTATTGTAATTGCATTGACACAGAGTATAGATGTACGGAAAATACGCAAAAATAAAGCGGTTTTAGGACGGATGCAACACTAAATACAAATTTAAAATAACTTTACAAGAATCAGGATTTTTACTCTGTGAAAAAATATTGCCATATTCCATTTTGAAGTGAATCACGTGATCTCTTCATATAATATGGGTGCAATAAATATTTTAAGTTTTACTTAAAAAATTACCAGACATAATTTGCTGAATTTTTTTTTATATACACTCTAAGACAAAAAACCCGACGCACCAAGAAATAATTATCCAAATGAGACAAAATTTGGTACGTGTAATGTAGATGTACAGAAAAGAAATGATTAGAATTTCAGAACAATTGGATGGTTTATTGCACTGAAAGATTTACACAAAGTGAGTACGCCAATATTGATGCATAAAATTGCCGGATGGCGTTCTGAGGGATGTCGTTCCAAATGGCCTCCAATTAACTAGCTTATTCGTCTACATTCTGCGATGGTCGCATTCAACGCCCCATCTCAGCCCAAATGCCCTCAATAGGCGAGAGATCTGGGGATCTGGCTGGCCGAGCAAGTGTGTCGTAAGAACGCACACAATCAATAGAGAGGCGTGTCGCATGTGGCCTAGCAGTATCTTGCTAAAAAGTTATCCTAGGGTGTCGCGAAAAGAATGGCAATACAACTGGTCGCAGATTGTCGTCAACGTACCGTTGTGCTGTGATAGTGCCACGGAGGACTATCAAAGGGGACAGGCTATCAAACAAAATGGCACCCCAGACCTTAGCTCCCTGTTGTCGGGCCGTGTGGCGTGTGATAATAAGAGCTGGATCCTGACGATGTCCGAGCTGTCTCCAGACATGCCTGCGCTGGTCGACGGGACTCATCACTGAAGACAATTTGTTCCCAATCCGAACAATTCCACGTTGATCGGGCCCGGCACCATTGCAATCGATGTTGATGGTGCATACTGGTGAGTGGTAGGCCGCGTAATGGGCGCCTCGAGTATAGATTCCGCTCACGTAGTCTTCTCTTAATGGTTCAGGTGGTCACTTCTGTGTTTGTCACACGTAGGATAGTTGATAACGACGAATCTCGTTCTGTCACAGCTGCTCTGGCAATCGCTCTAACTTCCCGTTCTGTCATAGCTCTAAGTCGTCCGCTATCCCCTTGCTGATGAAATCTACCATTCCGAACCCATTCCTGCCAACATCGTCTAATTGCTGCATCACTCCTACCCAAATGCCGAGCGATTCGTCGGTGTGCCCATCCAGTCTCATGCAGTTCGACCGCACGTACTCTTTCAAACTCCTTCATATGCTCTTAGTGGCCGCGAATTCGCCGGCGAGACATTATTACAATCAAGGTACGTAAACGTAATCGAAGTCCACTGCACGTTTTGTTCCTGAAAGTGAGGTTCGCTCCTTATATACACCATCGTGGTGCTCAGTTTCAGTGCGCTATAGTTCCGACTATTCATTCATTGGCTGCGAATTTTCGATCATTTGCATATTCGGTCGACAGGTGTTTGCATGTAAAGTTTCATTACTATCGGATTATTTTGCAGGGTGCTCGATTTTTTTGTCTTATGAGATAATTATCTTATGAGTTTATTTTATGAGATGATTTCAATATTTCCTAAAATTTTTAAATCAATTTGTGAATTTTAACTTCGCTTACAAACGTTTGAAAAATTAAGCCCCATAGGGTTAAATGTATTTCACTTTTTCAATCCGGGTTCAATCCAAAACTAATTGGGTGATATAATTAATTTACATTCCCGTATCTCCCACAGACCGTCTGAACAACATACTAAAATTTCATTTTGGTAAAGTCATTTTAACGGCAGTTATTGTGCGAACAGACAGACAGTCACGTCATAAACACTTTTCAACTATGTGCTAACTAAGTGTTAAAAATGGTGATCAAGATCCACTACATAATAGTCTTAGTATTGAATATTAATTCCATGTAAATTGAAATTGGACACTTTTGGCAAATTACGAGTTCGAACAGAATCATTTATTAACACTCACGTCGCGAATTCTTTATCAAAGCGGAATTAAAATTTAATTAATATTCCATTAAATAAATCACTATTGAGTGATTCTTTGGAGTCAAATTGCAATATTATTACAAATAGCAACTTCCTTCGAGAACGAAACAGACTTGATTCACGAAAACATATCTGTTGAATAATATTGCATATGGAATATGAGCATATGGGATGGCATTTACTACTTTTTAACTTCATACAATTTTTGTAAAATGTTTTTTTTAACGTACAAAATCTCGGAAATGGTTCGTGTTAGCATCCTAAAGCTATTGTTATCCACTTTAGAATGACAAATTGCTTACGACATGATTATCTATTATTATTATTGAAAGTCTTGATTTTTTAATGAATTAAAAATAAAAATAAAAAATAGAGAGGGAGGTTCTGCCGAACGTTCGATCACTTTAAAAATAAATAAGTTTCCTATATCCGCTATTTGTAACAAACGTATAAAATTATGCTAAAAATACTCATTCTGCATCCACATTTCGTTCCACATTCATACATCAATAGACTTACGGATGCGCGCACTAAAATACATACACACACACTAACATACATACACCACATAACCTATATAAATATACTACACTAACACACACAACACAAACATCACTTCAAAAATGTTCGATTAGAGTTCAGGGATGGGCATACTCTTAAAATTGAATTCAAATTTTAGACCCCGTCACAATACTCTATACGTTATATTACGTATGTAAGGAAAGTAATAAAGGTGTTACATTATGAAAGTTTATTATGTTAAATTTACCGTGGCAAACTAAACAGGGTTTACATATAGCTCTTTTACTTTCACTTTTCTAATTATTTTAGTTTGTGCCGCATTAATGTATTCTATATCTCAATTTTATAAGCATATTTTATACCTTCGAAAATATAAATGCCTCATACTGTTTGACTACTGAGTGAAACTCGATTTTAACTTATGAAAACACTTAATTTCAAATGCACCATTCAGAATGTATGAATATTCATCAATCCAATACCGTTTGGAATATAGAAAAACATTTAAAATATTACAATAAATAACATTCCAGTGTTTACTGTGTAGGTTCAATTAAAGATTATTTGAAGAAAAACACTTGATGTAAGTCCAATTTAAATCATTTCTATTTCCATAAAATATAGGAAAATATTATGTGCCGCAATGTCAACTTCTGGTTTATGCAAGAATAGGTATTAAGAGAGGAAAAACGATGTTTGTTTCTCGTTATGGTAAGTGGGAAATGGGGAGTTTCTTCAGATGCGCAAAATACCATTTAAGATGAAAATTTGGATAAGTTTGATTTAGTAATCCCAAGTTCTGGTGTTTTCTTACCATTAAATAAAAGTGAAAAGTACTTTATAGCACCAAAATTTTATTCGGTTTTTCTTTTTTCTTTTTATCTAAACAAAGTGAAAACTACTTTAAAATAAAGGTTAAAGCCTTCGAATTAATTTAATTTACAACCAGTTAAGAGTGTTTCACTGTTCAAAATTTTAAGTTGGTCATATTTTCTAACAAGCAATTTGTGAAAAATAACAATAAAAACTCTTTACTTAATATTTCACGTTTATTCAAAGAATTGAAATTGGGATGTTAAATTATAGATATAATTAATAAATAATAATTTTATTCAAAGTTCAAAGAATTTTTCATTTTCATATAATTATTTTTTATTAACTTTAAACTGTAGGTGCTACTGACATTTCCCTTCATATGCATATAAAGACCATACAGTACGAAGAAAATTCAATCTAACCATTTCAAAAAATGCAATGCATCACTTTCAACGTTTTAGCCTTCTATATCTAAATTAATGATCTCACAAAATTAAAAAAAAAGTCTACGATTAAAAAAGGTTACATGTGATTTGAAGGTGGGTCCTTCAAATCCTGTATCAGGGTATTCTAGACTTGAAAGCATTGTTCTGGTCTTGCGGAAACTTCACGCAAATCATATTGAGATTATAAACCTGATTTGGAAGGAGGTGTTTGTTTTTGTACTTAATGATATACATATATATATACACATATATATAAATATATATATATATACATACATATATGTATATATATATATACACATACATACATATATATATATACACACACACACATATATATATATATATATATATATATATATATATATCTATATAATAAAAGGCAATGTCTGTCTGTGTGTCTGTCTTATACACTATACGTTTCGCCACCGCGCGTCGGAGAGCTACGAAATTTGGCAATCGGAGACCTGGGGGGGGAGGGAAGGGGACACGTGAAAACCGGTTTTTAAAATTTTAATTTTTTTTTTATTTATTTAATGTTTTATGCGATTTCGACCGTTTTTTGCCCTTTTTGCCCTTTTTTCTCCACGATCCAGACGTCGTAGAAAAAAACAAATCACACCATCGGAAAGAGCACACAATTGCGAGTAAAAATATATCAATTTGAAATCTGAAGTTCGATTTCTAATATTTTTTAAAGATTTTAAAACAAAAGTCACTTTTGGCTCAAAAAAACGATTTTTGGTTTTTAAATTCTCGCATAGCAAAAAGTACTCATAATTTCGACTAATAATTTACATTTTTAGAAAGGTCAAACATCTGGCATTCTTACAAGTCCAATCTGGTCAGGAAATATTCTGTATTGCCCACAGGATCGGGATTTTAAAAGTTTCCGAATTTCAATTTCTCGGCGTTCCGCTCGACGTGCCGCTTCTTAACCGGCGTTTCTCCCCCGCAGAAGGAGGGAAGGTGGTGGGTGGGGACGTCAAGGTGGAGGTGACGTCACGGTTTTGAATGGAGCTCCTTTACTCCATATAAATTATTATATTTATATTTTAAATGATGGAACGATATGGATTTTTTAAATGTATATTTTAACTTTTGGATATTTTAAATGGATATTTTAATTTTATGGATATTTTAAATGATGGAACAATGAAACAATGGAATGAGGATGATGGAATTAAGCATATGGTCATTTTAAATTGCAAATTAGCGCGCGGGAAGTTAGCGGTAGGCCCGGGTTCGATTCCCGCCACTGCCCTAACTGCCGCCGTGTTTACGTGGAATACGATCACGTTAAATATGTGGGTCCGTAAGTCCTTCGGAGAGGTTGGTGGTAGGGGAAGGATGATACGGCCCCTGTGGATGCCTCCCCCACTGGGTTCCCGTCTAAATTGGGTGTATATATAGAAAGTTATGGAGATTGTCGCGGAGGGCGCGGCAGCCCAGTGGTTAGCGCGGGGGAATTGCACTCAGTAGGCCCGGGTTCGATTCCCGCCACTGCGAAAACTTACGCCACGTTCACGCAGAGTACGATCACGTTAAACATGTGGGTTCGTGAGTCCTTCCGAGAGGTTGGTGGTAGGGGAAGGAGGGTACGGTCAAAATTGGGTTAATAAAAAGAAAGTTATGAAATTGTCGCGGAGGGCGAAGTAGCCCAATGGTTAGCGCGCGGGAATTGCACGCGGTAGGCCCGGGTTCGATTTCCGCCACTGACACGGAGTACGATCACGTTAAACATATGGGTCCGTATGTTTTTCCGAGAGTTTGGTGGTAGGGGAAGGAGGGTACGTTCCCTGTGGATGCCTCCCCCACTGGGTTCCGGTCTAAATTGGGTGGCACATCCTGGCCGTCCAACCAGTTACCTTACACCTTTCTGGTAGGTCGCGCCAACGAGTGTGCCACGGTTGGAATTTGCCACGATCAGCATTTTCAAGGGTTGCGAACAGGCTGGTCGCCAAAGGCGGCTAGTATATAAATATATAAATAAAAATTGAAATTTTTAATCGAAAACTATGCATAAACTACGATAAGCACAAAAAATCTGATGTTGGCAGCATATGGCTTTCCCTGCAGACTTATATTAACGTTCTCTTTATTATAAATAAATTTATTTCACTTTTAATTCAATTTTCGTTCTCATTCGGTAACCGGACTTATTTTCAAAGGTGGCGTAGAGAAAAAACTCAAAACTAAAATATCTCGAGAACGGCTAGTCATAGTGTAATGGGGTTGATCTTATTCTTTTCTTCGCTAAAAATTACGTATTAAACGAGAATTTAATGGATATATTTGAGCTTACATAGTTCTTCAGTTTAGATTTTGACGATTTTTGCGGGCCATTTTGCAAAAAAAGCAAGTTATTTTTTTCCGAATCATACCAAAATCTAATCAGCACCAGGGTATCCCACAAGTACCTCATCTACCGAATATTGTGAAATTCGGTCAAGTAGTTTTTCAGTTAGAGTGGATACAAGATTTTGCGGGCCATTTCGCAAAAATAGGCGGATTCTTTTATCCCGAATCGTACCCAAAACTAATCAGCACCAGACTCGCCCACAAGTAACTCACCTACCAATTTTTTTGAAATTCAGTCCATTAGTTTTTTAGTTACAGTGGATATAAAATCTGCACAGACAGACACACAGACACACACACAGACGTCACGCTAAAAATGGTTTTTTCGTATTCTAGAGGTCTTGAGACGTGTAGATCCGTCGAAAACTCGAGTTGCGATTTTCGACATGATTCCAATACTTTCCCTATACATTACCATGTATTGAAGGGAAAGTAAAAATCTGATGTGGGCGGCACATGACTTTCCCTGTAAACTTATATCCATGTTCTCTTTATTTTAATTAAATTAATTTCACTTTTAATTCAATTTTCGTTCTCATTCGGTAACCGGACTTATTTTCAAATGTGGCGTAGACAAAAAACCAAAAACTAAAATATCTCGAGAACGGCTAGTCCTAGTGTAATGGGGTTGGTCTTATTCTTTTCTTCGCTAAAAATAACGTATTAAACAAGCATTTAATGGATATATTTGAGCATACGTAGTTCTTTATTTTAGATTTTGACAATTTTTGCGAGCTATTTTGCAAAAAAAGGCAGGTTTTTTTTTTCGATGTATACCAAAATCTAATCAGCACCAGGGTGATCCATAAATGACTCATTTGTAGAATTTTGTGAAATTCGGTATATTAGTTTTTCAGTTAGAGTGGATACAAGCTTTTGCGGGCCATTTCGCAAAAATAGGCGGGTTCTTTTATCCCGAATCGTACCTAAAACTAATCAGCACCAGACTCGTCTACAAGTGACTTACCTACAAAATTTTGTAAAATTCGGTCCATTAGTTTTTTAGTTAGAGGGGATACAAAATCTGCACAGACACACACACATAGACGTCACGCTAAAAATGGTTTTTTCGTATTCTAGAGGTCTCGAAACGTGTAGATCCGTCGAAGACTCGAGTTGCAATTTTCGACATGATTCCAATACTTTCCCTATACATTTCCATGTATTGCAGGGAAGGGGATCGTTCTAAATTAGATCAAGTATTATTACACATTAATCGTTTTAAATTCCTCATATTGAAACATACCTGTTTTTGAGAACATAAAACAATTTTAAGGTAACGGACAAACCCGTAGCCGAAATATGAATTCGGGGGGGGGGGGGGGCAGGCTGAACATTGTTTTTGATACTATACCTGATTAGATCTTTACCTTGCACCTTTTCAGTGTTAAATTTTTATTTTATCGGGGGGTTAACTCCCCCCAGCTACGATCTTGTTGACGAACATGCACATTTGTTTCGTAATAACAATTAAATTCACAACATGTAAGCTCATATGCAAAAAACGTACAGTAGTATACATTGAATTTATTTATCTTCGTGGAAAAAACTGATTAATTGATGTTTGGTGGGTTTTAGCCACCAGTGTTTCTCCTTCGAAGTGTATTTTAAGTTGTGAGACTAAATTTAATGCCTTTTGATAATTAGGCTTACAGGAAAATGGCTTTAGTCCATCTAACACTTTAAAAACTTTAGAGTAATTTCTGATGCTGAGTCCTTGCTCTTCACACTCGACTTCCTCTTCCTCTTCAGATGATTCTGTTGCAAATTCCCTGACGATATCGGATATTTCTCTGTTGTTTTCTTTTATCATCACATCTGCATCCATAGGAGCATATTCTTCAGACAATATGCCAACGAATCCGGCCTTTTCCATCAAACTCTGTAAACTTCTAGATTCTTCATCTGAATCAGTCGGAAGCGTTGCAAACTCCCTAATACAAGCTTTTTGATAACAGTTAGAAATCGTTTCTTCTTTTACACTATTCCATGCGAATTTTATTCATCCAACTGCATCCAAAACGTTGATCGACTTAGATAGTTCAGTGGCTGATTTAGCTTTTTCCATTTTGCAGATCAAATGCTTTAAAAGTAGCTTGCGGTATTGAAATTTAAAAGATTTTATTACACCGAGATCCAGTGGTTGACACTTTGATGTCATGTTAGGGGGAAGGAAAATTACCTTTATGGTTTTCAGGTGTACGTCTGTTGGATGGGACATGGCATTATCCATAAACAGCAGGACTTTTCTTTTTTTCTTCACAAAGTGCTGGTCTAAGTTTATCAAATATTTCAACAGGATATTAGAAGTCATCCATTCTTTCCTATTAGAGTGCCATTCGACGGGTAAGCCACGTATACCCAGTCCCTTAAAGCAACGAAGCTTTGCTGTTTTTCCAATCACCAAAGGGGTCAACTTTTCACCTTGCATGTTTGCTCCAAGCAGTATTGTCAATCGCTCTTTAGAAATTTTTCCTCCATTGCAACGTTCTTTTAGTAAAGCGTTTTATAAGGAAGAGCTCGATAGAACAGTTCAGTTTCATCGATGTTATAGATATCCCTTGCTGAATATCCTTCAATAATTTTTGGTATTGTTTCAACCCAGTCTTCACACACACCATTGTCGACATCAGCAGATTCGCTGACCAGTTTCCTCAACGCGATTTCATGTCGAACGCGAAATCGATCCAGCCAACCATTCGAGTCTTTGAAGTCTGTTAATCCTAACTCTTCTGCGGCTTCTCTCGCTTTCTCTTGGATAATTGGGCCGGAAATAGGGAGATTTTTGTTTCCTGCAGAGACAAACCAATCGTAAACAACTGTATCTACAGCAAGTCCAGGTGTTTTAGGAAATTTATTTTTTCTTTCTTGTTTTCCGTTTTTCAACAATTGGTTTCGCCAATATTCTTTCTCTTTCAAAATACAGCATATTTGGGTTCTTTCTACATTACATTTAGTCGCGAGGGTACGAACTTTCACTTTATGTTTTTCATTATACTCAATAACATTAATTTTATCTTTCAGAGACAGAGCACGACGATTACTAATGCTGGCCATTTCGAAAGAAAGGTGACTATACATACACGTATGAACTCTACGACCTCAACGCCAATGTTACTTCCAATTCTTGAAAAGCAATGCATTAAATGTTAATTTAACGGCCATGCGCACTCCACTTCCGTACCCTTTGTGGTCTTAGTCGAGTTTTTCTCTTGAAGTGCATCCCACTCCTTTGTGACTGAGGGGTGGGGAATTCACGTTACTCCTTATCTCCCTTTTGAATTGCTAGAGAATGACCATTGTTGTATGTGTACGTGTTTTTCTTACTTAGGCGAGTTGCAATTTTTTCTGGGAATTTATCTTTGATATAGGAAATCAAATTTTGAATGTGTCCGTACAGAGGTTTTAGTCTAATGGAATGAATTATTAAAATAGTGTCCGCTTCCGTATCTGAGGGTGACAGCTATTCAGGGGGTTCAAAGTGCATATTGTTAATGAGTTTCCTACCAGGGAATTTATAACTGCCGTAAAAACGGAGTGACTATATCTCAGTGGTGGCCGTTTAGAAGGGTTTGACTATATATATATATATATATATATATATATATATATATATATATATATATATATATATATATATATATATATATATTTTTTTAATTTTTGATACTCAGTTATAGTTTCTTTATTTGGTGGTATGAAATAAATGAATCCGTTAACACTTGAGTTGTATTCCCTCTTTCACCATTTGATTCCGAAATCCGGATGATAAAAATACACCATAATTTAATTTATATATGTTAAGTGTTTAATTGGCAAAAAATCATGTTCAAAACTTTCCACGACTTTAAATCGATGTTTACCTAAGCGGTCCCTCTTGCATTTGATGAGCCGAAGGCAAATACTGTAATTGCATTTAAATGTGCGTTTAGGTGAAACTATTTCCACAACCCCGAAGATAAAATTTAAAATATTTCCTGATTCGATTGTAAAAAAAATGCAAGTTGGGTAGATAAGTGCTCTTGCATGTATAATGCAAAATATTATAAATACTTGCAGAGGATTTTCGGAATTTTGTAATTGCGTTTATTTTTCAAGTTAAGTGCTTCAGAGATCTAAAACTCGTTTCATCAACTATTATTTATTTTAAATATATGTTATAAAAATTAACGAGAGGATTTCTCAACTCAACTTTCTCATACCTGAATCCATTTTTACGTAACTTGTGGTTTTTATTTATTTATTTATTTAGCAAATTTAGTAAGAAAATAAATTAAAAAATCTGTACCGTTGGTTTAAGTGATCACAATTATAGGGCAATCACCTTCATTTTAAAGGACTCGAAAAGTTCTTTAATTGATACCAAGTTTCGCAATGTACCCCTTTGGAGGGGTAACTTGCCTCTTGAGAGAGGGATTATGGCGTCACGAACTCAAAAATTGTATCACGGCTATAGCCACTACAATGATTGAAACTGTTATGTTATGTGGTAATTGAGTCATACATAACCCCTTCTATGCTTGATTATGCCAAATTTTGTCCTATGCTTTCATATTAAGAAAATATAAAATTTCGGAAAGGAATTTGAAATTTTTGCTCGAATTTCAATAAATAATATCTAAGATGTTTTGTTATCGCAGTCGGATATAAAGTTTCGTAAAAATCCAATAATGTCGTGTACACAAAAATTCGAACACAGACAGATGACAGACATACATCACTTTGAAAATAGTCAAAACGTATGCAGGAGGTCCTATAACATATATTGTCATGAAATTCTTGAAATCGAAAATTTTCGTGAAACTAATTCTTCATATTGCATTCTATGAATGAGAAGGTAAAAAAAGTAATTATCTATGTTATTTGTTATAGGTTGATTTGAAGCATCACACAGAAAAGTTTTGATATTTACTTTTATTTATATTTTGTATGCAGTTTTGATAGAATTTGATAGAACTATGCAGTTTTGATAGAATGCAGTTTTTTTTTGTCAGAGTTAGACCACAAATGATAAAGTTATCGATGATGTAACACATTCCACCCGGATATGCAAGTGATTAACTCACACTGGTGCATAGCGTCCATGTCATAGAAATAAATTTTAATTTTTTTGCTACTTTCTAACAGGATTCTGTTATAATACAGCTTAAAGGGCATGTATAGTCAGAAGGAAAAATTACATTTTGAGTTCTGTATTGCGTTCGTCAGATATTTTTACTAGTTACAAGTTTATCACTCACCAGGCTAATGCGGAACATATTTACCGTCTGTGCATAGTTCTGGAAAGAGTTCGTAACTCACAAAGTTCTTAGCTAATTTTCAAAATTCGATAAGCACCCATAATTAAGTTGACGACATTGTGCCTACTTCATCGGTAAGGTAATCGAATTTCTCGCCTAGATCACCTTACTCAGATCATTAGATTCCAACAATGGTTTCCTAGTATGTATTCCTAACAATATGATGCCACTTCCGTTATGAACTTCCGTTTCATCCTTGTTGCATTTCCTTTGTAATTTGCTCTTCATGCCGCCTCTTAAAAATTTCCCTACAGATTATCGAATTTCAATATTGTGCGCAAACAATAACACAAATAATGTTCTTCTGGCTCAATCTCTCTGATAATCAATACGTTTGATGATATCAATTGTTATCATAATTGAAATTTCACAAAATCCTTATTGAAACTAATGAAATTTCTGTAATACAAATATCCTGATTCATATCCGGATTCAAATAAATAAAAAATACGTCTTCGAAATTAAATGCAAAATCTGTCTTGAAAACTTTCGGATAAAATATAAACTAATTACTAAAAAAAATAATACTTAAATAATACTTAAATGAATACTAAAAATTGCTCAAATGAATTAAAACGTTACCAAGAATAGACCACTAACGCTGATTATTCCAATAATAATAAAATCACTTTCAGAAGAAGTTGATTGATTTTTGTTTTTTAAATAAAGGCAATCGAAGTTTACTATTATTAAAATGTCTTAACTGAAATCTCAATCCATGACGTACATAAAAATTACATATACAGAGAGCTGTCAGACATCATTATGTCTTTCATCAGTGGCAAAGTAAAAAATAGGTGGCGAACATGAGCTTTAACATACAGGCCTTAACCGCGATACAAAATTTGCATATTAAGCATTTTTAAAACATCAATATATTTAAAAATTATAATTTAATTAAAAATACATAAACGATAAAAAATCAAATATTAGAGGGGAACCAACATATTTGTTTTTTGACGAAAAAGAATAAAGGTACTAAATATTCAGAAAATCATATAATGATTTAACACGCAGTGAGTCAAGAACGAGACGCCAAGCATAACTGAGGGTCTGAACGGGATCAATATTGCAATTAAAGTCACGGTAAATATAAAGGAAAATTAATTCATAACGTAAAATATAATGTGGGTCATTGCAGCTAATTAAGAGAAAAGTCTTGCAAACATTGGATGAAAATTATCGTTAATAACATATTGGACAAGATTCGTAGACAGTTTTCTATTTTTAACATCCAGATCATGCTCAGATAATCGAATACCGAAAGTACGCTTAGTGCTACCAATGTAGAACTTATAATTATTTTAGGGAGATAAAAGGGGGCACCGGACACCCCAGCCTGACACATGGAGTTGAATGAATGATATGAAGGTGGGTGGCTCCAGAAGAGCCTAGCACATCGACCAGAGGTCTATTGTACTACCCCAAAAAGAAAATGAATATCCCTAAGAAAAGAGACCAGTAGCCGATGCGAAAATAAGCAGGCACTTGACAGGTATGTCGTTCAGCTCCCAGGGTTCAATCACAGACACATGGAGTTACTTTTAACCTTAAATTTATCAGAACGAATACGATTAAATAACGTGGTAACGGTAGAAAGGGTCAGCTTAAATTATTAACAAAATTGAATCAGAGGATACAAAATCGCCGGATGAAAAGGTAGACTAGATTTATACGGCAGAATGTCAAAAAAAGGAGTAAGATTAGTAGTTAGGAAAGTAAAAGGAGTAAGGTTAGTAGTTAGGAAAGTAAAAGGAGTAAGGTTAGTAATTAGGAAATTTAAAGGAGTAAGGTTAGTAGTTAGGAAATTAAAAGGAGTAAGGTTAGTAGTTAGGAAAGTAAAAGGAGTAAGGTTAGTAATTAGGAAAGTGAAAGGAGTAAGGTTAGTAATTAGGAAAATAAAAGGAGTAAGGTTAGTAATTAGGAAATTTAAAGGAGTAAGATTAGTAGTTAGGAAATTAAAAGGAGTAAGGTTAGTAGTTAGGAAAGTTAAATGAGTAAGGTTAGTAGTTAGGAAAGTAAAAGGAGTAAGGTTAGTTAGGAGTAAGTTAGTACTAGGATAAAAAAATTTATAGCTAATAGTGGAAAATAGTGAAATGAAATCGAAAGACAAAGTGGCCTCTCAGCCAAGGTTAAAGATAAAGCCAATTTCAGTAACTAAAGCCGAGATAGATGAACAAACGTTAAAAGCATGATTAAAATAAGCAATAAAAGCGGATTTTTTTAGAAGAAAGAAATAGGGTAAGAAAAGTTAGCGGGAATACTGGAATTAGAGAACTTGAGTTTACGAAAAACAGTAATATGCAATCCAAGTGAATCATGGAAAACGAGGACGTTCAAAAAAGCCGAAGAACAATTAGATTCATGTTCAACAGTAAAATTAATAGACGGGTAAAAATCGTTAACAGTATCCAAAAGATTAAGGAGATCGTTCAAACTACGGTTCCAAATAATAGAATATCTTCTATATAACGGCACCAAATAGTATGTTTAAGGGATAA
Source organism: Amaurobius ferox (assembly GCA_951213105.1). Taxonomy (NCBI): domain Eukaryota; kingdom Metazoa; phylum Arthropoda; class Arachnida; order Araneae; family Amaurobiidae; genus Amaurobius; species Amaurobius ferox. Next base: position 95,151,107 of record OX578135.1, read on the forward strand.
AAAAGGTAAATGATTATTTGCCCGTTTTTAAGAAGTTGCTTATAGGAAAATAAAAGGAGTAAGGTTAGTAGTTAGGAAAGTAAAAATATATTAGTCATAAAAGTTACTATTATTTTTTAATCTTTAATTGGAAAGCATTCTTTTTCAAACTTTTAATGCTAATTCAAAACCATATATTTATTTTTTGGGTAACTGTGGAAGACTTTGGTACATGTAAATATAATATAAAAAATTAAATGTGTTGTTTTATTTGTTGACTGATTCATTGATAGATCAATTTGTTGATTGAGTTTTTGATTGATAAATTGATTAATCTATTTGTACCTTTTTTTGGAATATTCTTTTAGCACCATACTTTGTCATCAGTCTGCTATGTTTTTAGGAATGTCACCAAATCGCCAATTCATCTAGTGCATTTATTTATTGATGATCTTGATGCCACCAAATCGTCAATACGTCTAGTTCATTTATTTATTGATAATTTTGATGTCACCAAATCGTCTATACATCTAGTGCATCTATTTGTTAATAAACTTGATGTCACCAAATCGTTAATACATCTAGTATATTTATTATTTATCGATAACCTTGATGTAACCAAATCGCCAATTCATCTAATGCATTTACTTATTGAGCATCATTACAGGATATATTTTAATAATTTCTAGCAGCAGCACTTGATACAAATCATTCACTAGATATATTGCAATAATAGAAAATACAAATAAACTTACTACATTTATTGATAGCCTAGTGACAAACACAATACATTGCAAAATAAAAAAAGGAAATTACTGAGAGTCACAAAAACAAACATATTGCTTAAAGAATCAAGGCCCTATTGAACTGTTCATTTTAGAGTTCCCAGACCCACAGAAACTGACACGCACTATGAATATAAACGGGTTAAAACTAAATTAGGTTTCATCAATTTATTTACATTGATCCAATACACAATAACATGACGAGCAGTTACAATAATCTGTAAAAGTAAGTTACAATAATCTGTTATTGAGCATCATTACAGGATATAGTTTAATAATTTCTAGCAGCAGCACTTGATACAAATCATTCACTGGATATATCGCAATAATAGAAAATACAAATAAACTTACTACATTTATTGATAGCTTAGTGACAAACACAATACATTGTAAAATAAAAAAAGGAAATTACTGAGAGTCACAAAAACAAACATATTGCTTAAAGAATCAAGGCCCTATTGAACTGTTCATTTTAGAGTTCCCAGACCCACAGAAACTGAGACGCACTATGAATATAAACGGGTTAAAACTAAATTAGGTTTCATCAATTTATTTACATTGATCCAATACACAATAACATGACGAGCAGTTACAATAATCTGTAAAATTATTTATCATGAACTAGTGTCATACGAATTTTTCAAAAAATCTGCTGAAAATCTTTAAAATTATTTATAGAGTACTAGTGTCTGAAAATATCTCTAAATTCTCTTAATTAATTCTAGTGTCTGGAAAAATATTGCAAAATTCCACAGAAAATTGATCTGACACTTTTTTTTTTTTCAGAAAAAATGCTGAATTTTCTTGCATGGGATCCTATACAGAAGCTCGAATTCTTCCATCTACAGGACAACTACGTGCTCATTTTTGCAGTGTCTGTGTTTCAAAATGACTAATGATGCTACTACATTTCCTGTCGATTTGATAACAAATAAAGCAGAATAAATAATTATTTGGTCCTTCTGTGACATTTACTAAAATGATGATGACCATAGGAAGATATCACAGTTTAATGCCATCTGTTAAGCATTTATTTGCTGGAAAAAATAAATAAATTTAAAAAGCATACCTTTTACGAATTCAATGTTTACGTAAGTATTCCTTCTTGTACTCAGTGAACCAAAAGCAAATACTCTAATCGCATTTAAATGTGTGTTTACTAGGCAAATCGAATATATTTGAACAAGCCCTAAGATGAAATTTCGAACATTTCCTGATTCGATTACAAGAAATGCAAATCAGAGAGATAAGTGCATTTTCATTCATAATGTAAGATACTAGAAATATGTGAAGAGATAGTTTGAAATTTTATCCGTTGGTATATTACATTATGTTAAGAGCATTAAAAATGCCTTATTTTATGTTTTTTAACTTTGAATTGTTTAAATTATCTTTAAAAATATTGAAAAAATATTTTTGCTACATGACTGTTTAGTTCTGACATGATTGTTTTTCTTCTCTCAATATTTAAAATTAAATTTTGAGTTTCTTTGTTAATAGATGGAAGTTTATTTGTTAGAAAGAATTGTATACGATATAATAAATAACATAATTAAGAAATATTATTGAATACATTGAGTATTAGGTCCTGAGTAGACTGATCTTACTAGAACGCTTTATAGAAAAATGGCCAGATATCAAATGATTGGAATATCGAGGTGGCATTTTCCATTTCTTGATTTTTATTATCGATAAAGTTGGTCGCCATGTCATCCAATTTGTTCAGAGCTGAGTGAAATGAATTAATTATATTGCACTAAGTGTTTAGAATATAGAATTGGCATTTCTATTTCTGGATTTTTATTGGCAATAAATGTAGTCGCCATGTCATCTATATTTCTTTAGATCTTCTTGAAATGAATTAATTATATTACACTTTTTGTGAAGTAGTGGAGCTCTTTACTTTCAGCAAAAGCAATGTTGCATAGAATTAATCAATGAATGTAATTATAACTAGATATAAAGTGTTTAGAATATAGAAGTGGCATTTCCAATTCTGGATTTCTATTGGCAATAAATGTTGTCGACATGCCATCTATATTTCCTTAGTCCTTAGTGAAATGAATTAAATATATTACTCTTTTTGTGAAGTAGTGGAGCTCCTTACTTTCAGCAAAAGCAATGTTGCATAAAATAATCAATGAATGTAATTATAACCAGATATAAAGTGTTTAGAATATAGAAGTGGCATTTCCAATTCTGGATTTTTATTGACAATAAATGTTGTCGCCATGCCATCTGAATTTCTTTGATCCTTAGTGAAATGAATTAAATATATTACTCTTTTTGTGAAGTAGTGGAGCTCCTTACTTTCAGCAAAAGCAATGTTACATAAAATTAATCAATAAATGTAATTATAACCAGATATAAAGTGTTTAGAATATAGAAGTGGCATTTCCAATTCTGTATTTTTATTGACAATAAATGTTGTCGCCATGCCATCTATACTTCTTTAGTTCTTAGTGAAATGAATTAATTATATTACACTTTTTGTGAAGTAGTGGAGCTCCTTACTTTCAGCAAAGGCAATGTTGCCTAAAATTAATCAATGAATGTAATTATAACCAGATATCAAGTGCTTAAAATATGGAAGTGGCATTTCCATTTCTGGATTTTTATTGCCAATAAATGTAGTCGTCATGTCAGCAATATTGCAATATTTCTTTAGACCTTAGTGAAATGAATTAAATATATTACTCTTTTTGTGAAGTAGTGGAGCTCCTTACTTTCAGCAAAAGCAATGTTGCATAAAATTAATCAATAAATGTAATTATAACCAGATATAAAGTGTTTAGAATATAGAAGTGACATTTCCAATTCTGTATTTTTATTGGCAGTAAATGTTGTCGCCATGTTATCTATATTTCTTTAGACCTTAGTGAAATGAATTAATTATATTACACTTTTTGTGAAGTAATAGAGCTGTTTACTTTCAGCGAAAGCAATGTTGCATAAAATTAATCAATGAATGCAATTTTAGCCAGATATCAGATATCAAGTGACTAAAATGTCGAGGTAGCATTTTCTATTTTTGGATTGTTATTGGCGACAAATTAGTCGCCATGTCACCCATATTTCTCTGTACCTTTGTGAAATAAATTAATTTTGTTACACTTCTTGGGAAGTAATGGATCTCTTTACTTTCAGAAACAACTATGTTGTGTAAAATTAATCAATGAATGCAATTACAACTAAATCTAATATCTTCTTTTACTACAGGTATCAATAACTAGATATTTAGTTTGTAATATGAAGATATGCATATAGTGTAAAGCATTTTGCCGTCCCAATCAAAATTGAACCACGGATAATCCTACTGGTCAACCGACGCTCTACCTTTGAGCTACTGGGACGGAATTGCAAGCTATAATTGTCGTAGTGAATTGTGGAATAGTTACACAAAATTCGTCTTTCCATCCTGTCGACTGTAGCTCTTGCATTCTTAAATTTCCTCGGACATCCGCAGACCAGTCGCCTTGATCGAAAATTGACTCTTTTTGGTTTTTACCGTAGTTGCCACTATAAGCAAGTAAAAGTTTGAACCTTATTGGGAACAGATGGTTTGTGGAGGATCTGGAAAGTTATTTTTTTTAATAAACCATTTACGAAACCCGAGGTGGGAGTAGAAAATCTGGCTCTGTTAGGTTTTTTTTCCCATGGTTTACTTTATGCGATCAAAGATGAAACTTTGAGCTTTCTAGGTCACCGTGATGGGCTTCAAGAGGGTCTGTAAAAACGTTGGAACTGCCCATTCTCATCGTCCCTATGAGGAAAATAGATAATTCGGTTCCGTAAGTTTTTGTCGTATGGTCATTATTATAAGTGTATGATTCAGTATTCTAGGTCGTTGGAGGGCTTTTGGGGGGGGGGGGTGGAAAGATAGAAACATTTTAGACAAATATTATGTAAATATATTAAAGTGTAATTTTTATATAGTCAAAATCTCGAATAAAAAAAAAATTCGGAAAACAACAATTATGATACCTTTTCTTCGCAGAAGATTATAAAAAAATCGTCATCAATAAAATTGGTCAGAATTAATATGGCTTATGCTAAGTATTGAATTAACAAAATAAATCCAATTTAAAAACACCTTACGACATCGTGTCTATATTTATTTAAACGCTTTTCTTTGCTCTTGATTAACAAAATGCTAATCCCATTTAAATGTGTGTTTAAACAATTTTCGATCGGATTGGACAAGACCTAAAACTGAAATCAAGAGCGTATCTTGGTCCAATTACAATAAATACAGAGTGGAGAGATTTGTTCCCTTGAATTAACAATGTAAAGGACGTTGTCGAAGATATTACACGATTTTATCATCGTAATATTTTTCATGATGAGTAGCTTTTAGAAAGTTTTACTCTAAATCGCATATCTCCACGAATTATTACATTTATCCTACTATATTGAAATATAATGAAATTATGAAATTAAATCATTGCATTGTATGAGAGCTAATTGACTTTTTTTTTACTTTGCCTATGTATATTGCAAGATATAGGGAAAGTATTGTGATGGGGTCGAAAATTCGAATTTGACTTTTTGGCGGAAGAGCACGTTTCAAGCATCCCTGAATCCGAATCGAACGTTTTTCAGATGATGTGTGTGTGGCCATGCAGATGTGCTCATGTGTGTGCACGTGTGTGTGTGTGTCGCGATATTTCGCGAAAGAATGGAGAGTTTTGAACGAAATTTGTACAAATTTTGTAACAAGGCACCCATATTTTCAAATGAAATTTTGAAACGCTTGGTAAAAAATCAGAACCTTCAATAATGTTGCGCAAATGATCATTTCTTATGCAAATTTTCACTAGGAAACGAATAACATAAACTTTAGAACGCTAAATGAAACCGTTCTCGAGGTATTTCACATTTAAAAAAATCAGATAAAATTAATAAAACATTAACTATCGTATATTATGTTCACTTTTCGCATGTAATATTATGCGATAAATTTGTTAAAATCATTTTCGTGGATCTAGTTCGTTCAATTTACGATAAAAATAATTTGGGTAAAATAGTTCTGTATTTTAACGCCTTATATATATATATATATATATATATATGTATATGAGAAAATCTCCTCTCACTGTTTATCTATAATTACAGCTATAAATTTTGCGAACTTGCTGACTCATTTACCAAAGTCTTGCCAGCATGGCGATATTTCACCCAAGATTGATGAAAATATCGTCATAATTGCAAAAGTGACAATAAATTATCAAAATTGGCACCAAATTGATAAATGTATTATTAACATATATTAATATATACACCATATTGCTTATTAAGAATGCTATCAATATTTATATTTCCAAATTTAGAGTTGAGCGGAATATAAGTTTATTGGGTGCTTCGAAATAGTTTTATATGCTGTCATCCGGAAAATTTCCCAATATACAATTCAAAGTAAATAAAAATGGGCCATAGATCTTATACATCATTGTTTTACTGTGAAAAATGTAAATTCATTGCATTATAGTTAAAATCATGTGCTGCCCGCATCGGATTTTTTTCAGTGGCGCCGTTTCAAGTGTTTTATCTAACATATGATATGGATTAATCCAATGCATGTTTCTAACTAAAATATATCCTGAACAACGCGATGGGTTTTGTAATTTGGTGTATTAGTTTTTCAATTAGAGTCGATACAGCAATTTTTGCCAGCCATATCACAAAAGAAAGCGATTTCTTTCATCCCGAATCGTACTAAAATCTATTCAGCACCAGGATAACCCTCAAGGGACTTATGTACCACATTTTATGAAATTCGGGTGATTAATTTTTCAGTTACAGTGAATACAAAATCTGCACAGGCAGACAGACACACACGCACACACATACTTTCCGCTAAAAAAGGTTCTATAGGTCCCAAAACGTGCAGATCCGTCGAAAACTCGATGTGGGATTTTCGGCACGATTCCAATATTTTCCCTATACATTACCATGTATTGCAGGAAAAGTAAAAATTGACTTTTAAATTTATTTCTTGGATAAATACTCTTACTTTATATATTTTTCACCAATTTCTACATATTAAAATTTAAGAAATTCAATAGAACAATTGAAACAGGTAAATTTGTATTTTTTTATTCTTTTTCTGTATTGTTTATCACTGTTATGTTGTTGAAATCCCAAATAATAAATCTAATTCATCATAAATAAATAATTGCAGGTGAAGTTCTTCGTTCCAAGTGCTTCGTTAAAAAAATAAATCATTTTAAAAATCTTTTGCGACTTTAAATCGATGTTTTCCTCCTCGTAATTGACTGAGTGAAGGCAAATACTTTAATCGCATTGAAATGTGTGTTCAGGCGAATATACAACCTATTTACACAAGCCGGAAGATAAAATTCAAAGCATTTCTTGATTCGAGTACAAAAAATGCAAATCGGTGCGCTAGCATTTATAATGCAAAATATTAAAGAGGTTCGAGGCGACAGTTTCTACTTTCCTTTTTCTTTATGTTGTTACGTAGTGTTTTAGATAATATTTTAAAAAAAGTATATTTTAAAAAATAACCAAGTGCGATTCATTTAATATATATCTCTATATTAAAAAAGAAAGTCCTGCAATTTTTAAAGACTGAATTAAAAACACACAGAAAAAAGTACAGTTCTGAAATTTTACATGTGGACATATTACATATAATCCCGAAGATGTGCAAGACGGACGCAAAATCTTGATCTAGGCCTTAGTTGTTTTAATATTAATTAGTAAACTTTTGCATTGCTTGTACGGGCAAATATTTAATGGGCCAATTAATCGAGCCAATCTCCAACTTCTCTGTGATTGGTTGCTGGCAGAAAGGTCTCAAAGATTGCCGTTATCGTTAATTCTTATAAACTGAGCGTATTGCAACTATTATATTCATGAATAATTACGATTTATTACTGTATTCGATAATTATATCTTATTGCCGATTTTAAAAACAATTAAACAAACTAATTAAAGAAACGAATTTTTCATGACCATTTTCCATCTGTTAAAACTTTTAGCGTACTAAATATCTGTCTATTTGAAATCATTTAATTTGTTTATATTTTAACCCAAGTGCTTCGTAAAATCAATTAAATCTCTTATTAAATAATATTCACCTGGTTGATTATATAGCTCAGCTTCTGTTCCTTACATTATTATAATTTTCTATAAAAGGGGAAATGATTTTAACACACTAGGAATAAATATCGAAAATATGTTAAATTCTGATGTTAGGACGTCAGGGTTTGATTTCTAGCCACCCACTTTTATTGTATGAGGTGAATATATGATACTTTTTTTTTTGCTTTATTGTATTTCAATATAAAACTGTGGATTCTGAAACTTGTTTTTTGATTGCTTGTGTCGCAAGCAATCAAAAAAAAATGTTGCTACTATGTTATATCCAACTCTCGTATAATTTCCATAAAGTGGTCTTTACGCCTCGAAAAAATGAATTTAATATGTATGAAATTTTAGATTAATGAGTAAGTAATGCCTCACATTAATATCGTCCTAATATTGCACATATTTCGTCACATTTTCTTCACACTTTTCACGCCATTTTGTTCAATGCGTTTATATTTATTTGTTGAAAAATATATTTATGCATTAGAGAGGGGGGGAGGGTGGATGGGTAGGAATGTTGCACTTTACACCATTGTATATTTGATATAATACAATGCGACCAATTGTGATCCCTGCAGAATTATTTTTAATTTATTTAAATTGAGGAAAATAATCGCCTTTTTCGAGTTTTCTGTCCCGGTAATACTCGTTGTATATGACGAGAAAGTATTCTGATGGATCTACACGTTTGGATGGATATGCAAGTTTTGACCATTCATGCATACGAATAATCGGTTTGTAACACTTTTCAACATAGTTGAAAAGTGTTTATGATTTTGTTCATTTTGTCTGTCTGTCTGTCTGTCCGTCCGCACGATAATTTCCATAAAAATAACTTTACCGAAATGAAATATTTTAGTATGTTGTTGAGACTGTGTGTTGGAAATACGGGAATGTAAATGAATGAAATCCCCCAATTAGTTTTGGATAGACTCCGGGTTGAAAAAGTGAAATAAATTGAACCCCATTGGACTTAATTTTTCAAATATTTTTGAAACAAAGTTTGAATGCAAAAATTGCTTCAAAAATTTTAGAAAATACTTAAATTATCCCATAAAATATATAAAAAAATTTTAACAGAATATGTTCGGTAGGTTTTTAAATAAAAATTAAAATAATAATTACACCTATATTATATGAAGAGATCACGTGACTCACTTCAAAATAAAATATGGCACCCATCTTCGTCAAAATCGTGATTTTTAAAGTTTATTTAAATTTATAGTTAGTGTTGCATCTGTCCTAAAAACTCTTTATTTCTGCGTATTTTCTGTGAATCTATATTCTGCGCCAACGCAATTACAATAATGAGTTTAAATGATCATTAAATTTTGATGATTTCTAAGCCTAATTTTAATGGATGCAGAATGTAAAAGCTGATTGTAAAATGAGTTGTAAAATAATTGCTGAATTTTTTTCAAGCAAAGTAATTTAGTTTTTATCGGGTAGTTAATGGAATCATTTACAAATTTATAACATTCGCAATCGTCGGCATATTTTCCATTTTGAATCAAAAATAGAAATATCATGAAATATATAAATATAATCATTGTAATCAAATACGAAATATTGTGTAACTATTTTTAACCATAAACAATAGCAGACCATTTTTCTGCAGTTCACTGGCCTTTATTGAGATATTAGAAATTTCACTTTTTCCCAGGCAGTGCGATATCTGTCGAATTAATTTACCGAGTTGTATAAAATTCGGTATGCTTATTTTAATCGGTAGCGACATAAAACTTTATTGATATTTAGCTAGTTATAAATACAATAAACCTCTAATTTATGTTGTTTTCCCACGATATTGAGAGTTACTTATTTGTAAGGTGATATATCTCGAATACACTATAAATGAATTTCTATTCAAAGTCTGCGAAATGTTTTGTACTACAACGGATTCCATTAGATTTTCAAACGTTTACAAAGCATTAATTTGCTATTTACTTTCAAATTCACAGAAATTTATATATAATAGTTTGTACTTTAATTCCACAGAAATGTCTCTCTCTGCCAGGGATCGAACTGCGAATGTTCTTACTGGTCAACCAATGCTCTCCTAATTGTATTAATGTGACGGAATTGCAAGCTCTCATAGTCGAAGAGGACGCTGTATTCTCCTTCCTCTAATTTCAGATTGACGACAATAGGCAATTTAATTGAAATGATCCCTCTAATTGCTTTCCTTATATACATAATGTATAAGGAAAGTATTGAGACGGGGTCGAAAATTCGAATTCGAGTTTTCGACGGGAGAGCATGTTTCCAGCATCCCTGATCACGAATCGAGCATTTTTGAGGTGATGTCTTTGTGTGTGTGTGTCAGTCAGTCTGTGGAGACGATATCTCACGAACGAATGGAGCGAATCGAATGAAATTTGGTACAAAAATCACAATCCGTGAATACTGGAAGCCTATTGTTTTTAAATACAATCGAATGTTCAGAACCCCCTAAATTTTTGAGTGAAATTTAAAAAAAAATCTTCAAAAAATCAACCGCTAGCAAGAACCGTTCTCGAGATATTGCACATTTTTAAAATAAATTTATCAAAAAATCCCATAAATTAATATTAAAATATTGACTGTTGAGAAACATGTTCACTTTTCATATGTAATATCATGCGATAAATTTGGTGACATCATTCTCATGGATCTAGCTCGTTCCATTCATGAGAAAAGATACTTTGAGCAATACTTTTGTATTTGAACGCCAATAGTGATTTGTCTGCTATAAGAATAACTTATTTCTCTGTCCATAACGCTTGGCGAGATTTTGGCCACGAACTTGGCGTAATGTCGCCAACTTGGTGACTTTTCAAATGTTGCCAAATTAAAGAAAATTTCGTCAAATGGATAGCAATGACTCTAAATCAATGAAAATGACGACTCATTGACGAAAATTCAATATCTTGGAAAGTATATAAATATCTACTATAAGAAAAACCTATTTTTTTACTGTAAAAGTAGTAAATTCGTTGCATTATATAAGGAAAGTCATGTGTTGCTCACATCAAATTATTTTACCTCATGTTAGTCTACTAATGCTATTTTCCTTCCATGTTTATCTTCCTGTGTGTTAGTTAGACTCCCAGTATGAAATTGACGCCCAGTATAGCAGAGGCCACTGAATCGAGTTAGTCGTGCACAAGGGTCACTTTCAGACTCCAGGCGTCTTGACACTAACCTGCAGGATTGATATGTTCAGCCGCCATTGTAGAGAACCCTGATGTCCCAGCAGAGCACCAAATCGTGGATTTTTGTAGATGCCCTCCAAACTGTGCTAATGGGACGAGATTGCAAACTTTTATTGTCAACGTGGGCTTTAAAAATTTACGTTTTTATTACTTTCCTTATATACATAATGTATAAGGAAAGTATTGTGACGGGGTCGAAAATTCGAATTCGAGTTTTCGACGGGAGAGCACGTTTCAAGCATCCCTGATCACGAATCAAACATTTTTGGAGAGATGTCTGTGTGTGTGTGTGTGTGTGTGTGAAAGTATGTGTGTGTGTGTGTCAGTGGGTCTGTGGAAACGATAACTGACGAACGAATGGACCGATTCGAATCAAATTTGGTACAAAAATCACAATCTGTAAACACTGGAAGCCTATTGTTTTTATGCGCAATCGAATGTTCAGAACCCCCCTAAATTTTTGAATAAAATTTTGAAAAAATCGTCAAAAAATCAAAACCAATAATAAATTTACGTAAATAGACATTTCTTATGTAATTTTTCATTAGAAAACGATTGACATAAATTTTAGAACGCTAACATGAACCGTTCTCGAGATATTGCACATTTTTCAAAAAAATTATCAAAAAGTCATATAAAATAGAAAAAAAAAATTTCCTATTGAGAAACATGTTCACTTTTCATATATAATATCATGCGATAAATTGGGTGACATCATTCCCGTGGATCTAGCTCGTTCCATTCATGAAAAAAGATACTTTGAGTAATACTTTTGCATTTGAACGCCAATTTATCTGCTGTAAGAATAACTTATTTCTTCGTTCATAACGCTTGGCGAGATTTTGGCGACGGAATTGGCGGAATGTCGCCTACTTGGCGACTTTTTGAAATGTTGCCAAATTAACGAAAATCTCGCCAAATGGATAAAAATGACGCTAAATCAATGAAAATGACGACTAATTGTGGAAAATTCAATATCTAATAAGTTATATAATATATAAATATATAATAATAGTTATATAATATATGTCGAAAATTCAATATCTAATAAGTTATATATATATATATATATATGACTTATTTCTTCGTCCATAACGCTTGGCGAGATTTTGGCGACGAAATTGGCGGAATGTCGCCAACTTGGAGACTTTTTTAAATGTTGCCAAATTAACGAAAATCTCGCCAAATGGATAAAAATGACGATAAATCAATGAAAATGACGACTAATTGTCGAAAATTCAATATCTTGGAAAGGATATTAGAATCTACTAGAAGAAAAACCTATTTATTTTACTGTAAAAGTAGTAAATTCATTTCATTATATAAGGAAAGTCATGTGTTGCCCACATCAGATTGTTTCTTTATCTATTTAAAAATGAGTTATATTTAGTTCAAATTGATGAAGAAACTAAACATTAAATGCGAAAACGTATGTGGAAGCTTTTATTTAAGTCAATGTTGTCTTCATTTAGCATTATAAAAATAAATAAGTAAATAAAAGAAAAATATTTAACAATGAGGACAAAATCGAGATATTTCACGGTTTTGAAATATTATTATTTTACAGCTTATGTAAGGAAAATACAACAGTCTAATAAAAAGAAACCAAAGATAAGACAGAAAAACTGCCATCGGATAATCTTCTCCTAAAAGTTTGGTTCACATAGCTTATCTTTTCTCCATTCACTATTTTTCATTTTCCTGGATTACAAAGGATAAGATACGGAGCCCCATATTTCACTTTCTGCCAGGGGGAAATAGCTTTGAAGCTACAGAACCTACCTTTTCAAATAATTGTTTGGTTTAGTAAATATATACATATATATATATATATCTTTTAGAACTTTAAACTATTTTATTATTTAAAACAAGAAAAACCAATCATGCATAAAGCATTGATTATGAAACACTTTCCAACTGAAATGCAATTTTATTTTAACATCTGTAAAATGTGATACATTCAGAGGTGATATTAAAATTATCACAATGTTACAATAACTTATTACATTTGAAAACTTCATTGAAAACAAATGAACTTTATTTAAATAACGTCATTGAAATATAAATCTCCTGGCTCTCTACACAAAATCAGTGAATATTTCATTCATAAACTTTTTCCATTCCTTTCATTCAACGACGATATTTTTAAAATTGTCACAATACTACAATAATTTATTTTACTTAAAAACTTTAAAACATGGAGGTAAAAGCACTTTCTAATTCCATGCTTAAAACTTCATCAAAAAAGGCGATACTACAGAATCGTTTGCTTCTCTATGTAAAATCATTGAATCTTTCATTCATATCAGCTATATTGCAGATTCCAGAGAAAAATAATATTGCGTTAAAAAAATTCAGCAATTCTTATACAACTCATCTTACAGTTTCATGTGTTTACATACTCCATACGTGAAAATTAGGCTTCGTTGTAGAAATAATCAAAAGTTTGATGATAAATTAAACTCAAAAATATCGTAATGGCGTTAGTGCAGTATATAGATGCACAGAAAAGAAATCTGATGTGGGCAGCACATGACTTTCTTTATGTAATGCAATGAATTTACTACTTTTACACTAAAAGAAAATAGGTTATTCTTATAGTAGATTCTTTCCAAGATCTTTTTGAACTTTAAACTATTTTATTATTTTAAATAAGAAATACCAATGATGCACAGAGTATTGATTATGAAACACTTTCCAACTGAAATGTAATTTCATTTTAACATCTCTAAAATGTGATACATTCAGAGGTGATATTAGAATTATCACAATGCTACAATAATTTATAACATTTGAAAACTTCATCGAAAATAAATGAACTTTTTTTAAATAACGTCATCGAAATATAAATCTCCTGGCTCTCTATACAAAATCAGTGTATATTTCATTCATAAACTTTTTCGATTCCTTTCATTCAATGACGATATTTTTAAAATTATTACAATACTACAATAATTTATTTTACTTAAAAACTTAAAACCATGGAGGTAAAAGTACTTTCTAATTCCATGCTTCAAACTTCATCAAAATAGGCAATACTACAGAATCGTCTGCTTCTATGTGTAAAATCAATGAATGTTTCATTCGTATCAGCTATAGTGCAGACTCCAGAGCTAAATAATTTTGCGTAAAGAAATTCAGCAATTCTTATACAACTCATCTTACAGTTTGGTATGTTTACATCTCTCCATACGTGAAAATTAGGCTTCGTTGTAGAAATAATCAAAGTTTGATGGTCATTTAAACTCAAAAATATCGTAATTGCGTTAGCGCAGCATATAGATGCACAGAAAAAAAATCTGATGTGGGCAGCGTATGACTTTCCTTATATAATGCAATGAATTTAGTACTTTTACAATAAAAGAAAATAGGTTATTTTTATAGTAGATACTTATATTCTTTCCAAGATATTGACATTTCGTCAATTTGTCGTCATTTTCATTGATTTAGCTTCATTTTATCCATTTGCCGCGATTTTCGTTAATTTGACAACATTTTAAAAAGTTGCAAGTTGGCGACATTCCGATAAACTCGTCGCCAAAATCTTACCAAGCGTTATGCACGGAGAAATAAGTTATTCTTATAGCAGATTGCTTTTCAAATACAAAAGTATTACTCAAAGTATCCTTTCTCGTGAATGGAACGAGCTAGATCCACGAGAATGATGTCACCAAATTTATAGCGTTATATTACATATGAAAAGTGGACATGTTTCTCAACAGTTAATATTTTTTTATAATTTATGGGATTTTTTCATAAGAAATATCTACTTGCGTAACTTTATTAAAGGTTTTGATTTTTTGATGAATTTTTCAAAATTTCACTCGAAAATTTAGGGGGTTCCGAACGTTCGATTGTGCTTCAAAACAAAAAGCTTCCAGTATTCACGGATTGTAATTTGTGTACCAAATTTCATTGGAATCGCTCCATACGTTTATAAGATATCGTCGCCACAGAGTCACTGACACACACACACACACACACATACATACTTTCACACATACACACACATACTTTTACACATACACACACATATACATACTTTCACACATACACACACTTTCACACACACCCACATCATCACACATACAGACATCATCTCAAAAACGTCTGATTCGTGATCAAGGATGCTTGAAACGTGCTCTCACGTCGAAAACTCGAATTCGAATTTTCGACCCCGTCACAATGCTTTCCTTATGCATTATATGTATACAAGGAAAGTAAAAATAAAGCGGTGTTAGGACGGATGCAACACTAAATATAAATTAAAAAGAACTTTAAAAATCACGATTTTAACACAAGACGGATGCGATATTACTTTCCTTATGTACTGAAGAGCCAAATAATTATGACCACCCCCACCGTGTGCGAATGGGCTTGCTTGGATGACGCGGAGGGCACTTGAGCAGGCGGGAATGGTATTTAACGGCTGCCGGTGATTCTGAGGCATAATTCTATCTCTTCCGTGTGTGTGTGATGGGTAAAGCTGCTATATAAGCGAGTTCGATCGAGGGCAGATAGTGATGGCCCGACGGCTCGGAACGAGTATTTCCGAAACGGCAAGGCTCATCGGTTTTTCGCGAGCTGTCGTAGTTAGGACCTATGCAAAGTGGATGAATGACGGCTAAACCAGTAGTAGACGGCAAGGCATTGGACGTCCACACGTCATCAACGAAACTGGACGTCGGAGTCTGTCCCGCTTGGTGAATCAAAATCGGCGACAGCCCATTTTAATGCAGGTAGGTCCCAGTAGAATAGTTTCGGAGCACACATTTCAGCGGACTCTGATGGATATTGGACTCCGCAGCAGACTCCCCTCCCATGTGCCTCTGTTAACCAAGCGTCATCGCTATTTACGCCTCCAGTGGTTCCAGGAACATCGTGACTGGAACAATGGAACAGAGTTGCCTGGTCTGATGAATCACGATATCTGGTTCATCACGCCGTTGGTCGCGTCAGAGTATGCCGTCTTCCAGGTGAACAATTCCTCGACTCATGTACCGCGGGTCATAAACAGGACGGAGGTGGCTGTATTACGGTTTGGGGGACGTTCTCATGGGCGTCTCTGGGACCGTTGGTTGTGGCGGAACACACCATTAAAGCTGTGGACTCTCAACATCATTGCTGAACATTCGAATTCAAGTTTTCGACGGGAGAGCACATTTGAAGCATTCCTGATCACGAATCGGACGTTTTTGAGATGATGTCTGTGTCATGATGCTTGTCGAAGACCCAGACCACACGACCAAACCTAAGGCTTATGGCAGCTTAATGTGTGGCCGGGTGATGATGTGTGTGTGTGAAAGTATGTGTATGTGTGTGTGTGTGTCAGTGAGTCTGTGAAGACGATAACTGACGAACAAATGGACCGATTCGAACGAAATTTAGTACAAAAATTACAATTCATGAACACTGGCATCCTACATTTTATACGCAATCGAATGTTCAGAACCTCCCTAAATTTTTGAGTGAAATTTTGAAAAAATCATCAAAAAAAAACGTTTAATAAAGTTACGCAAATAGTTATTTCTTATGTAATTTTTCATTAGAAAACGATTGACACAAATTTTAGAAAGCTAGTTTGAACCGTTCTCGAGATATTGCACATTTTTCAAAAAAATTATCAAAAAATCATATAAAATAAAAATAATTTACCTATTGAGAAATATGTTCACTTTACATAAGTAATATCATGCGATAAATTGGGTGACATCATTCTCGTGGATCTAGCTAGTTCCAATCATTTAAAAGATATTTTAGGTAATACTTTTGTATTTGGACGCCAATTGTCATTTATCTGCAACAAGAATAACTTATTTCTCCGTGCATAACGCTTGGCGAGATTTTGACGGAATGTCGCCAACTTGGCGACTTTTTTAAATGTTGCCAAATCAACGAAAATGTCACCAAATTAATAAAAAATTACGCTAAATCAATGAATATGACGACTAGATGATGGAAGTTCAATATCTTGGAAAGCGTAGACTATAAGAAAACCCATTTCTCCGTCCGTACGTAACGTTTGGCGAGTAATTTAGCGCGACGTCGCCAACTTGGCGACTATTTTAAATGTTGCTAAAATGACAAAAATGTCGCCAAATTGATAAAAATGACTCGAAATGAGAAGTAATGTCTCGCAAATTCTGATTTCCGTCATATGACGGGCATACGTTCTAGTATATCTGTAATGTATTTCTCCGTCTGTCTGTAACACTTAGTGATACATTTTTTAAACTTAGCGAATAATTTAGCAAAGTATTTTCACCTTGGCGTTATTTCGCCCCAGATTGACAAAAATATCTGCAAAATTGCAAAAATGACGTTAAATTGATGAAAATTACGCCTAATTGATGACGTAATTGTTAAGGTATTTTAATATATGGACTATATCGCTTATTGAGGATGCTATCAATATTGATGATTGTTTATTTAGAGTTGCGCAAAGCATAAGTTAATTGAGTATTTTGAAATAATTTTACATATTGTTATCCGGAAAATTGCCAAATGTACAATTCAACGATAAAAACACAGCGCCGTGGATCTTATACATTATTTTTTTACTGTAAAAACTAGTAAATTCATTGCATTATATAGGGAAAGTCATGTGCTGCCCACATCAGATTTTTTTATATTAAAGTGGGAGACGTGATCTCTTTCTATAATATGGGTGCAATTACTATTTTAATTTTTATTTAAAAAACTTCCATATTTTGATGAAATTTTTTTATACATTTTATTGGATAATTTGAATACTTCCTAGAAATTTCGAAGCAATTTGTAAATTTTAACTTCGCTTAAAATATGTTTGAAGCATTAGGTCCCATAGGGTTCAATGTACTACATTTTTTCAACCCGGGTTCAATCCAAAACTAATTGGGCGATATTTTTCATTCATATTCCCATATGTCCCACAGACCGTATGAACAATATGCTAAAATTTCATTTTGATAAATTCAGTTTTACGGCAGTTATCGTGCGAACGGACAGACAGACAGAATAAGCAAAGTCATAAACACTTTTCAACTATGCTGTAAAATGTTAAAAATGTAAAATTGTAAAGAAAAACTTCAAACATGTTATTCCAATTCCCAATTTGAATCATAGTAGAATTTGTCTATCTCGCATTCACAGGAAAGAGAAAAAAATTAGAGAAAGTTTCCTATATAGCTGATTTGATTGAATGTATTTCATTAATACAATAGCAAGTACTTAGTGTAAATAAAGCATTTTTGAAATGGCCTAACACAAATCGTCCCTCAATTATTTCTGGCAGCTGAAATTTCTTGTCTGGACAGTTTTCTGTAGGTTAGCAATGGCCGCGAATCTATCCTAACAAATATATTTTTGAGTCAAGGAAAGGTTTCAACATTTCAATGTCTTCTCATCTTATTTCATGGTACAATATTTAAGCGGATCTTTATTTTATCACCATCGTCGTTGTCAGCAGCTCCTCTCACGTTGCATCTGATCTCCGCATTTGTCAACATTCCACAAGTTGCAATGGAATCGTTCACATCCATAATGTCCTCGAATGAAATGTCGATATTAAGACTTTTCTTGACGATCATCTGCTGTTCCGAAATCACTGCATTGTGTTCTACTTTATGCACCGTGTCAACGGTATTTTCCTGTTCATTCCCTTAATCGATGCTCATTGCTTAAACACTGCTTAATGATCCCTTGATCGAGGCGTTGCAGCTGGGATGTATTGTTTGCAGACAAATACTTTAGAGTAATATTTTTAGAATAGTAAAAGTGGAATGATCGTTGAAGTTATCGATGGAAAGAAGCGTTGTTTTTTTATAAACCTATATATTTGTTGATTCCTTTCAATCAATCTATGGTCAACACTGAAGATTTCACTTGTCATCCAGGATTTCTCGTTTACTTTGTATGTTATAAGAAATAGTTTTAATTTTGAGAAATACATGAGCTTTACAGAACGACCCGATAATCAGTGATAGAAATATTTTACTTCCATTTCGATTAACTGCTAAGAGTACAGTTCCTCGTATTTTACTCTGCTTATCACATTGGTACTCTTCTTCCTTGAACTTTGCAGTTTTGTTGAGTAAAGTTTAGAAAAAAAGCCCCGTATCATCGGTGTTGACAACATCCAATGAGAAGGCAGCTCCTTGATTCACTCATTGCAAACACTTTGTAGTACAGACCCACTTTCCCCACTAAGTTTCCTGAAGTTGATGTCATATCTACTGTTGGCACTCTCAATACACTCATTAATGGCTTTAAACTCGCTGCTATGACTAAGTTTTTTTCTTTATAAAATCCTAAACGTTCTTCTACAACATCATTTGTCTTACAGGAACTCCTTGGTTAAGACATTGCACAAACTATTTTCTTACACACTCATCTATATCCGGAAAACAACATTTTCGTAGTTTTTCACTTTGTTGTTGTTTTTAACATCTCTCTCTACTGAATGTCTGTTTTTTATTATCGTTGAAGGCGTACTAGCCGCAATACCGAACCTGATCGAAACTTCATTATTTTTTCATCAGAGGATTTTCGTCCAAAAATCTTAAGACTTAAAATGTTTCTTCAATCGAGAGAACATTCACCTTTCTTTTCATTCCCCCCATTTTCGCTTCTTAAAGTCACAATTGCTAACTTAACTTCTACACAGGATACAATAAAATTACTTTCTGTGTCCATGGTACCCTCGGATTTCGGAAACTCACTGAAACAATTTCCACTAAGAGAAGGGTCAAACTGATTGTTAATCATTCATCCATCTTCAATACCCATTGTCCAAAGTCCCTACGGAAACAGCCGATGGGAGTCTCGGTTTCTTTGTGGATTTCCTACAAATTCGTTGTTGCTATGCAACGGATATTTCTTAACTGCAACTTTTGCTGCCGAAATGTCGCTGAGCTTCTAATTTGTAATTGAAACTTCAATTCCGTAATTCGAGATGTAAAGGTTTTGGGAGAAAATTATTCCAGTCGAATATAGTAAATGCATTGAATTAAAGCTGAAAATGCAGTGAAAGTAACAAATTTCGAAATGACTAGGTTCGAGATAGCCAGATTATGCAATGAAGCGTCTTCCTTTAAGGGTGAGCAGGTTAGACAAACCCTGGTCTTAGAAGCTCGAAACATGGACTAAATTTTAAATGAAGCTAGTTCATGGCTACCCACAAAATTTCATAAATTCTGTTCAGCCATTCCCCCGTGATGATGAGACTGACAGACAGATTTTCAATTTTAATTATATACCTGTAGATTAGCGGTTTGCATCAAAATTAGCGATTTGTTTACTATGCCAATATTCTTCCTAGTGCTCTTTCAGTCACCAGACGAGTGTCCCACGGAACATCCCCCACTGAAGGGGGGGGGCTCTTTTTCCTTCCCTGAATACAGCTGCCTGACCACAAACGAAATTCCAAGAAACAAGTTTTAGTGCGATTTTACGCATCTTTTCCGTTTGGCTGGGTTTTTGTCAGGTGACATTGAATGAGAAGCCAGAATTGGCGTGCTATCCTCATTTGACATAAAATGTCGTTACGCCAACTTTAGGCATAATGTTCGACCGAAAAAGACTGACGCTCACCCTTAAATCGAATTTCATGAATCGTTTTTATATAATAGTTAGTCCAGAGCGAAAAATGAATCTGCCCTTTAGTTTTGCAGTTGATCGCAAAAATCTGTAAAATCTGAATTACTGACTAAATATGCTTAAATACAGAATGAGTGAAAAATCGAACACAACAAATTTTAAAATCATACAATATACCAAGAAATTTAAGCTGCAAAGTTTTTCAGTTAGGTGGCACTAATATAGCATCAAAAATAACAGAAGTGTATCAGTCTGTAATTTTCAATACGTCAGACGATCATTCCAGACCCATTTTTTACTAGTCGAAGAAAATGGCGTTTTCAGAGAGTGAAGCAGTTTTCAGTTTAGAGCAATCTTTCGCTAGCCATTCTTATGAGAGTGCATTCAAAAGAGTCAGAAGTGCTTATTGAAGAGTTTTATCAACGCCGTCTCTATTTCAGAGAGTTTATCCTGAATTAAAGAGGAAGGCCTACCTGTTTTTTCTCTCTCTCTTATTCAGTTCCTTGTAAACACTTTATTAGCCTCGTAGTTGTCGAATTGATTGAAATTTTAGAGCGGAAGTAATTATTCTGTAACTCTTCAATGACACTTTTTAAGAATGGCTAGATAAATATTTCTTGATAAAAATTATTATTTCACTCAGGAAATGCGACCTTCAATTGATAAAAAATAAATCTGTAATTATCATCTGACGTATTAAAAACACCAGACAGTATTTCTTATATATTTTTGTGGATATATTAGTGCATCTAATATACCGTATAATATATCACCTAATATACCATGTCACCTAATTTGCTGTATTCGTTCTCGTTCTATCACTTTATTTCACCATATTGTGAATCCAGATAGCACGTTACAATGCGCTCCAAATAAATTTAAATATATATAGTTCAATCAGAAAATATCTTGGCTAGGCTATTGTTGACTGATTTAGGGTTTGCAATCTGCAGAGTTGTTGAGCAAATTATCATTTTTATTTAAACTCACCATTAATCTTTTACTTCCATACCAAAATATAGTTTATTTAAATTACGCCATCACAAATATGACTACGAAAATACATGGGTTAGTAAATAACAATGATAATGGAAACGTGGTTTAGAAAGCATTATGAACTAACATGATCAAGACAGATACAGGAAGCAACCAGTTTCGGAAAATAAATTGGTATCTTTTATCTAAAGAAGACAAAACAGAGCAGAAACATATCCAGGGAACGGATAATTTTCTAAAACACAATCAACTAAATGCATTTAATTTAATAACAAGAATTTTAAGAGGCTTTCATGGGGTAGCAAATGATGTGTACACTTCATTTTGACTGGAATTCTAAGCCTTTTAATTCTCTTTTACATACTTATTGTGTACAGTCATGCACATTTTTGGAAAATCTGGAAGTGACAACTCCAGCACCTGAAATCGAAAGTGTACCTACTCTGGAACTCCATGCTGAATTCGTATCAATCGTACGTATTTTTTAACTATAACCAATCCTGAAAAATATATGCTCCGAGAAAATATTTTGAGCCAGATGCGAAAAGAAAAACGAAAGTGGAAATCTTTAGTGAACCCTTATTTCCACTGGAATTAAATGTTTAATTCATATCAGCCTCCATCTAAGCTCTATGTGTAGCCAATCGCTAGAAATAGATGTTTTAGGAATTTATTTAACCAGAAGTGTAAAAAGGACCGGAAATGGAAATCCTGGGTTAATCTCCCACACTTCTCCGGAATTTGATTTTGAATCCATATCAGTTATCCTCCTCACTATATATGTAGAATATACCGAGAAATCTTTAAGGTAAAATATAGATTTTTTAATTGGAAGTGACACCTCCAGAATCGTAAGTAGAAATCCCTAGTAAGTCCCTCAATCTCTTCCGGATTTTGATGCTGGATCCATATCTATCTTTATCTAAGCTGTATCTACAGCTAATCCTGATAAATAGATCTTTCAAGAAAAATAGAATAAACATATGTACCGGAAATGAAAGAAACCGAAAGTAAAAATTCGTAGCGAATCATCCTACCTCCTCCACAATTTGAAGCAGAATATATATCAGTTACATCTAAGATAGATCATTTAGTCGATCTAGAAATATAAAATAAAAATGTGGACCGGAAATGGAAAAGGAATTAGAAGTGAAAATCTATAGTGACCCCCCCCCTCTTCCTCCATTCTAATCCCTAATTTTATCCTGCATCAAATCAGTTATACTCTGAGCTCTATTTATCGCCGATCCTGAGAAATAGATTTTGAAGGACATATTCATCGCAAAATCAATAATACGGCAAATTTTTTGGCCACCAATGAAGAACAACTCAATAGTAATAAAAACTAAAATTATAAAGGGGAATATAAGATTTAAATAGGAGATTTCCAGAAGTAAGAAAGTAAGCTCTAACTTTCTTCCTCTTAGAAATTTCTTACTTTTTATTCCGAATAAGGAAGACGTTTTTATTAATATTGTATGTGTTAGACTTCTGTATGATTTATTGCCATTTAGAGCACTTCCCACTCTGTATGAATCAGTATATGTGAACAGCGTCAAATTTAGAAGAAAATTAATAAATAACCAATAATTTTTACAGTACCAAATTTAAGTTATCAGCTTGTAATTCTTGTCAAGGTTATCTGAAAGAAAAATATGATGACTTCATCATCAAACTTCAAGAGACATATTTAGATGCTGAAATGTCTATGCCATATATATTTGTGACAAGTGCAATATCGAAGTTAGTTGCTGAGAGCGATGAAGATTGACAATACAAAAACAAGAAATGACTCCAGGGAGAAAAAAGTGTCTGGAACAAAAGAATTTCTGTATGACAGCTGCGGGATTTTCGCTGATTGAATAGAAGCAGAGGTGAATAAATAATTGCTTATATTATGAAAAATTATTTGAAGCCTTAAATGCGGGAATCTTTCTGGTATTTCAATTATAAAAGCAATTCAATTCTTGGTTAAAATGTAAAATATCAGTTTGGGTTATCATTTTCTGGTGTATTCTGTAACACAATATTTGTATTACATGTTACATTCCAATTACGGATGCCAACATAGCCATTTCGAAATTCCAATTGCGGATGCCAACCTAGCTAATGAGCTATTTAAATGCTGCAGAGGGAGCCAATGGCAATACTAACATAAATAAGCAGCGCATCCCCTTCTTCACGTCAACGAATCAACAACGACACTACAATGTGAAAAGAAAAAGGTTTGAGAGAATGTTCTAGAACTTTCCAAGAGATGCAAATTTCGACAGCGTCCTAGACGCACCTGAAGTTTTTGGTAGTCGTCGTAAAAAAAACTTTCGAACGAGTCAGCATCATGTTTTTGGTTTTTGTGAATAAATGTCTGTAGATTGTGAGCAATAGAATGGTAGCCTGCGCAAGTACGCGAAGTGCAACGATTTTCCCACTCCAGTGAGATGGCACGAATATGCACGTAACAAAGAGTAGAGGTAACCGATTTCAATTGTCACTATTAGCACGGAAGGCACACCTTTAACGAGTATTAAGATAATTAACTACCAGTTCGTATGAATAGATCATATGAACGAGTTCATAAATATTGAACTATAAGCATTATTCCTTATAGATTGTTTAAAGGAAACTGTTATTTAAGAAATTGAAGCCAATGTTTTTTACCTGTGTAAATATATATTAATGTCATATTGTTAGTATTATGTATCTTTAAATAATTGATTTAATCATAATATAATTACTCCAGATTATAGTGGATATATATTAAGTAAAATATTAAAATAAATTGAGCAGTAAGCAATGAGTATTTCTTTATGTTTTGTGCGTTCCTCTCCGCAGCTTGTGAACCTGGGGCTACATGCTCCACCCCTAGCGACGGCATCATAGGTAAGTCCTACACTGGTAAATTTTGATAAGGACAATTTTACCTTATGACATGATGTCGCCGCGCGAATTGGTGCCGTATGTGGTCCAGCTCGGAGAGAATTAATTTTCATAAGACGAAGTAAAAAAAATATAAGTAAAAGGCAAAATTAAATTTAATAATAAGTTTGAATATAATATTGAATTTAATAATAAGTTTGAATATAATAGTAAATTTAATAATGAGTTTGAATATAAAAGTGAATTTAATAATAAGTGGAATGTAATATTGAATTTAACAATGAATTTAATAATGAGATATAACTCAGTAGAACGATAAGAATATGCATGAAAATGATAATTTTAATATGTATTATATTATTGTGTATATATGTGTGTATTAGTGTAGATATTTAATATAGAGTCAGAATTGTATGACAGTGTAGCAAATCATGGCGCCGAATAAAACTAGGCAATTAAGTAAAAGATCGAGGCAAGATGCGCCAATTATCGATAATATACAGCAGGAGGTACATATAAATAACAGAGTAACAGATAGTTCGGCAAATAACGCGATCCAGATACAGATGCCCGCAAATCAAGCGCAGCGCGAAATGCTGCCGTGTCGTTCGGAAACGAACCACGGGCTTTTGCTAGATAAATTGTTGTGTGGGAAGCTTAGTCAAAATTGCGGGCCAGTACTGAAGATACTGAATTTGAGTTTTAAATATATACTGTTAGTGTGTAAATGATAGACGGGGTGTACTTAAATAAATTATCAACGCAAGTAAAAAAAAAAAAAAAAAAAAAAAAAAAATAGAAGTTAAGTAAAATAAATGCTGTATAAAAAATATATACAGAGATAGGATATGCAAAGTATATGAATAACTGTGGTAAAGAGTGTTTTCATCTTGGAAATATTGTGTATAAAAAAGTATATTATGTGTGTGCAAATTTTAAATCATGTGGTAAAAAGCGTAATGCTATAACTCTCTGTAATATTTTAAAATTACAAAATTTAGATCAACAAAAAATAAGGATTAACTTAAGCTGATTCATTATGTACAGAATTTTGGACTAGCAAGTTCAGTGATTAGTTAAGTAAAATAAAATAATATAAAAAAGTAAAAAAAAAAAATTTAAAATTGTCTGCTAAACTAAGTGGAAAAATTAAAATATTATAGAGCAGAAATAAATAGTAAGGGTATGCAAATAAATGCAGCACAAGAGGTAGAGCCAGTGAATTCAAAAATAAAATTTGGAAAAGTTTTACAGTATGTGTAATATTATACAATAATGCTAAATTAATTCAAATGATATTCTGCAAAATAAATTTTTTAGTATTCTACAATAGTTATTGAATAGTTTAGAAGTTGTTCTGCAATAATTGTTTTTTACGATTCTACAATAAAATTAAAATTAATTGGAAAGCACTCTACAAGATGTGTAGCAGTCTATAATGAATTTTAAATTAAATTAGATGGTATTATAAAATATATTAGTTTCCTACAATATTTTGAAATTAAATTGGAAAGCATTTTGAAATAATTTTGGTAATCTACAGTAAATGTAAAAATTAAGTTGGAAGGTAGTCTACAAATAGATATTTTTGGTTAATGTAAGGAAAATGAATATAATTATAATAATAGAAAATTTATGTAGATAGAGCAACTTTCAAAATTAAGTGATAAATAAGTAAATAGACAACAAGTGTGTTACAAATAGCATAGTGCCACAATATGTGCAAAACATAGGGCAGCAAAAGTATATGGTTATTTTAGTATGTATTGTGTATTGTATATTATGTATGGTATATTGTGAAAACTGTAGTGTTAAGGAAAAGTGTGTAGTAGTGAAGACTTAGTGCGAGGATAGGCATGATAGTTATCCAAAATGCACGGTAGTCAACAAAATCGCAAAATTAAATAAAACTTCAAAAAAAATTGTCTGGAGGAAGGCAAGTCCAGCGGATAGGAATTTTTAAATCAAATATGAAGATTTTGTAAATATGAGGATAATATATGTGTAAAATTAATATGAGTATAATATTTTTGTAAAATAAATATGAGGATTTTGTAAATATGAGGATAAAAAAAAAAAAAAAAAAATATAGGTAATAATTAACATTTATGTATGGATACATTTTATGAATAGAGCAATAAATATCAGAAAAAATATGTACAAGTGATAAATAATACATACAATACCCCTCAATGTTCCAAAATAAAATAAACTAAGGTGTTAGAAAAAAGAAGGAGAGAGATAATTAAATGTCACTTACTTGCAATTTGTATTACTTGTACGGTGACTGATGAATTAAGGATAGGAGTGTCGTAATAGGGAGTTGACAATTCAAGAATCTTGATGGTCATGTGTCTTTATTGATAACAGATGATGAATGGCTGTAGAGGTCAACGAGGAAGTGGCAAATTTTGTTTCCAATGGTAACATGCTGATGAAGTATATGCACTGTTTCATTTTTCTTGTACGGGTTTTGAAAAAATTGTATAACATAATTAATAAAATTCAAAATAAAGTCATGGAACATGGTAAACGCAAGTATATAATATTCAAAATCATAAAAGTATTAATTAAATACCTCATAAAAAGCTGACAGAATAAAAGCAAAATCATAAATAAATAAACAAATAAAAGTGTGAAGTCAAAATAAACACGCACAGCTGATGTAAATAATAATTAGTAAATTAATAAATATATATTGCATAAATAGTGTATACAGACCTTTTACAAAAACACGCAATCTGGAAAACAAAATAAAAGTTAATTACATAAATGGATTAATTTCGCAGCCTTCACAGTCAGCGTAACAGCTCCATATATGGCCATTGTACGGCGAAAGCTAATCACCTTCAAAATAAAAAGCCAGGCTAAAAATAAACATCGGAGAAAATCTCCCCTACACAGTACGATAATAATACAAAAAAAATTCTATTGTAAGCATACAATCAATGTTTCAAAATTAAAATTATAATTGCAGGCAATTATAGTTATTTAAAAATACCGGCCGGTATATAAAAATACATTTAGGAAAATGCTGAAATTGTATGTAAATGATAAATGATTTAGTAATATTAAGAAAATAATGCATTAATTAACATCACTGGAAATAAAAAGAAACAACAGATAAAATTAAATATAAAATAATTATATTTAAATAAATAAATATGTAAATTTATGCTGAAATGGGAACTTAAAGTCAATTAAATCAATAACATAACAATAAAGCATATTATATTTATAATAAACAGTATATATAAATAAATATATCACGCGCTGTTACAACAAAAAAAATAAATAAATAAATAAATCCAATGAATTAAGAGTACATGAAAGTAAAAGCATAATAAATTCAACATATAGATCTGTGAAGGTCATAAGAAAATATATGTATATATATATATTAAATTAAATAGAATTAAGAACAACATATGTAAAATAAATGTATAACTTAATACACATAAACTATAAAATGTGGAATTCCTTAAAAGGATACACGTAAAACCTTCCGTCAATGAGAGCGTACATCACCATCGAACAGTCGAAAGCGCGCGCTTGTGAAGAATATACCGCCAAAATCGCAAGCGATTACGATTATTTGGGCAGAACAGGGGATTGAAAGTTGCAATCTTATGTAACGTTCCGTGCTTCGGGGGGTCGGGGCGCAGAAAATCGCCATGCATGACCGATTGTTCGCAGTTGGCATGGAAACACGTAGGAGAAGAGAGGAAAGCTACGGGTCAAGCGAAATTTTTTCTTTTTTCTTTTTCTCCCTTTCCCCCCCCGCGCAGTTGTGTCACACTAAGGGGAAGCCGAAGAGGAAATTTAAAGGCAGACTTGTTATTGTGGAGATGCAGTATTTTGGAGTAGCGAAATGAGTATATAGATTTGATATTTTAAATGCCGAGACGTAATATGATATAATTATGATGTGCAAAATACCCATGATTGATACACGCTTAAACAGTTATATAACATGTATGTGTATTACAAATAAGAAATATATACAGCTAAAAAATTGTCGAAAAATTATTTACGTCTGTGAAAATGAGAAATCAAGGTAATGAATTGTGTATAGTTTAATGTAATGTTGTGAAATTGTATATAAATAGAAATGCAAATAACAATTATGATATAGTCTTCATTTGAAGTGTACAATAAACTGTACGAAGCAACATAATGAAAATATAAATATTGAAGTACCGGAACTTTGAAAGTTAGGTCACAGGATGGTGACTCATTCTTCCATGCTCATGATAATTCAATGTGACAATAAGGTGTCTTCCGTGCTCATGATAATTCAATGTGACAATAAGGTGTCTTCCGTGCTCGTGATAATTCCATGTGACAATAAGGTGTCTTCCGTGCTCGTGATAATTCCATGTGACAATAAGGTGTCTTCCGTGCTCGTGATAATTCCATGTGACAATATAGTGTGCCTTCCGAACAGTGATATTTTCTTCATGTACAGCAGTATATGTGTTACCAAGTACGATGGTGTATCTTCCGAACAGTGAGTGCCTTCATTTTAGTGACATGTCGGTTGTAATGCACCGATATATGTATGTCAATGTTACAATATAGTGTGTCTTACATGCGGTGATCTGCATTTCCGTGACAGATATATGTGCAGTGGATCAAAGCAACATTTCCACAGTAGCCGCAATGTGTACACAGATGTATTCAGTGCAATGTTTACCGTGTGCTGAACTTTTCTCTCTGCAAGGGGGGATATCATGTAACACAATATTTGTATTACATGTTACATTCCAATTACGGATGCCAACATAGCCATTTCGAAATTCCAATTGCGGATGCCAACCTAGCTAATGAGCTATTTAAATGCTGCAGAGGGAGCCAATGGCAATACTAACATAAATAAGCAGCGCATCCCCTTCTTCACGTCAACGAATCAACAACGACACTACAATGTGAAAAGAAAAAGGTTTGAGAGAATGTTCTAGAACTTTCCAAGAGATGCAAATTTCGACAGCGTCCTAGACGCACCTGAAGTTTTTGGTAGTCGTCGTAAAAAAAACTTTCGAACGAGTCAGCATCATGTTTTTGGTTTTTGTGAATAAATGTCTGTAGATTGTGAGCAATAGAATGGTAGCCTGCGCAAGTACGCGAAGTGCAACGATTTTCCCACTCCAGTGAGATGGCACGAATATGCACGTAACAAAGAGTAGAGGTAACCGATTTCAATTGTCACTATTAGCACGGAAGGCACACCTTTAACGAGTATTAAGATAATTAACTACCAGTTCGTATGAATAGATCATATGAACGAGTTCATAAATATTGAACTATAAGCATTATTCCTTATAGATTGTTTAAAGGAAACTGTTATTTAAGAAATTGAAGCCAATGTTTTTTACCTGTGTAAATATATATTAATGTAATATTGTTAGTATTATGTGTCTTTAAATAATTGATTTAATCATAATATAATTACTCCAGATTATAGTGGAT